>JABMCL010003344.1:435000-527500 GCA_018857735.1 Alviniconcha marisindica
TGAACCACCACTTCTGATCGTTCGCCCTTAACTCTGGCCACGTGACAGTTGCTGGAATCGCCTTGTCCCGCTTTCATTCCTTGCTTGGTAAGTTGCGAATCGCTTTCTTTGGCTGTGTAATTGATTGAATCTCATCACCAGTTTGGTAAGCTGCAAAACTGTTGCACTGCCTCTTGTCTCGTAAGTTCATTGCGAATCAGTTTTGTCTCCTGCAGGTTCTCATGATCTTTGTATGGCACATATCGGTTGACTTAGATTTTATTTTGTATTTCAGCCGCGAGTCGCTTTCATCTTATACTGCAGTCTATTAAAATTGCAAATTGCTTTTTCGTGTGTGTGTGTGTGTGTGTGTGCGTGCCTGCGTGTGTGTGTGTGTGCACGCGCGAGTGTGTTGTTGTTGTTGTTGTTGTTTTGTGTGTGTGTGTGTGTGTGTGTGTGTGTGTGTGTGTGTGTGTGTGTGTGTGTGTGTGTGTGTGTGTGTGTGTGTGTGTGTGTGTGTGCGCGTGCGTGTGTGTCTGTGCCGTTCTTGTATGTATATGTGCATGCGTGCGTGCGTGCGTGCGTGCGTGCGTGCGTGCGTGCGTGCGTGCGTGCGTGCGTGTGTGTGTGTGTGTGTGTGTGTGTGATTTTGTGGTGTGTGTGGTTTTTGTGGTGTGTTTGTGTGTGTGTGTGTGATTTTTGTGGTGTGTGTGTGTGTGTGTGTGTGTGTGTGTGTGTGTGTGTGTGTGTGTGTGTGTGTGCAGCATCACCATGGCCTTCAATGTAGCTTACTACGACCTGCTAAACAAGAATATTCGCCACATCTACAGTAGTCTCCCCTCCAACGTGCGCTTCCGGTGTGACCCGATCCCTGGCGTGACCTTGAACCCTCATGACGGCTGCATGTCCATTCCCAAGAGGTTCCCGCCCCAGCCCAGGCCCATGCCGGAACGTCTGTACAGGTGAGTACACACTGACGTCATTTTCTCACGACGGCATACAGCGTATGTGTATTCACAACTTTCCTAGCTGCTCTTTCTCCAACAACAGGAAGCTGCCTTAACTGTTACTAAAATAACAAAATATCCGCCTCGATTTCCGGTTTTTGAAAAACCGGGCAGAACAGCTCTAGATTTCTTGACGAGGAGTTGTGGGGCCAGCCGCTGTGCAGTCTACGGCTGTAGTAACAATCGTTCTTGGAATGCAATGCTTCAGCCTCAAGCCACTTCTTTATAACAATAATGGACACTTACAGCGCCTAATCCCCACAGGAGCTAAGCACTTACACTGACATTCTTTAAAAGTACGTTTTTTGAAAATTCAACGCGTACAACACTAACGCACGCACGCACGCGCTTACAACACAGACACAGACACAACACACAGACACACACACACACACACACACACACACCACACACACACACACACACACACACACACACACACACACACACACACACACACACACACACACACACACACACACACATACACACACACACACACACACAGAGTCGTATATCAGGGCAATGGGTCTGAAGAAAAGGTTTTCAAAAAGAAGTTTTCAAGGAAGATTGAAGAGAACTGACAGAGGTAGAAAGTGGCGGACAGAAACAGGGAGTTGGTTCCAAAAAGGAATATTCACGCGGACCACCCAATCAACTCCCATAAGATGCCAGACTGAAAACGCCGACACAAAGAGACAATGGTTAGCGGCACCTTGATTTTTCCACCTACCTACCGATAAACATATTTGTCTGTTCGTTTCATATCAGTGACAGAAAGCCGACTGACGAAAATGATGTGCCTGAACACCTCTGCTTCACATGTCTAACGTCTCTCGTGTAATACAATTGCTAACTATCTCAAAATATGAAACACAAACGAAAGATTTAACACATAGCATAGAGGCAATGCGGTCCCTGATAGCTCACAGGGTATACTGATCCCTGATAGCTCATACTATATACTGTCTACCGATAAGAATTATACGACAGGCCCTCCAGGACGAACATAGAGGCAGAACAGCAAAACCGGACATCATAAATTAATCTGCAGTTGTTGTTTTCTTCCGGAATCCGACCGTTCGAGAATAAAGACTTTGCGAGCGGAAAGATGTGAATAGCTGTGCCGGTATTCTTCAGCTTTACAGTATCAGGTTATCCCTGGCTTTTCGCCGATGCCATATTTTCCGCTAAGATCGTATGGACTTCAGTTATGGACGTAACTGAAGTCTGGGCCGTGTTTCACAGTTAGAGTTATGCACATTTGTCGGTTTTCAGTACAGTACCTCTGGTAGAGTTTATGTACAATAGCGGGCAGGATGTACCTCTGGTAGAGTTTATGTACAATAGCGGGTAGGATGATGTACCTCTGTGGAGTTTATATACAATAGCAGGTAGGATGTACCTCTGGTGGAGTTTATGTACAATAGCGGGTAGGATGTACCTCTGGTAGAGTTTATGTACAATAGCAGGTAGGATGTACCTCTGGTAGAGTTTATGTACAATAGCGAGTAGGATGTACCTCTGGTGGAGTTTATGTACGATAGCGGGCAGGATGTACCTCTGGTAGAGTTTATGTACAATAGCAGGTAGGATGTACCTCTGGTGGAGTTTATGTACGATAGCGAGTAGGATGTACCTCTGGTGGAGTTTATGTACGATAGCGGGCAGGATGTACCTCTGGTGGAGTTTATGTACAATAGCGGAGGATGTACCTCTGGTGGAGTTTATGTACAATAGCGGGTAGGATGTACCTCTGGTGGAGTTTATGTACATAGCGAGTAGGATGTACCTCTGGTGGAGTTTATGTACAATAGCGAGTAGGATGTACCTCTGGTGGAGTTTATGTACGATAGCGGGCAGGATGTACCTCTGGTGGAGTTTATGTACAATAGCGGGTAGGATGTACCTCTGGTGGAGTTTATGTACAATAGCGGGTAGGATGTACCTCTGGTGGAGTTTATGTACAATAGCGGGTAGGATGTACCTCTGGTGGAGTTTATGTACGATAGCGGGTAGGATGTACCTCAGGTGGAGTTATGTACCTTGCATTTACTCGTATGCCAGGGGAGAGTTGCCGCAGGCGCCTCGACTCTTTGATGTTGCGTTTAGGACGTCTTCTGGCGCAGTTTTTTTTACGTAGCGGTAGGGCCTGGGTTGTTTGTGTCCCTTTGATTCACTTGTTTGCTTGTGTGACGTTGTCGGGCGCTCGCTGTTTGGGTGTGACGTTTCTGGCGCTGTTTGCTTGTGTGACGTCTGTCGGGCGCTAGTGTTTGTGTGCGTGTTGGGGTTGTTGTGTGTGACTTTGTATTCAAGGCGTTGTTTGCTTGTGTGACGTCTGTCGGGCGCTAGTTGTTTGTGTGACGTGATTCAGGCGTTGTTTGCTTGTGTGACGTCTGTCGGGCGCTAGTTGTTTGTGTGACGTGATTCAGGCGTTGTTTGCTTGTGTGACGTCTGTCGGGCGCTAGTTGTTTGTGTGACGTGATTCAGGCGTTGTTTGCTTGTGTGACGTCTGTCGGGCGCTAGTTGTTTGTGTGACTTTCGGGCGCTAGTTGTTTGTGTGTGACGTCTTTCGGGCGCTAGTTGTTTGTGCGACGTGATTCGGGCGCAAGTTGTTTGTGTGACGTCTGTCGGGCGCTAGTTGTTTGTGTGTGACGTCTTTCGGGCGCTAGTTGTTTGTGCGACGTGATTCGGGCGCTAGTTTTTGTGTGTGACGTCTTTCGGGCGCTAATTAACTCCCTTATTTGTTGTCTGCACGTCTGGTGTTGTAAAACAGACGTCGTGTTAATAATAATAATAAAATTATCTATAAAGCGCAAAATCGTGTCCGTAGAGACTATTCTAAGCGCATACACGCACACACACACACACACACACACACACACACACACACACACACACACACACACACACACACACACACACTCTCTCTCTCACACACACACACACACACTCACACACACACAGGCACCCGCACACACGAGCATTCTGAATATACAAATCTTAAATTTAAACAGCTTAAAAAGGGCAGCAAACAGACTTGAGATGGAAGAAGACAGCAGCACGGAACAGAAAACATGGCAGGTCTATAGATTTGGGAAAAGAAATGTCTTCGTTTGAAGATGCGTACACGACAGTTAGTTCACAACGCCGGACGCTCAGCAGCGGACCCTAATAGACACAGCGCCCCCTCTTGTTATCGTGTCGCCTGGCAGGTTTTTGCTTGGCGTGCATTTGTGGGCATACAGTCACGAATACGATACCCCAATGCTCAATCGCGGGCGTCCGCCACCGGAACAGAATTGCTTGATGGTTTTTGCCTTGAGAACGTCCGATCATTAGAATATTTCCGGAAATAACAGGCGAAGATAATTTGACAGTGTTTTCTTACTCCGGGAGAGTGAAGTCCCACTGAATGGAGGTGGCAGCGGAGAAGAGCCGATCTGCGACACTTTGAGATCTTCAGGCATGGACCAATTATAATTTATACTAGACCACCAGCTGGGGGAACCTACTATCCGATTATATATACCTATATATACAGGTCCATGCCCGAAGGCTCTTACCGAGTGAAGTCCCCTGGATTTCCGAAGATCGTCTACCGTTAGGGTACGGTGTCCCTTTGCCAAGCGCGCCCGCTGCTGTTACAGCATCACCCAATAGTTTTTGCCTGGCAGACGTCTGTGGGCGTACAGCCCAGTACGGTGCCCCAATGCCACGAGCGCCCGCTGCTGTTACAGCATCACCCAATAGTTTTTGCTTTGCAGACGGCTGTGGGCGTACAGCCCAGTACGGTGCCCCAGTGCCACGAGCGCCCGCTGCTGTTACAGCATCACCCAATAGTTTTTGCTTTGCAGACGGCTGTGGGCGTACAGCCCCGAGTACGGTGCCCCAATGCCCAGAGCACCTGCCTTCCGCTGCGTGTCCACTGCCGAAGCCCAGGCTATTGTGGACAGGTACTGTGATGTACTGTGGTGTGATGTAATGTAATGTAATGTGGTGGGATATGATGTAATGTGATGTGGTGGAACGTAATGTGGTGGGATATGATGTAATGTGATGTGGTGGAACGTAATGTGGTGGGATATGATGTGATGTGGTGTCGTATAATGTCATATGATGTGATGTGTTATGATGTGCTGCGGTGTTACGATGTAATGTGGTGTCATACCATACGGTGGGATGTAATGTGATATGACGTAAGGTGAGGTGATGTATTGTAAGGTGATGTCATGTAATGCAACGTGATATGATGTAATGTAAGGTGATGTGATGTATTATAAGGTGATGTGATGTAATGCAATGTGATATAATGTAATGTAAGGTGATGTGATGTTTTGTAAAGTGGTGTGATGTAATGTAAGATGATGCAGTGTAAAGTGATGTGATGTAAAAAATATTCATAAAGCGTCTACACCTTGCACGATTACATCACAACACATTATACTGTATCACAGTATTACATCATATCACATTATATGACACCATATCACGTTACATTACCTCATATCACACCACATCACATCACATCACATTGCACGCACCCCCCCCCCCCCCCCCCACACACACACACACACACGTGCGCGCGCCCTCGCATCTCGGTGCAATGGGACTGAAGAACAGGTTTTTAAAAAGGGAAATGGTTTGAAGGAAGATGTTAAGGAACTGACAGCAGTAGAATGACGGAGAGAAACAGGGCATTCGATAACCGACATGGAATTCAGTTTAGATGCAGAAGGAAACCTTTGTACGAGTCATTGCTAGAACAACTGGAGAAGAGAGAGAGAGAGAGAGAGAGAGAGAGAGAGAGAGAGAGAGAGAGAGAGAGAGAGAGAGAGAGAGAGAGAAGAAAAAAAAGAACAAGAACCAAAAAAAGAAAAAAGAAAAAGCAGCAGCATGCAGATGAAAATTGTTGCCCATTTTCTACAACTTGAGGCCAACTTGCATTCGCTTTTGCTTCCCTGTAAGTTGCTGACTCCACTGAAGCAGCGATGAGGCGAATGAAACAGTTCACAGCACAAGGTCATCTTGACACAGTTGTGTTCGTTGGAAGACACATCAGTACTGATTCATAACGTTTTGGCGTGGCGTGTCTCGACGCGTGGGCGCTGCCGTGTTTGGCTTTGTGTTGATCGAGTTAGTGGTGTCATACAGAGTAATTGTTACGTCCGCGGGCTTTCTCGCTTGACTATTTTCACGGCTGTATCGCTCATAAAGTCAGAAGACTCATTCAACCCATCGTTCGTGCCAATAATAAACAGGAATAAGGCGAGATAACTGCCGTCGCTAACCCCGGACTCCCTACCACGGGTTGTTTCCCTTCCCTTCCTCGTCCTCGACCTCGGGTGACCCTGTGCGCTTGACAAGACGTTAAAATCCAGTTACTAACTAACCGACCAGCTTTTCCCATCTTCCACAGGGTCAGCCAGATGACCCGGACTCATCGCCGCCGCCGTCGAAGTCACCGCGGGGAAGATGAGGACAGCGATGTGATCAGTGGCTTCTCCGCACCGCCCTCTGACGGCCACGGTCGACGTTGTCGCAGCTCTGTGGAGATGGCGGCCCTCACTGAGCGCGTCATGAGACCCACCACCGCCTTCCAGATCCGCTCTGACCTCCGTGAAGGTCACAGCCTTGACCCTGTGGAAGTCGTGTCTCAGAGGTCGGCGAGGTCTCGGGAAGGGATTAGGGGACGTTCTGCGTGGTGAACTTTTTTAGGAGTGATTATTTGTATTTATATGAGGAGGAGATGAGGGGGGAGGGGGGGGGGGGAAGGAGAGAGTCTTTCCATTTTCCGCTCCAGCCCTCTCACCCACCCACCCTCCACCCCTACCCGGGGGTGCGTGCGTACGGATGTGTGTGTGTGTGTGTGTGTGTGTGTGTGTGTGTGTGTGTGTGTGTGTGTGTGTGTGTGTGTGTGTGCGCGCGTGCGAGCGCGCGTGTGTACGTGTGTGTGTTCCAAATCATATTTAAAAGAAAACTGATTTTGCCACAACAATTAAGGTACCCTCTGCTTAGAACCAAGAGCACTACTACTACTACTACTACTACTGCTACTACTGCTGCTGCTGCTGCTGCTGCTACTACTACTACTACTACTACTACTACTACTACTACTACTACTACTACTACTACTACTACTACTACTACTAAACCCCAAATCCAACTTTTTGTCCATGGACCGTGTCAGGATATAGCTTTGCTTGCTCCCGCTGCTGCTCCCCTGTTTCCGTTGCTTAACTTTTCCAAGTCTTTCAAGAAATCGTGTGATGTGTGACGTGAACGGTGAATCAGACTTTGTTCGATGAATTTTACTTCACCTTGAAATGATCTTCACGACTGACTGGACAATAATCATATTTATCTATACATACATGTGATGGCAAGGATCACAAGTCTCCGACTGATGTTGCTGTATGTGTCCGCGAGTGTGTGTGTGTGTGTGTGTGTGTGTGTGTGTGTGTGTGTGTGTGTGTGTGTGTGTGTGTGTGTGTGTGTGTGTGTGTGTGATATAGATGTATGTATGTTCTCTCTCTCTCTCTCTCTCTCTCTCTCTCTCTCTCTCTCTCTCTCTCTCTCTCTCTCTCTCTCTCTCTCTCTCTCTCTCTGTAAATTAAGGTTTATGAGGGAGTGTGTGTGTGTGTGTGTGTGTGTGTGTGTGTGTGTGTGTGTGTGTGTGTGTGTGTGTGTGTGTGTGCGCGCGCGCGCGCGTGAGACAGAGAGACAGAGAGAGGGAGAGGGAGGGGAGAGTGGGAAGGTGTGAACTCGAACTTTACAAGGATCGTAGTTTAGGTTCAATCAAAAACCTGTCTAACATGCCTACATCAGTCAGTTATACATGTATGAGCATACAACCAGCAGATACGGTAGTAGAACGTCTGATAAATTCTTGAGACTAGTATTTGGTAAAGAAAACCGAAGCAATCACTAAGGGAGAGGGGAAGGGGAACAAGGTCACTCTCACAAGCAGTCGGCAGGACTGGGCGGAATTCAATGGGTAAGAAAGTAGGTCTCAAATGACCAGTCACTGCAATGGCAATCACTCGACACCCCCCCTCCCCCCCCCCCCCCCCCCCCCCCCCAACCGCTCCCCCACCCCTCTCTCTCTCCCTAGCAGTTTTCAGTCACAATCCTTCCTATGTAACTGCTTCAAGGTGTACATAAAGGTTTCGCTGAGTAAATGCAACGACGAAACGTCGAAATCCACAACATAAACCCGTGAACAGTACGACATGATGGGGACCTCAAGCGGACGTAATGCATCAACAAGGTGGTGAATAAAAATAACAGTAATGGTGGTGATGACGATGTTGGTGATCACAATGAACACACACACACACACACACACACACACACACACACACACACACACACACACACACACACACACACACACACACACACACACCACACACACACACACACACACACACCACACACACACACACACACACACACACACACACACGCCACCCCCCCCCCCCCCCCCCCCCCCCCCCCACACCCCCACACGCACGCACGCACGCACGCCACACGCAAGTCTGCGCGCGTGCGTAAAATAAAAGGTTGTGTAAAACGAAAGTGAATGGACCGCCGGAATGAAATGTTTCTTTCCTGTCCTAGTTTCTTAATGTATGTGTCCGCAGACCCCACTGCGAGTGAGTCAAAAAATGGATAACTCGAACCAAGAAAAAGAAAAAAATCCCCAGCACAACTGACTTCAGCTTATTCGACTGTACATGGTTCTCACTGAGGTGAATAACGAGTTGCTCCGCCCATGGACTTCCATATACACAGGTCCATGACCTCCATATACACAGGCCCATGACCTCCATATACACAGGTCCATGACCTCCATATACACAGGTCCATGACCTCCATATACACAGGTCCATGGCTCCGCCACAACACGCTGAAGAAGCTTGGAGACCTGTGGTGAAACGGACACGGGTCCACAGTTCTTCACAGAGTTTGGGATTCTTCAGTAGGTCTCATGGCAGCAGTCTGGAAACATTTTGGTACAACATCACCTTGAAGCTTTCATTGAAGAGTTACGGGAAGAGGAATGTCTACGTACTCAAGAACCAATTTGGTTGGTATTGGGTAGCTGTTGAGTACGTTTTCTTTGGTTTATGTTATCAGCGTGATCAGTCCCTGTTCAGTGACAGGAGCAAATTGGACAGAGGATGGCCAAAGAATAGTGGAGTTGGCTCCATAAGTGAAGCAGCTGAGGCTGCAACTGTTTAAGAAAATGACTCTGTACCTTATCATTCTTCTCAAAACATGTGCTGAATTTCGGGGTAAAGCCTGTTTTTTCAAAGCCACAAAACACAGTTAAACGGTGATAAATGAAAATTGTACTTATCCGGTTGCGGCGTGGTTTTTTAAATGCCTGCATGGACGTTTACCCCCAAATTCGTACACGTTTTGTATTGTCATTTACAAAAAAATGAACAAATTAGCGTTTTGTTTAACCGTTTGTGTGTTTGGATCTTGTTTTAAAACCCCAGCACTCATCCTTGTTTCAGGTTTTTGTTGTTGTTGTTGAATGTTTGTTTGTTTTTATTGAACAGAAAAGCATTTCAGATACGTATTAAAGTACCGTGATACTTCTTTCTTGTTGGCCAGTGATACAATATGTATAGAATATTCTTTATTTCTATCAATCAACTGTTAATATTTGCATTTTCATGAGGTGTTGTATTCTTATGGTTATAAGTTTGTTTTTGTTTCTTGTTTTTAATCAGTTCCAGGTGCTTTGTTTTCATAGGCCTAAAGCTCAATGGACTAATGTCCATTTTTGTTAGATGATTTTTGAACATGCAATTATTATCCATGCTACTGTCGCATTCCTTCATTCGTTTAAATTGTAATTTCTCTCTGTGTCTCTCTCTCTGTCTGTCTCTGTCTCTCTCTCTCTGTCTCTCTCCGTCTCACTGCCTCTCTGTCTTTGTCTCTGTCTCTGTCTGTCTCTGTCTCTCTGTCTCTGTCTCTCTCTGTACGACATCACAGCATCAGTCAGTCAGTCAGTCAGACGAACAAATGATGAAACTTCAACGACGAAACGAGCAACGAAGAAACGACGAAATTCGCAAACTAACCCCAAGAACAGTACGACATGATGGAGACCTCAAGCGGACGTAATATCTGTCTGAGAGTAATTTGTCGTCATACGTGGATGGATTTGTTTGAATCACATGTTTGCCTAAGAATCTGAGTGTTGTATCCATGTATACATGTATGTTCATGAAAGAAATGTAATTCTGATGTTCTGCATATTTGTAGGAACTCTGTGAAACTGCAATTGTATATTCGTGCTTATAATATCTGTTTGTAGTATAGTCGTGCTTATTTGTGTTTGTAGTATAGCAAGGACTGACTGTTAGACAGATCCAAATGGACCTAACGCAACTATCCTTGAGTATTAAAGTTTTTGAGTCCCCCCTCTCTCTCTCTCTCTCTCGCTCTCTCTCTCTATCTCTATCTCTCTCTCTTAGTGCCACACTAACAAAACATACGCAAACACTCGCACACACAGACACAGGTGTTCTCGGAAGATGGGGAACAAGGAAACACTGATACAAACGTGTAAAAAGATAACCTTCCCATCAACTCCAAGATAACGGATCCATTACTGTATGCGCGCGCAATGCCCAGGCCACATTGTCAGGACGGCTAACTGTGACGAAGACAAAAGCGACATAAGTTTGCGTACAACTTTAATGATATCAACATGTTGCCCTGTTTGACAAAATATGCTTGATTTAGTAGTTTGAGAGAAAAGAATAAGTGTATGCAAAACTCTCAGCTATATGCCTACATCGACTGATCGGTATACATTCAAGAAAACTGAACCGAAAAGATAGTTTGTCTGCCTGGTTGTGTTTGGGTGGTAACCTTGCTAGTCCATGTGTTTCGGTGGTGACCTAACTAGTCCATGGGTTTAGGTGGTGACCTAGCTAGTCTATGGGTCTGGATAGTGACCTAGCTAGTCCATGTGTTTGTGTGGTGACCTAGCTAGTCCATGTGTTCGGGTGGTGACCTAGCTAGTCCATGTGTTTGTGTGGTGACCTAGCTAGTCCATGTGTTTGTGTGGTGACCTAGCTAGTCCATGTATTTGTGTGGTGACCTAGCTAGTCCATGTGTTTGTGTGGTGACCTAGCTAGTCCATGTGTTTGTGTGGTGACCTAGCTAGTCCATGGGTTTGGGTGGTGACCTAGCTAGTCCATGGGTATGGGTGGTGACCTAGCTAGTCCATGTGTTTGGGTGGTGACCTAACTAGTTCATGTGTTTGGGCACAAAGTACCTGTTAGGCCTTTTATAGCCTACCTGTGTCAAGGAACGCGCTGCAAAAAGCGCACACAACACACTGCAGTCATACCTGCTGATTCTCTCTGCGCGCGCGTGTGCGTGCGTGCGTGCGTGCGTGTGTGCGTGTGTGTGTGTGTGTGTGTGTGTGTGTGTGTGTGTGTGTGTGTGTGTGTGTGTGTGTGTGTGTGTGTGTGTGTGTGTATTTACAAGTGTGTGCGAATGCCAAGAGCCTTTCGAACTTTAACATCCTTGTTTCTTGACCAGTTATGCGCGAATGAGTGCGTTCGTGCTTGCGTGTCAGTGTGCGTGTGTCAGTGTGTGTGTGTGTGTGTTGTGTGTGTTGTGTGTGTGTGTGTGTGTGTGTGTGTGTGTGTGTGTGTGTGTGTGTGTGTGTGTGTGTGTCTCTCTCTCTCTCTCTCTTCTCCTCCCTCTCTCTCCCCTCCCCATCTCTCTCCCCTCCCCCCCCCCCCCCTCAAAATATCGTATCAAATTACGCATTAAAAGGGAGTGAAAAATAGTCGAAAAGTTGTTTTGGAAGTAGAGACAGATAGAAAGAAAGAAAGAAAGAACAGATGAGAAACATTGGTTGAGTGTTGCTTTACGTCCACAGAAACCATAGGCTTATCAGGGACGGGAGCCCAGGACGGCCGCCTCGACCTTCACATAGCCCCTGAAATCTGATGAGTAACAGGGAAGAGGAAGAAGGATAAATTGGGGACACAACTGTTCAGGGGAATTTTCGGTGTGCCCGGCCAGTGATCCTTGATAATCATTCCGCGAAACGAAAAACCAGATTACTTACGTGGAACTCTCCGACCAACTAATAAGGCCTGCCAATTCAGCTGGGATGGCGGAGGGGGAGGGGGGGATGGGTACGGGGGTAGGGGGATAGGGAAGGGGGGCAGGCAATATTAGAATCAGAAAAGGCAGAATTAAGCAGGCAGAATATATAGGCCTACTGCCTGTGCTGATCAACCTTCTGATCTAAAAATACATCAGTGGTGTTTGTCGCGCGTCTTGTAGACTCGCCAACCGTGTCACTGCCTTACAAACAAAACACGTAGCCACTCTCTGTGCGGCCTAATTTGACCCTGTGCCAAAACTGACTGTACTCAGTGGTGACCCATAGGCCCTCGACACTAATATCCTGTGTATTGTGTGTGTGTGTGTGTGTGTGTGTGTGTGTGTGTGTGTGTGTGTGTGTGTGTGTGTGAGCAGAATTAACAATTTACAACCAGAGCCTATTAATCTACTATCTGAAATAAACTAACAGAACACACAAACATAATCATCAAAACATTGCTTATAATTATGGTGGCCAGACCGTAACCCCGGTCTGATAACGCTCTCATTTCTCAGATCGAATGCTTTGCAAACATAATTCGCAACAGCTGTTTGAATGTCTTGCATCTGCGAAGAGCAATGCCATTTTACAAGCTGAGAAGAGGGTGTAGAATTGAGCAGGTATAAATATTATATATGTTTCTCCGTTTCTCTTAGTGTTGAATATTTCGGTCATACCAACAAGATGTGTATTTCTTATTCAGTTACACCAGTCTTCGCAAAAAGGACAGCCGAAGTTCTTCAGTGTTGGTTTGGCGAAGGTAGCCGATGCGGGTTCAAGGAGGACACGCCAAGGCTCAGTCTTACTGGGGATAGGTTCCTTCTCTGAGCGACGTTTTTGACAGTCGTTTCTTGGGATTGTTTAAATGACGGGAGTGGGGCTGGGTGGGTGGGGGGTTATTACTTGGAATTAATAAATTAATCTTACTTTTCCATCCTTGGAGGTAACAATCGATTAATCTGTGTTTGAATTCTCTCTCTCTCTGTCTCTGTCTCTGTCTCTGTCTCTGTCTCTCTCTCTCTCTCTCTCTCTCTCACGCGACACACCACACACACACACACACACACACACACACACACACACACACACACACACCACACACACACACACACACACACACACACACACACACACACGACTGTCTGTCTGTCTCGTACACTCAACGCAACACACACACACACACACACACACACACACAACACACACACCCACACACACACACACACACACACACACACACACACACAAACAACACACACACACACACAACACACACACACACACACACACACACACACACACACAACACACACACACACACACACACACACACACACACACACACACACACACACATAAAACGCGCGAGCATGCGCTATACAGGCACACATACACAAGCGCTAATCCTTTGGCGCATTATAAAATTCTTTTCATCAGCCTGTGCTTGAGCCGAGAGAGTCTAAACTTACCTGCTTGTGACTGGGAGATAAAAATAAAATGAGTCTCTATGATTGTACAACAACTACCGCGTTCTCCATGGATCGTAAACAGGTTCCGTCATTGTGACAGTGTGCATTGTGTTTTGTATCATCGTCGATTTACCAATGAGTTTGTTTCGAAAACTGGGCTTCTGCTCCAAACCTTCTAGGGTATGTATACTGGCTAGAGCATTATGACATAACCGTTGGCTGCAGCTGGCGTTTGAAGATTGGAATAGACTCACTTGACACAGCGGGTTGAAAGTGACAGGACTTCTTTGTCAGTTTCGTTTGGACTGGCGAGAAGCTAGAAGTTAGCTTAGGCAATATATTCTGCTTCTTCAAGTCGTCAGGTTACGTTGGTTTTGAAGTTTGTGATTGCTGTCGCCTATATATATATATTTGTTGTTCGAGGGGGCTGCTGGGTTAACCGAAATAGCTTTGCTCACGTGGACTATAGAACTGGCCACAAATGTTCTCTCCCTCGAGGACAGAAATGGCGACAAGTGTTCTCTCTCGACCATAGAAATCACCAGTTTGTTCTCTCTCTCTCTCTCTCTCTCTCTCTCTCTCTCTCTCTCTCTCTCTCTCTCTCTCTCTCTCTCTCTCTCTCTCTCTCTCTCTCGGCCGTCATGCAAACATGGATACTGTGATCAGTTACAGACAGATTTACAGACAGCTTACAGACACTATAATCAGACATATAGACATTACGATCAGACCTAAAGCACCGTGATCAGACTTATGTAGACACTGTGATCAGACTTATGGGCACTATGATCAGACTTATGGACACTAAGATCAGACTTTAATGACCACTCATTGACCAGTATCAGACTAAACGACACTTCTATGACCACTCACAGATCAGTATCACACTAAAAGACACTTCTATGACCACTCACGGATCAGTATCAGACTAAACGACGCTTCTATGACTACTCACAGATCAGTATCAGACTAAAAGACATTTCTATGACCACTCACAGATCAGTATCAGACTAAAAGACACTTCTATGACCACTCACAGATCAGTATCAGACTAAACGACATTTCTATGACCACTCACAGATCAGTATCAGACTAAAAGACACTTCTATGACCACTCACAGATCAGTATCAGACTAAACGACGCTGTATATGATCACAGTTAGAGACTTCGTGATCATTTATAGACCAAGATCGGACTAATGGACACTATGATTAAACTTATAATTATAGGCAACGTGAGCACTTGTACTAAGTTATAGACTGTGATCACACTATGATACCGACACAGCGGCCATAGACATGAGGATCAGACTATATTATTATTATTACAACAAGCCTATTATAAAGACCAGGCTTATAGTCAGACTCCTCATGGACACTGTCATCACAGGTTACAGGCAATATTTTGAGAGAATTAATTACACAAACTATGAACTAGCATAAATACTATGATGAGACTTGTAGATCATGACTCCGGGCCTGTACGCTATAGACACTATGATCAGGTATGAGCTGACTCAGTGGCAGCTAGTGCACATTGCTGGGCAAATTCGCAAAACTGATTTGAGCAAACTCGTAGCCGGCATCACAAATGTAAGTAAGCTTCTCAGTTTACATTAATGAGCTGATTCGCAACAAATAAAAGAAACCAAGAGAGAAGATTTTCAACAAAGTCGTAGTATTACAAACGTCAATGAGCTGTTTCAGTTTCAGTCAAGCTCAGCTTCGCTTTAAGTCAATGAGCTGTTTCAATTTCAGTCAGGCTCAGCCTCGCTTTAACTTTGTAAGTCAATGAGCTGTTTCAGTTTCAGTCAGGCTCAACTTCGCTTTACCTTGTAAGTCAATGAGCTGTTTCAGTTTCAGTCAGGCTCAACTTCGCTTTACCTTGTAAGTCAAGGAAGTCAGTAAGCCAGACAAATCATGCGTGACCCGGGTGTGTACTTGGTATCCTTAGGGAACGCCACTATTCTGCGTCATTATCAGTTGCGGTCGCTTGCGAAATGTACCTGGCTTAATTTACACGGGGAAATTCTTTTGTGTTGTTGCTTTATATCTATATATTTTATACCCTGTGGTGTTGTTAGGGACTCGTAAGGACGTAAAAAGAACTCAGCCCAAACTGCAGTCGAACAACGTACACTGTTTCAAATCTTCCTTTATCAGCTTTGCACAGCAATGACTAGACCTGCTGGAAATGCGACACTGACACCACAGTTTTTTCTCCACAGTATAGGGCTTATAGGGTGACTGTAGACTGTATAACTAACACACGCACACACACACACATACACACGCGCGCGTGCGCGCGCGCACGCACGCACGCATATACACGTACACACACACGCATGCACGCTTGCGGCACGTGCGCGAAAACACACACACGCACACGCAAAGAGAGAGAGAGAGAGAGAGAGAGAGAGAGAGAGAGAGAGAGAGAGAGAGAGAGAGAGAGAGAGAGAGAGAGAGAGAGAGAGAGATGAAACAAAAGTGACAGTATGTCCCACTAATCATACTGAATGTCTGTTTTACAAACCCAGCATACTGAAGCAGAATGGGCAGTGGCAGTGTGTCCAACTGATACACTGAATATCAGTCTGCAGTGTCTTCATTCTGAACTCTCCAGTACTGCATAATTATGTGTTTACAGAGACAGCGGAGCGGTATACGGTGTGCGCCAGTGTGTCAGGATTTATAACTCCTATACTGAATGCCTGTTTGCCTGCCTGTCTGTTTACAGAGACAGCGGAGCTGTGTACGATGTGCGCCAGTGTGTCAGGACTCTAACTCTCCAACACTGAACTCTCCAATACTGTCTCAGTTTGTCTGTCTGTTTACAGAGACAGCGGAGCTGTGTACGATGTGCGCCAGTGTGTCAGGACTCTAACTCTCCAACATTGAACTCTCCAATACTGTCTCAGTTTGTCTGTCTGTTTACAGAGACAGCGGAGCGGTGTACGATGTGCGCCAGTGTGTCAGGACTCAAACTCTCCAACACTGAACTCTCCAATACTGTCTCAGTTTGTCTGTCTGTTTACAGAGACAGCGGAGCTGTGTACGATGTGCGCCAGTGTGTCAGGACTCTAACTCTCCAACACTGAACTCTCCAATACTGTCTCAGTTTGTCTGTCTGTTTACAGAGACAGCGGAGCGGTGTACGATGTGCGCCAGTGTGTCAGGACTCTAACTCTCCAACACTGAACTCTCCAATACTGTCTCAGATTGTCTGTCTGTTTACAGAGACACGGGAGTAGTAGGTTTGTGAAGTGTGTCAGAATTTTGAACTCTCCAAAGCTGAACGTCTGTCTGTCTGTCTTTCTGTTTACAGAAACAAGGGAGTGGTACGGAGAGCGCAGTGTGTCAGGCTTCCGAAGTCTCCAATATTAAATGTCTGCCTGTCTGTTTGTCTGTTTGCTTACAGAAACAGGGGAGTGGTACGGAGAGCGCAATGTGTCATGCTTCTGAATTCTCCAATATTAAATGTCTACCTGTCTGTTTGTCTGTTTCCTTACAGAAACAGGGGAGTGCTACGGAGAGCGCAGTATGTCAGGCTTCTGAACTGTCCAATATTAAATGTCTACCTGTCTGTTTGTCTGTCTGTTTACAGAACCAGGGGAGCAGTACGGGGCCTGCAGAGTATAAGGATTCTGAAATGTCTGTCTGTCTGTTTGTCTGTCCGTTTACAGGGAGCAGTATGGCGCGTGCAGAGTATCAGGATTCTGAACTCTCCCTGCTGATTGTCTGTCTGTTTCCAGAGACAGCGGAACAGTGCGGGGCCTGTAGAGTGTCAGGATTGTGAATTCTCCCTTTCTGAACGTCATCCTGTCTGTCTGTTTCCAGAGACAGCGGAGCAGTGCGGGGCCTGTAGAGTATCAGGATTGTGAACTCTCTCTTACTGAACGTGATCCTGTCTGTCTGTTTCCAGAGACAGCGGAGCAGTACGCAGTGTGCGGTGTGTCTGGACGCCCCCCAGATCCCATGCACGGTTCCTTGCGGCAACAGCCATGTCTTCTGCCTGTCCTGTCTGGAGGGACTCGTCACCCACAACTCCGGGGGCAGATCCTTCCCCTGCCCACTTTGCAGGAAGCGCGTGCGGATCCCGCTAGGGGGCGTGGCTACTTTCAGAAACGACAGAAGCCTCCGTAGCAAAGTTCTCTCCCACATTCCAGCCATCCGGCCCAGGTGGCGCCGCCGCCCTTCCTACAGCTTCAGTGATATCTCGGACTACGATCTGGACTCCCTTCCGTTGCCGGTCCCTTCAGAGCAGGGGTTCGGCAATGGCGACGACGACGACGTGTTGTCTGACATCTTCTCCGACACGCTGACGGAAGGCAGCGAGCAAGGAGACGGCCCGGACCTAAGCGACGTGTACATTCTGCTGGAGTCCCAGCAGGCCATCCTGGACCAGATACTTCGAGAGAGGGAGCGGGCGAGCGGGCCGCCGTGGGTAGAAGAGGTCTTGCAGGACTTCGGGGATCCGGCCACCCGCGGGACAGGGGAAGAGGCCCCGGGCGTTGCGAGAGAAGTGGAGCTGCCCCCGGGCGGCAGGGCGGGAGAGCACTGGCCAGTCCCTGGGGGTCTGACGAGCGAAGAGGAGGAGCTGCAGGCAGCAGTGACCCTGGCGCTACGGATGGACCGGCCAGACTCCCCGCCGCTGGACATCGCTGTGATGCTGGGGCTGATCTCAGACTTGGAAGAGCACGACAGGCTAGAGGATGTTGCTGGCCAGGCGACATCAGAGACGACGGAGGAGAAGCAAGCGGCGCAACCGCCTACCGAAACAACAGCAGCAGCAGCAACAACAACAGCAGCAGCTGAAGAAGAAGAAGAAGAAGAAGGAAGAGAAGCAGCAGCAGCACAGGCACTGTCAGCGCAGCGTCCAGCCTGCAGAAGAAGGGAAAACACACGCAGCTACACAACGAATGAAGATCCCGCCAGCCAAGCCGAAGAGAGACCGGACGACCAGCCCGAGGACGAGGACTGGAAACACAAGGCTACTGCCTGCCCCGGTATACCCAGACCCAAACTGGTGACCTTGGCCAACCCAGACGAAAGGAGAACACGGACCCAACAGGGAGAGGAGGAGGAGGGGGCCTTGGGCGGAATCTGCCCGGGAGTTCTTCAGCCGCAGACGGCAACCGTTGGACTAGCCTCATGCCAAGAAGATCTTGCCCCGGCTGCCGAGCGGTGGAGAAGGCTCGAAGTGCAGCCGCTGGGCATGCAGGCGACGCAAGAGGAAGCTTGCAGAGGTCAGCAACCAGACTGGACCCTCCCGCAAGTCCCCGGGGAGTGCAAAGACCAGGGGCACCAACGACCGGAAGCGTTTGACCCAAAACAAAAGACCTCTCCGGCGGTAAAAGAGGGGAAGCTGCCCACCACCTTTCTCCGCCCGGAATTAGAGTCCGAAGATTGGGGAACGCACGACGTCCACCCGAACCTGGCGCCGGAAGCAGAAAGAAGCGTCCCGGAGCGAGGCCGGAAGTGGCTGTCAGCCTACCGCCACGAGGAAACGTCGAAAGGCCTGCTCCCTGAAGAATGGAGACTTGAGGAGCTGCGGAGGATGGAAGTGGCCAGGGCAAGGACCCAGTCGGTGTTGGGCGAAGAAGATCTTGGGCTAGACGCTGACGTGATCATCTCGGAGGACCCTACGGCCTGGGCCCGAAGAATTCGAGAGCTGCAGCGTCGGAAGCGGTCCAAAGCCGAGTCCAAAAGACTGGCCGTTGACACGCAGGTGGTGGAACAGGCTCACGTCATCCCCACCGACTGCGAAGGGAAGGGGGTAGGCGTGGGGGTAGGTAAGGAGACAGGCAGCGCGCGGGAGAGAGGCGAGGAGCCAGACAGGAAGGACAAAAGACATATCACTATAGTTACTGTTTAGTGTTCAACTTGTTGGAGAGAGAGAGAGAGAGAGAGAGAGAGAGAGAGAGAGAGAGAGAGAGAGAGAGAGAGAGAGAAGAAAACGTGAAGATAATTTATTTACGAAGGTAGTGGAGAAGACTCGAGGTCTTTTTACATCCAGCCCTCGCCCATGAGGGAAACTACTATTAACTAAGGATACAATGAGCTACAGTATGTTGAGTACATGTACA
Organism: Alviniconcha marisindica; assembly: GCA_018857735.1. Taxonomy (NCBI): domain Eukaryota; kingdom Metazoa; phylum Mollusca; class Gastropoda; family Provannidae; genus Alviniconcha; species Alviniconcha marisindica. Next base: position 454,697 of record JABMCL010003344.1, read on the forward strand.
TTAATACAAACCATGTTAAAAGAGAGAGAGAGAGAGAGAGAGAGAGAGAGAGAGAGAGAGAGAGAGAGAGAGAGAGAGAGAGAGAGAGAGAACTTTAATACTCATGGATAAAGATTTTAGGCAGAAGCCTAATCTTACAAATCTGTCCTCTTTAGAACACATCAATAACAACAAAATCAACAAAAGCTCACATCTGTCTGTGCAAAGTATAGTGATAGAGCCAAAGTATATATCTATGCAAAGTATAGTGGTAGAGCCTATGTATCAAGAGATACAAATAAAAGCCTAATCCTGTCTGAAAAACTCGCTTCGCTGCAATGTAAACATTGTACAGAGAACGAAAGAAGGGCAAATCTAAACAGATCTACAGAGAATAGGCACGTCAAAACGCAAAGAAAAGCAATGTCAATAACAAACACGAGGCCTCCAAACACAAGCAAAGCACGAGAGAGAGAGAGAGAGAGAGAGAGAGAGAGAGAGAGGGGGGGGGGGGGGGGGGGGAGGCGAACTACATTATGAATCAGAACTCCGTTTACAAAATGAACTTCCCGGTTTACGTTTCAGCAACTCCTGAACTAACGGCGAAAAATACGCTTGCTGTTCGCTTCAACATTGACAGTGCATGTCCCCATCTGCAATGAATCACAGGCGCCAGACGCCGGACATTCAAAAGATTTTGAGACAATTATTTGGAACAGAAAAGAACAAGATAATTACCCGCTGTAACGCGTGTGTGACTAGAACTTCTTAACTTCAAAGATCCTTCATCTGATCATTGTTTTACCGACCAGAATGTTGTGCTTTCATTTGCCTTATTTACTGAAATTTATTTATGAGATTTTTGTTTTGTATTACTGGTTAGAGTATCTGATTTTGTTTTGATATCATGTAGTTATACATCTTCCATTACTTTATTATAACTATACGATGAATAACACATATTTTGTTTTATCTTGTAAAAAGATTAAGGCTTGCAATTAATACTTATTCTGGCTGCTACGTTACTCTTCAGTGTCATAGTGTGTGTGTGTGTGTGTGTGTCAGTGTGTGTGTGTGTGTGTGTGTGTGTGTGTGTGTGTGTGTGTGTGTGTGTGTGTGTGTGTGTGTGTGTGTGTGTGTGTGTGTGTGTGTGCGTGCGAGCGTGCGTGGGCGCGTGCCGCGTGCCGCGTGGGCGCGTGCCTGCGTGCCTGCGTGTGCGCGTGTGTGCGTGCATGCGTATCAGTGTGCGGCGCGGCCACGTAGGATTTTTCTCTCCCTCCCTCCTTCCCCGCCCAACCTGCTCTCTCTCCCCATCTCCCCCCACCATTCCATTCTTTAGGCCAAGAATCAGTCCAAAGTGGCCAGTGGTCAATACTGTCCCAGTAAATTCATCAGGCGTATTTACACTTCGTATAACCAGGCCTCTAAGAATCGAAAGTAAAAGAATCGGCCATGATTCTAAAACAAGGGAGACAACTTAATAACACAAGAACTTGGATTCAACTGAAACAAACAAATCGAAAAAAGAAGAAAAACTTGTTGACTGAGATATTGTATAGCAATAAGACTTCTGTAAAACACACCGGAAGTTTTTAAATGATAAGTTTGCAGGATATGATACAGTCCTTTATGCTAAAAATTAAGGAGAAAGATTTATTTCGTGTTATTTACAGTGAGTTTCTGTAAAGTGTTGCGGTGAGTTGGTCTGAATCAGTTTTGGGTTCAATCTGATTTCTTTTGAGTTAAGTTTTATGGATCTCAGTTGATGCATCGTTTGGTCGCACTGTTTGATGGTACCCTGTTTGAATCCATTCTTTTGCATTTTTGCCCGTTGGATCGAAGTTTACCTGCAGCAGATGACCGTAACTCACACCGGCAATCAGTCCATCAACACAGCTGCATACTGCTTCAGTCTTTTAGACATCTGATCTACAAAGACAGAATCTTCATGTTAATCTTGCGAATAAAATGTGTCCACATCGGCATCTTAATCAAATGCTGAAGATGCCTAGGACTGTTGGCGATGAACCCGAAACAACATCTGACCACAATCCGATTTCAGTAACCCAGTACCCGCATTCAGACTCGAGTGTCAAAACGATCACAATGCGAAAGTGCTATGTTTCTCAACAAAACGGGGTCTCCACGCTAACAAAATGAAGAAAAAGGCTAGTACTAGTTACACGAGTGTACAGAGACGTCGGACCCTTTCAGGCAAGTCGGCAGTTGTCCGACAAAGAACTTGCTTTAAAAGGAAGAAGAAGAAGAAAGGCAAAGAAAGAAGGAAATAAACAAAACCTCAAAGAAAACACACACACACACACACACACACACACACACACACACACACACACACACACACACACACACACACGCGCGCACACACACACATATATATATATATATATATAAACAGAGAAATTCAAAGAAAAACAATAAGTGCTTAAATATTTCCTAATTTTTGGGCGCAGCTGCCTTCCTTGGGGGTTTAATATTACTTGCAACTCTTTCCCTCCACTGCCTAATTTGACATATTTTTTGCCCCATCAGTAGTTTTGGTTGTGTGATGTCTCTGGTGTATGTGATTGTGGACAGTATAAAATAAGGATTTTGTAATATTTCTCTCAGTTAATTCATTGCTATTATGTCTTTTTCATTTTTCTCCAGAAATGCACACAGCAAACAGGTGAAGGTATGACCAGTCTTCATCTTTTGCCTTTCAACAAAACACAAGTGTAAGTAAGTGTAACCATCTGTATCTTGTGCTACAGGGCAGGGCTGTACTAGGCAATAATTATCCACTTTTTGCCCCGTTGGTTAGCTGTCCTCAAATGGTTAGGGGATGCATGTGTGTGTGCTTGTGAAAAGCACTGGCATAGTACAAAATGAACTGATATATATATGTGGATATGCCAACATAGTGCATACATTAAGTTCATTTCATCCACACACACACACACACACACACACACACACCACACACACACACACACACACACACACACACACACACACATTCTCATACCATTTGAGGGTAGCGAACCAACAGGGCTAAAAGGGGACATTGCTGGCCCATATATATATATATATAAATATATATGTATGTATGATGAGCAAATACAGTTAAACACAGATAACCACTGATTCTGATTTGCTAAAGAATCCATGAGTGGCTCACTGTCCACGTGCCCAACTTATCAGTCACCTTGTAAACAGCTATTACACAGTTACTGTATTAGCTTACAGTGTTTATTTTCAGATCAGGTAAGTCACCTGTTTTACCAACAATGCAACACACATGACATCAAAAACTTGAAACTGATTGGACGCAATGTGACAACAGCTCAAGTTCAGAGTGGGCCCTGGTTTGTACAATGTGGAGGGATATATATATATATATATATATATATATATATATATATATATATATATATATATATATACCAGTAGATTTATGCTAGTAAAACTTTATTTCTGGTAGTGCTAAATTTACAGTTTATTTTATATTACTTTTAGAAACATATATTGCATGGCCTATAAATAGCACTCAAGACATTTGATTATCTCCAGTGAATATATATATATCTCTGCAGTGCAAACAAAAGATGCAAGATACTGAAATATTGTAGTTTTCCCACCTGATTTCACCTGTCAATGTCACTGTTGCAGAAGAGCACACTTGTCACAGTATTATATTTAATGAAAAACCAAAACCAAACAGAAAACTACAATTGCAGAAGGGTAGCACTTGGTACAAAGCCAGAGAAGGAAAGAACAATTAGTACTTGTAACAGAGCTCACCTTTGTTGTTGAGTGATTACAAGGATTGTTTAGTACAACACAAACTACTACAGTTCTGAGAAGTGCTCAGAGTATTAGCACTAAAATAACAAAGCTCTGCAAGTAGTACTTCATGTTCAGCCCTGACCAAAACAATGTTCAGTGTTGTTGACCACTCTCACTCCTCTATTTTTTGAAGTCCCAGCCTTAAACTTTTTAAAGAGGTTGGGGTGAGGGGAGGGGGAGTTTGATTTTGGAGTTACTCCACTTGTTTTTTTTCTCCACTTGTGTTTTTTTTTTTTTTTTTTTTTTTGGGGGGGGGGGTGGGGGAGGGGGGCATTTAGTTCACTGAGTGACTGCCCCTGTTTTTGAGAAGTGTTCACTTGGTGTCATTGTCACTGCGGCAGGGCCTGCATGCTGGGTCAGTGCTGTGTCTTTTTCACTGAGTTCACACTTTGGCTGCCACTGCTGTTATCTTGTGTTAGCTGGTGAAGACAAGACCCAGAGGCTGAGACTTGTCTTGCTAGTAATGTTAGACCTGTACTGGACACAGCACAGAACTGCTCTTTGCTGTTCACTTTCTTTCATTTTAGGTTGAAAGAGACTGAGCTTTTTTGTTTTACCTTTGACTGATTTTAGAGTTGAATGGTGTACATTTTTTTTAAATATAATTTATTTATTGATACACAGCCAGTGTTTACTTTTAGTTTTTGAGATTCTGCAGCTGAGTCCACAGTGCTGACAGAATGGAGGACTGTGTGTATTCCAGTCAGACCAGCAGTAGTGTTAGCATGAACTGGCAGCCCTCACAGAAAAACAGCAGGTATTTCACAGTGCCACAGCACTGTGACCTAGAGTTGTGTCGCATGCCGGACTGGCATTTGCTGCACTCTTATAGGGACAGGTTCTCCTCCTCCAGTTTTGCAGGTAAGTCCTAACATCAGTGTTGGTGTTGCATCATTGTACAACTACTGCTAAAATATTACAGTACTAGCACAAGCAGTGAAGTACTTGCTAGCCTTGTGCTGGTAGTCTTGTCACTATAGATGTCAGCCTTGTAGCAGCATTTCTAACACTGTACCAGTCTTCCAAAGATTTTTGTTGTTGTTTGTATTAGGAATAAGCATAATCATTAATTTGATTATTTTGCTACATGTGTGTTGCATACACCATATTTATAAATATGTGTTTTTGTGCCACTGGCTTTTACACTGTCTCTTATTGATAGGTGAACTTGGCATCTTTAACATGTGCAGCAATATTTGTTTGCTTCGGTTTCTATTTTGGTTTCCTGATATATCTTGCTATTTGGGCACTGACCCAAACTCCCTTGGCATGAAAACACTGCTGCTGCTGCTGAGTTGCATTCTGGGTTCCTGTGCACTGAAGACAGACTGTGACACAGTATCCTGTCTGGCAATGGCCAATGATCAGCTGGATATTGCCATCCTGAAGCATCGTGCCTCATGACTGCTTTGGAAGGCAGAAACTCCATCAGTGTAGCCTATGAATTTTACAGGGTTTAATACAAAAGTGCTGTGAACACAGCTGGAATTGTGTTTTACACAGTTGACAATTAACAGTGGTCTTACCTGTTACTGAGATTTGGAGAGCTGACCCTTGACCATTCACTCTGATATAACCATAATGCTTGACTGGGTGTAAAAAAACAAAGTGGTGTAAAAAAACAAAGTTACGTAGGGAATAGGAACTTACCGTCCCCCTCCCCCCCCCCCCCCCCCCCCACCCCCAAAACAAAAAGTGTGACTGACTCGACATTTGTTTTGGGTTAATTTGTTTATTTTCTGAATGCCATTAATTGATTAGTTAACATGATGCCATGGTGATACATCTTGTGCTTTATGTCCCCTCTGCTGCAAACAAAGAGCTGTGAAAAGTGATAAAATCGCTGTGGAGTCGGGTGCAAACTATGGGTCAGACCCAGTTAGCTTCGCTGCCTTCATCTACGGACAGGGAGTCTGTCTTGTAAACCCATTTCTCTCACTTCCTGGTTCTTCTGATTTAATTTTCCTCATTCCTCTTCAAACACAAAGTATGTGTCAGACTTGAATTTAAAAAAATATATATAAATTATTTTTGGTGGCTGTATGCCTTGCAGTCACTTTTCAGCGACGTAGGGGTGAGAGACAAGACAAGACAAGATTATTTTATTGTCAATTTAATAATTTGAATTAGGGGAGAGAGAGAGGGGGGGGCTATGGATACAGATAATTTATTCATTTAGGCCATTGCCCCTCATGAAGGGCTGCAGGTGGAGAGAGAGAAAAATGAAAAACAATGCCCTCTACAGATTAACGCTTTACACGCTCTCTCAACTGTGTTACAGATTCTGAATCCGAAGAAGAGATGACAAAGCGTGCTGCTGGCAGGGAGCTGATGGGCCCGCCCCCCGTCCCACCCAAGATTTGGCGGGGAGGCGGGGCCTACAGGGGTGTGGGTCGTGACCATGGACCACCAGCATTTGCAGCGAGATGGCACAGTCAGCCCATGATGCCCCCTGGCCCAGCCTTTCGACGCCCCCACTTTTCCCACAGCAGTAGCGATGAGGAGGTCTTCCTGGAGCCCTTGCCAATGGAACACAGGGGGCCCCCCCTTCCGTTCCCCCGCCACCCCCCTCCATTCCCCAGTGACATGGACGTTTTTGTTCCCCCACCACCACCGCATCACCCAGCACACGACCTACGCCATGACCCTTACTTTCAACACCAGCACCCACGAGAGCGAGCCAGGCTCAGCGAGGAGGTGACTGGCTTCAGTGAGAAGCCGCAGATAAGAGAGCGCTACCATAGTGTGCCGGCGGGAGGTCGTGACATGCCCAGAGGTCGTGACCCATCCAGAGGTCATGATCCTTTCAGAGGTTTTGATCCCTCCAGAGGTCATCTGGTTGCTAGTAGTCACCATGTTGAAGCCCCACCTGCCCAAAATTGTCCTCCGCACCCCTTGAGTGGAGGGTCGAGCGATGAAGGGTCAGTATGCAGGGTGATGTCTGGAAGTGATGAATTTGAGTACCTCTACCGGTATGGGTATCGTGATCGCCAGGGGTTGTCACGACAAGGCCGAGTGAACAGTGGAACATCATCTGGTTCGGTGGGTGCACTGTGCGGAAGTTTTGGTGGATGAGTTAATTGCTGTTTTTTTACATGCGCATGGAAGGGTTTTGTTGTTGTGCACCTCTGTTTGTTAAAAAGGTGCAGTGGCAAAGAATGGAATATTATTTCAAGTTACAAAGTACAAAAGTATGTGTTTGGGATACCCACACCCAAGAATTGAAAGAAAAAAAACTTGTTTAAAGTTTCTGATTGCTTAAAATGAATGAACAGTTAGGAATGGAATTCTGTATGGATTTTTTGTTTGTTTGCTGTGTTTGATTGTTGGATTCAAAATATTCTTTAAAATGGAGCAAAGATGACTTCTAGCATTCTGAAACAGGATTGAAGTGCACAGAAAGCTGAAAAGAGCAGTGATTTTAATTAGTATGAAACGAAGTAAATTTTCAATGCAAGCACCTTTCTGAAGCGACATGTAGGTAATTTGTCTTCAATGCAAAGCCAACCATAATGGTTATATTAAGGCAGTCAAGTGACAAAGTGCCAATGTACTAACAAGCATTGAAAGTGAAGAAATCTGACAGCTTGTGGTTATTAGAAATGTTAGCTGTAGTTGTAGATTCTACAACTAACGTCTCCAATACCCACCAGATAATTTGTCAGAGTTCTTCCATTTTATTGTTGGTTGGTATATGACCAGTTTTGTCACTTGATTGCCCTGATATAACCATCATGGTTGACTTGACATTAAGAAGAAATCAAATCAGAGCTCAGGAGCTGTGTAACAGTTGAGGTGGACATCTTGGGCTCCCTGTCCCTAATAGTAATAGTCCAGTCCCTATTCTTGGTAGAGCAACACAGAAAAGCAACTCAGAAGAAGAAGGCATTAAAAACCAGTTATCTATCTCATCTGTTTGTTGCTCCAGAAAGGGGCTTGCACAGAAAATGTACATTGTTTTGTATTGTGTAATTGTGTTCTCTTTAACCTTTGTCATTTGTGTATTTTGATCCTGTTAGTTCTATTAGCTTATTTTCTGTCCACAAAGGCCAGCTAATTTTTTTGTTTGCACATTATGTATATATAATTATAAGAAATATATATATATGCATACGTGTGTATAGAAGCATAAACTTGACAGAAAATCTTTCTTTTTCTCATTTTGAATGAGTATGTTCTCATTCTTAACTCCTTTCTTTTTTCTGATGCAAGAAATTACCTTGGTACAGCTGCAGCACTAATGAAAGAATTGCTTCCCAGCACCGCTGGGGTGTACAAAGGTTTAGTGTTGTGGCATTCTTTCTTGGCCATATCCTTGATGGGGATGAAATGAATAGCCACAAGTGCAAAATTCCCCCAACTTGTTGCAGGACAACTCTTCTTCATCTTACCGACAAGTGACATGGAGGAGAGGGGGCGCCACCACAACGCGAGGAAGAGGGCAGGAGACCAACAGAGGCGGCTTTGTGACTGGCAGGGGATCTGCTGACAAATGGAGTGGGTGCTTTTTTAAATTTATTTATTAAAAAAAAAAGTTTTCTGGTTATCTCTGCCCTCATTCCAGCTTTGACTGGGTGTACAATAAAAACAGGGTCCTTCCTTCCTTCCCCTTTGCATCTCATTTGTCAGATAAAAATGTTTGTGCATGATGATTAGACTATTATTATTATGATGATGATTAGACTATTATTATTATGATTAACTTCAGACCAGGATGGTAATGAAGGCTGGGTTTTGATGTCTGACAATGGCGACTCTGTCATGGAATCTGAGGAAGATGACAAAAATGTCCTCGGTTGCATGTCTTCATATCATGTGCTTCTCTACTTTTCCCCTTTTCCCCTTGCACTTCTTTCTGTCCAGGCCTCACCCTGATGTATCTGTAATGGCTGACTGGGTGTGAAGCACCTAGTTAGTTACTTACTTCTGTCCAAGCTGGTTGGTTTTGTTGTCGGCACCATGGTGAATGCTTTTAGGCAGTGGTGGTTCCTGGTCTGGTTTTTACCACTGTAGTTTGCTGTCATTTAGCTATGACCAGCAGAGAAATTCTTCTGAATGCTTACTGGGGATGTGTTTAGTTTGCACAGTGGGTCTGGGTAGGAGCCATGGAGGTTGGTGGGGAGAGACCCAGAGAAAAACGTTCATTTGACATTTTGAGTTTTGATGATGCGAGTTTCTTGGGCACCACAATTTATGGGGTAAATGTTTAACTTTGCCTGATGGTAACTCTCACTGAGCTTCACCTGTGTATTCCATTTTCAGTGACTTTGAAATACAATCATTTCAGCGACCATTACAATTTTAGGGTCACATCAGTGTCAGTTTTTAGTAGAAATCTTATGTTATATGATTAAGTTGAAGATTTGTATGTTTATTACCTCAACTAGATCATGAATATGCCACGTTTTCCTTTTTTTTTCTTCTTTCTTTCTTTTTTCACATATTTAGGAGAAATAAAAATGGATTGTTTCCTGACTGGATGGAGGATTTAACATTGGCTAGATCCCAGACACTGTTTAAGTAAGGTCATTCAAATTTTGCTTGATTATAAACTTGCTTTGGGTCTACATATTCATTCCTGGTTTGATGATCTGCACCTTGTTTCAAAGAAATTGCATGCAAAAGAATGTTACTCTCGTTATTTTTATGAGACTTGACTTTTTTCACCTCCCCACGTTGAAGATGTGAAGAGAAGTGTACCAGGCCAGAAAGTGCTGAAGCACCAGCCGCTGCCGCCACCCAAGCCTGCCAGTGCCCTGCACGTGCAACAGATCCACCGGGGCCTCCACAGTCTTGCCAGCCTGGTCAGACTCTTTGTTGTTGTCTTCCACCTCATCTTTCTCTCCTCTCCCTCCTCCTTTGTTCATCTGCTCCTTAATGTCTGGTTTTGCTTTTTTTTCCCTTTTTGTTTTCTTCCCTCCTCTCCTCCCCTTTTGTCTTTTTTGTGTTCTTGGTCACCCTTTTTCCTTCTTTCCATTGTTGTTGTTGAAGAACTCAGCATTGTTGTTCTATCTTTTGTGCTGTTGTTCTATCATCAGAACTGTTGTTCTATCTTCTGTGCTGTTGTTCTGTCACTGTTGTTCTATCTTCTGTGCTGTTGTTCTGTCACTGTTGTTCTATGTTCTGTGCTGTTGTTCTGTCACTGTTGTTCTATCTTCAGTGCTGTTGTTCTGTCACTGTTGTTTTATCTTCTGTGCTGTTGTTCTGTCACTGTTGTTCTATCTTCTGTGCTGTTGTTCTATTTTCTGTGCTGCTGTTCTGTCATCTGTACTGTTGTTCTATCTTCTGTGCTGCTGTTCTATCTTCTGTGCTGTTGTTCTGTCATCTGCACTGTTGTTCTATCATCAGTGCTGTTGTTCTGTCATCAGTGCTCATCAGTGTTGTTCTATCATCAGTGCTGTTGTTCTGTCATCAGCACTGTTGTTCTATCTTCTGTGCTGTTGTTCTGTCATCAGCAGTTTGTTCTATCTTCTGCGCTGTTGTTCTGTCATCAGGATTGTTGTTCTGTCTTCTGCGCTGTTGTTCTGTCATCAGCACTGTTGTTCTATCTTCTGTGCTGTTGTTCTGTCATCAGCAGTTTGTTCTATCTTCTGCGCTGTTGTTCTGTCATCAGCACTGTTGTTCTATCTTCTGCGCTGTTGTTCTGTCATCAGCACTGTTGTTCTATCTTCTGTGCTGTTGTTCTGTCATCAGCAGTTTGTTCTGTCCTCTGCGCTGTTGTTCTGTCATCAGCACTGTTGTTCTATCTTCTGCGCTGTTGTTCTGTCATCAGCACTGTTGTTCTATCTTCTGTGCTGTTGTTCTGTCATCAGCAGTTTGTTCTGTCCTCTGCGCTGTTGTTCTGTCATCAGCACTGTTGTTCTATCTTCTGCGCTGTTGTTCTGTCATCAGCACTGTTGTTCTATCTTCTGTGCTGTTGTTCTGTCATCAGCAGTTTGTTCTATCTTCTGCGCTGTTGTTCTGTCATCAGGATTGTTGTTCTGTCTTCTGCGCTGTTGTTCTGTCATCAGCACTGTTGTTCTATCTTCTGTGCTGTTCTGTAATCAGCAGTTTGTTCTATCTTCTGTGCTGTTGTTCTGTCATCAGGATTATTGTTCTGTCTTCTGCGCTGCTGTTCTGTCATCAGGAATGTTGTTCTGTCTTCTGCGCTGCTGTTCTGTCATCAGCATTGTTGTTCTGTCTTCTGTGCTGTTGTTCTGTCATCAGCATTGTTCTATCTTCTCCGCTTTTGTTCTGTCATCAGCATTGTTGTTCTGTCTTCTGCGCTGTTGTTCTGTCTTCTGCGCTGTTGTTCTGTCATCAGCATTGTTTTTCTGTCTTCTGCGCTGTTGTTCAACCCCTACGCTGTTGACAGGAGACCAGAGGGCAGGCCGTGGACCTCTCAGAGATGTCGATGGCATTGTTGTTCTATCTTCTCCGCTGTTGTTCTGTCTTCTGCGCTGTTGTTCTGTCTTCTGCGCTGTTGTTCTGTCATCAGCATTGTTGTTCTGTCTTCTGCGCTGTTGTTCAACCCCTGCGCTGTTGACAGGAGACCAGAGGGCAGGCCGTGGACCTCTCAGAGATGTCGATGGCAGAGAAGCTGCGCCGCTTCATGCTCTTCGTCCGCCACGAGAACTCGGCCCGCGTCAACGACATCCAGACCATCGAGAATGCCATCACGGGCTGCCACCTGGACCTGAAGACATCGTACGAGGTGGAAGATGTGGGGGTGTACCAGGGGCGCCACACCTTCTCTGGCAAGCTGACGCTGAGCGGGATTTTCCTGGCGAGGGCTGTGGGGCAGGTGAAGAAAGAGCTGAAGCACGAATGCTACAAGCTGGCTCTGCAGGTATGGCTTTGTGGCTGGTTTGTTCCTTCTTTATTTATCGGTTCTCCTCTGGATTCTCAATGCCTTGCCTGTGTGCGTGCAATTGTGTGCCATTTGTTTTGTGTGTGTGTGTGTGTGTGTGTGTGTGTGCGTGTGTGCGTGTGTGTGCGTGTGTACTTGCACACACACGTGTGTGTTTGTGTGTGCGTGCATGTGCACATGCATGCATGTGTGTGTGTGTGTATGTGTGTGTTGGATGTGTCTCAGTGATGAAAAAGCTCTTGAATGAAGTGTTGTTGTGCGTTTATGCAACTAGTATGGTTCATGTATTTTGTTGATCTTATTGCTTTTGTATTATGTGCTTTTGTGCTCACCATGATGGCTGCCATTTTTGTGCCCAGCAGTGTGCATCAGTGACATGAAAAAATTGGCATGCGTGTGACAACTTTTTCTGCCATAGGTTCTCAAGACCAAGGATGTGCCTGAGATCCTCAAGCAGCATGATATTGGAATTAAAGCCATTCGCGCAAAGTTTGAGGAGTGCAGTGCAGCAGGCACAGACTCAAACGTGAGTGATGCTGTGGTCAACCTGGCCAGTGCAGCGCCCATTGCCGTTGCCATGGAAACTGTGGCCACTATGGAGGAACGGTGGATAGACTTCATCAACTTCCTGAATGGCCTGAACCCAGATATGGGAAACACTATCTCCAGGTTGGTTTCCCATGTTATCATTTTACCGCTTCGCAAATTAAGGGAGAGAAAAAACAACATTATAGCCTTAATATTATACACTTACAAGAGACAGGAGCACAGAGCAATAGTCCTTGCTCTTGAAAGCCAAGTTAAGCATGATCTAAGGTGGTCACCACATGGATGGGTGACTGTTATGTGGTAAGCTTTACGCTCACCTCAAGACCTCTCCAGTCAAATTATGAGCACACTCCTGAGGTCTGCTGTGTGTACACACATGCAAAAAGACCACATACACTCATTTAAGTTTCTGTAGACCGTGCCAGTGTCCAGAGGTTTATGGAAACACTATTTAAAGCAACCCAGCATGCACTAAAAACACGTGAAGCACAATGAGTTTGCTTGAGAGCAGAGAATAGTGCTAATTGAAGCTGATTAATAATAAAACTTGTTTCTTGTCTGTTTTGTGTGTGCAGTGAATAACTGTTTTGTTTTGTGTCCTTGGATGTGTGTCTGTGTGTGTGTGTGTGTGCGCATGTATGTGCATGCACATGATATGTGTTTGCGTGTGTGTGTGTGTGTGTGTGATGTGTGTGTGTGTATGCATGCATGCATTCATTTCATGCACAAAACACCATATGACAGCATGTTTATGGGTGTCTTTGTTGTAATTTGGGCATACTTTTTTATTGTGATTGCTGTGCAGTGATCTCTTTGGTGTGCCTTGTAGGATTGTCTGCCATGTTTATGTACATACTTAGGGCTTTTAATTTAAAACTGGATGCAGTGGAAATTTCATTAGCATTGTTTCCATACTCAGAGAAGATTGTGTTGGAAGCCAGTAATGAAGATGCAAAAAGAATTTCACTTTAACATTCCCCATCTGTTTAAAGTGCTTCAGTCTATTCCCTTTTGGGAAATCAGAACTCTAAAGATTCACTCTGTCCAGCCTGGTGTTGGTAAGAGTATAGTTTTGCTTGCTGCCAGGAAGTGTGCCTTCACATACTTTGCCTTCCCATTTGTTTGGTTTCATTGTTTCCCAAGCTTCTTTGACCATAAGATGACATGTTTAATAACAAGTGAGTCAGACTTTTACTTGTAATTTGATGAAGTGATTTTTGCCCTTGGGTATGACCTTGGTGGTTGACCTGGTGTTATGTATCAAGAATCGATCATGTTGTATTCTTATTTTTTGTTTTGGTAGATGATGGTTTTTCCTTCCATTGACCTGAAACCATCCTGTAACCATGAGGTCTTTCCATATGCGGATGTGTTGGAAATCACCAACAGGGCACTTGAATTTAAAAACAGAAAAAAAGTCGAGTGTGTGTGTGGATGTGCATTTGCATCTTTGTCGTCAAAATATGTATTTTTATAAGAATATATAAGTGCTTGCAGTTGGTACATGTTAGGCACACTAAGTACCCACTAGTATTCTTATTTTAATTTGGATCAGAGTTTAACCTGGTTCTGGGTTAACCATTCAAGAAAATTCAAGCTTTCATGCATGACTGCACAGGATTGAGCTGGCAATCTCAGGATCTCGCTGTGGGCTTGAGCGGCAGTATGAGGACGTTTCCACGGTCGACCCATTCCAGGGCAAGCCTGGCTTCCAGGGCAGCCTTACCATTGGTGGGGTTCTGCAGGCCCAAGGTCAAGGCTCCAAGAAGAAGGAGGCGAAGCAGAAGACCTATGACATCGCCTTTGAGCGCTTCACTAAGCTGGATGTGACTGAAGTCATGAAGGGAGTGGAGCCGCAGGTTTGTGTGTGTGTGTTTGTGTGTGCATATGTGTGTGTGTGTGTGTGTGTGCGCGTGTGTGTGTGTGTGTGCGTGCGCGTGTGTATGCACGTGCATGTGTGTGCAAGTGCGTGTGAGTGTGTATGTGTGTGTGTGTGCATGTATGTGTGTACACTCCTGTGCTTCTTGAAGCAATTTTAGGAACTTTTTATGTTAACAAATGTAGCAGAAGTCAAAATCCATGGTTTAAGCTTTCAGTCTCTATGCCATTGGGAACTTTTTATGAATGAAAAACTCAGTTGCCGTCTTCCATAAATGACCCGGATTATATTGTGCAAAACCAGCCCAGATCCGATTTGTTTTTGGCTGACTGCGTCGGGTTTGAGCCAAAGAGATCTGGTCCTGAAACAAGCCGGTGTGCAAGAATCATCGGGCCGGCTTCTGGCCAACACTTCTGAGCCGATCTGGGTCAGATGTGAATTGGATCCGACATGTTTCCTGGAGTAATGTCAGCTAGCCAAATTTGCATGTGTTAAGAGTTTAAATTTCACAAATGCATTCTTCTCACCCTACAGGGTCAGTGTACAGCTGCATACACTGGGTGACCCCTCAGTGTTCAGCTGAGGAGTGCTACAACAATTTCAGTTACAGTTTCAAGCCAAATGTACATGCTTATGAGCCTACAGTTTCAAGCCAAATGTACCAGCTTATGAGCCTACACCTGTAGTTGTACCAGCTCTGAGTTTGTTCTGTATTTTTGCTGAAAACTGATATTCTTCAACTTGCTTGTGTTGAAAATTGATTCAGGGAAGATGAATTGACTATACCTTCCCCAATAACACACACATGCATGCACGCACACATGCACACACACATGCACACACACACATACCCACATACAGACGCACACACACACACACACACACACACACACACACTCTTAATTGTTTGGAAAAGTAAAGTTGAGAAATTTGTGTTAATGAAAGATTTTTTCTTTTTTTAACACAATGAATCTGCAGTCTTATGACATGACTGACACCCTGAACTGCATAATTTTTGGTAATTGTATTTAAAATATTGGCTTTGTCTTTAAAATATTGATTTCTTAACAGATCGTATGAAATAATACATTTTCAGTGCTATATTGCCTCTTCAGATCATGAGCTGATAAGTATTCAGTCACTGTACATGGAATTTCTGTTCACAGAGCCTGGAGGAGTTTAAGAAAGAAGGCAAAGCCTTCAACTTTGTGGTCAAGGAGATCTGCACGCCCGAGCACATCAAAAAGTTTGAGCTTTTCATCGACCGCATCAAGGACAGTTCAGTGCGAGAAGGGCCCGTCACCCTCCTGGACCTGACAGCCAACCAGCTTCAGCTCCTCATCACCTGCATGTACAAGAAGGTGGAGGATGCGGAGGTCCGCTGCCTCTGCCAGCTGTTTGTGGGCGACATCCTCATCAGCGAAGGTGAAGGTCGCCACAAGAAAGAGGCGCAGGCGGATGCCTACAGCAAGGCGTATGAGATGCTGATCTCCACACCTCTGGAGACAATCATCACTGAGAGCCACCGCCTGAACAAGGAGGAGCTTGAGGGGGCAGACGTGCAGGACGTGGTCATCAAAGGTAAGGTCCCTGACTGCGGCGTTGCTCTTCGGTGGCTTCGCTCTCTTCTTTTGGGTCAAAACTGAACACCCAACTCTTCTCTTCTGCTTGCTGATTTGTCGTAGTTTTCTCCTCTTTTCCAGCAACCTGTCACTGGTAATTATGCATGTAATTGTAGGGGGGGGGGGGGGGGGGGGGGGGGGGGGGGAGGGAGGGGTATGCACACTTGTAAAGAAGTGTGTGTGCATGTTCTGATGTGTTTGTGTGTGTGTGAATGTGATGAATGTGCCTATCTGTAGGCCTTTGTAAACACCCATGGCTCTTACCAGATGGGGCGCCAAAAATAATCTATTATTGTATTATTTCTGTGGCTAAATTTATTTTCCTGCAGCCCTTTTACTTGTCTGTTTTATCACCTATGACTTTGTTGTACTGATGCAATAAAAAATGTTAGCAAACTGCAGTTTAATTTCACATTTGAATCCAGCTTGTACCATAGAAGGTTAAAAATATAAAAAATTCTAGTTGGTCAGAACGAGACAGTGAGTGGAGGGCATGGTGACTGCCACTTTTTTGTCCATAGCTTGTATTGGCCACAGCAAGAACAGATCGCATGTAAATCATTTTTTTCTTGTAGGCTTATGTGTTATTTCAGTGGTGAAGGTAGAGTGTATGAAGAATGGTCATAAATGGGCCCTGGACCCTGTTCATCCACGTTAGTACTTCTCACCTTTTGTGCTGCATTCAGGACTGGCCTCTACAAACAATACCAGAACTGATTTTAAATTCTCCCTTCTTTCCTTTGCTAATACACACACACATGCACATGGACATGCATACACACACACACACACACATTCATTCTGTGTGTTCCCACGTGTGTGTGTGTGTAGTGTGAGAAATACTGTATTATATTTAAATATTATTTTTGAGGTCCACAGATACACATATATCTAGACTTTAAGTTTATGTATATGGTGTGTTTGGCATGATTTTGTGTAGATCAGCAAGCAGCCATTATTTTGTAAAGCACAGAGTGCTCACCCTCATCAGTGAGATACCATACCACAGAAATTACCACTGCTGTTGTTGTTATTATTACAGGTCAGATGAAGAAGGAAGAATCGAACCTGCCGCGGCTGCGCAACCAGTTCCAGAAGGCAGAGGAGGCACTGTCGGAGAAGAAGAGCCAGGACATGGTGGTGGTGGAGCACCAGGACTGGATCCATGACCGCAAGCGTCATGCTTTCTGCATCATGCAGAACTCGGCCCTCATGAACGTCATGCTGCTCAAGTGGTGCACCGAGGTGGAGACCGGCTTCTTCACGTGAGTGACTGTGGAGGGAGGGTGGAGGGAAGGGGTGGGGGGAGGGTGGTGGGGGAGGGGGGGGAGTTCCACTGATCATTTCTACATTCTGCACATAACTTTTCCAAGATCAACACTGTACAATACAACTGTATTGTCCCTGTGGGAAAATTTATTTTGCAGCAGTAAACACAAACAAAACATAAAACATCCCATATACGAAAGGAACTCAACTTTCCAGGCTAAACGTCTTGGGAGCTTGGAGCAGGTTAAAAGAATATGATCTGCGGTAAACATTTTGCAATTGAATGTGCCTTTGATATTTTATATTGGTTTTGTAAGGTGACCTTTTTGGGCACAGTCACTAACATTTTTTTCACCAAAGTGTCTTTGACATCATGGAAAGCTTTCAGTTTGCATACAGTCATGGAATAAATGCATGTGGATTGCAGTCATTTTGTCACCAGTTGTTTTTATCTCTGTGGACTGTACTTGTGATGGCATATTGCAACATTCTAGAAAAAATGCAAGTCCGTGGGAAAAGGTGTGGTCTGTTGGGTTTTACCCCTGTTTTTGTATCAACACACAAGGGAGTTAATCAGCACTTGAAATATGCAACACAAGTACAACAAAGACCTGAGTCGCCTACGGTAACTCTCACGTGGCAGGCGTGTAAATACAAGGTACATAAACTTTTGTTGTTGTTGACTCATGATGATTGGTAATCTTTTGGGAAAATTAGCTGACAAATGAAAAAGATAATGCAACAGACAAATTGTGTCTGACAACAAAAGATCCAAACTTGTAAAAGGTTAAAAAGGATGCAATTTATTCTGACAAAACATGCAAATTTTCAGGGTAAGCCCCTTTTTCAAGCTACAAAATACACTTAAACAACTGTTAAATGGAGAAAAATTAGATGCAGGATACTTATCTGCTTTAAGGCATACCCTAAAAATTGCATGTTGTGTTTTGTCACAACAAATAGTGTTCTTTTTAACCTTTTATGTGTTTGGATATTGTTTTAGAATGCTAGCAGTTATTCTTGTTTTAGATTACAGTTTTTTTTAAACAGAAATTCATACAAATTGTTTTGTTGTTGTTGCCAAATCTCAGAAGGCTAGTTCCTTTAAAGTTTGATTTTGTTTTTTTGTTTTGACATTGCAACTGAGCAAAAAGCATACACACATGCAAAAAAATGTATGTCACACACATGCATGAATGCACACATGCCAGCTTGTATGCATGCATTTCATGCCCACTTAGTCTGATCATTTTCACTCACAAATACACGCCCACCCATGGCACCCTGCAGAACCCAACCCCCATGAACACCATGCTGTTTAAGTGCTGTGCGAGCTTCTTATAACATGTGTGCATGCCTGAATGCATGTTTTTTGTCCCTCATGCAGCTTCAGGGTCACTGACATTGGTTATTTTCTCCCATAAGGCTGTTATATAACCGGCAAGTAGATCTGGGCATTGCCATGGCCCACTCCAGACAACAGGCCATTGACAGTGATCATTTTCTAACATCCAGCTATCATGTACACCTGCAGATCTGGGCATGGCCATGGCCCACTCCAGACAACAGGCCATTGACAGTGATCATTTTCTGTCCAACATCCAGCTGTCGTGTACACCTGCAGATCTGGGCATGGCCATGGCCCACTCCAGACAACAGGCCATTGACAGTGACCATTTTCTGTCCAGTATACAGCTGTTATGCTGGCCTGCAGATCTGGGTATGGCTATGGCCCACTCCAGACAACAGGACATTGACAGTGATCATTTTCTGTCCAATGTACAGCTGTCATGTGCACCTGCAGATCTGGGTATGGCCATGGCCCACTCAAAACAACAGGCCATTGACAGTGATCATTTTCTGTCCAATATACAGCTGTCATGTGCACCTGCAGATCTGGGTATGGCCATGGCCCACTCCAGACAACAGGCCATTGACAGTGATCATTTTCTGTCCAATGTACAGCTGTCATGTGCACCTGCAGATCTGGGTATGGCCATGGCCTACTCCAGACAACAGGCCATTGACAGTGATCATTTTCTGTCCAATGTACAGCTGCCATGTGCACCTGCAAGGGGAAGATCTGGGCATGGCCATGGCCCGCTCCAGACAACAGGCCATTGACAGTGATAATTTTCTGTCCAATGTACAGCTGTCATGTGCACCTGCAAGGGGAAGATCTGGGCATGGCCACGGCCCACTCCAGACAACAGGCCATTGACAGTGATCATTTTCTGTCCAATGTACAGCTGCCATGTGCACCTGCAAGGGGAAGATCTGGGCATGGCCAAGGCACATTCCAGACAACAGGCCATTGACAGTGATCATTTTCTGTCCAATGTACAGCTGCCATGTGCACCTGCAAGGGGAAGATCTGGGCATGGCCAAGGCACATTCCAGACAACAGGCCATTGACAGTGATTGTTTTCTCTCCATTGTACAGCTGCCGTGTGCACCTGCAAGGGGAAGATCTGGGCATGGCCAAGGCACATTCCAGACAACAGGCCAGAAATCTGGCGGCTGCCGATGTCTTGTTCAGGATGTACGAGACAAACCCAGTGCTGAGAGTGAGTAGTCTGCAAAACTTTGGTATCACTGGCTTCTCTGAAGAAGGCTGCAGTGCTGATATTTTGCTGTTACTAGTGCTTTGAAACAAAAAGAAGCAAGACGAAAAAATCTGATTGTTTTGGGAGTCACCTGTTCTTTTGTGATTGGTGCTTCATTCCCCTACATTTACTCTTTGTCGACTGAAACACTGACTGAAACAAGCTCTGCCTGAGGCATCTACAAGTGTCACAACATAGCCAGCACAAATCTGTTTCTTTTTCAATGCTGTGCTTGAGTTTAAACCAGTCCCTGCTTTCAGGATTTTACAATGTCTCACAATATTGTCCTTTTATCTGTCTTCTGCTCAGCAAACACAGTCATTATGATTATTGCTGTGTGTGTGTGTGTGTGTGTGTGTGTGTGTGTGTGTGTGGAGGGGGAGGGCTGGGCAGGGGTGAGAGGGTGGAATGAGTGGGGTATAAAATGAACAAGAAAAACAGGACAGGATTCAGCAAGTTGGATCAGTTGATGTAACTTGCAAATGTCTGCTGGCTGAGGAGGAGCTGGTTCAAGTCCAGGGTTGTTGTGAGGGTGGGGAGGGGGGTGTATTGCTTGGTAGTCAGGGTGGCAGGTGATTCTGTTGAACTGGCCTTATCCTGACCTGGTGGACATTCTCACTCAGAGGCGACCCTGCTCATGTGGTGGACATTCTCACACTGAGGTGACCCAGCGCACGTGGTTGACATTTTCACTTTGAGCACGATCCTGTGCACCTGGTTGACATTCTCAATCTGAGCATGACCCTGTGCATGTGGTTGACATTCTCACTCTGAGGTGACCCAGCGGACATGGTTGACATTCTCACTCTGAGGTAACCCTGTGCACATCGTTGACAGTGCATTAAAACCCACAAATAAAAATCACCTGTTCGATAACTATTTCTAAACTGTCTTTGTTTCGCAGCCATGTCTGTCATGCCCCCCCCCCCCCCCCCCCCCCCCCGCAGTCCATGTGTGTGTGTGAGAGACTGTCTGCAGTGTGTGTGTGTGTGTGTGTGTGTGTATGTATGTGTGAGACTGTTTGCAGGTTGAGTGTGTGTGTGTATGTATGTATGTATGTATGTATGTATGTATGTATGTGTGAGACTGTCTGCAGGGTGTGTGTGGGGGGCAGGGGGGGGGGGGAGGGGGGGATTGTTAGTGATAGTAGTGATAGTGTAAAGTGCTCTGGGCTCCCACCTTGTGTGAAAGATGGGCACTATGCAAATCCCCTTTATCCTTATTATTACCAACTGTCGGACCTGCAGATCATCAGCACGGACCCGTCAGCAAGCTGGATGAGCAGGGTGCAGCTGATGGAGAAGATGAAGGAGATGCCATCCTCGCAGTTTGAGGAGGTGGATGCTGAGTGGAAGGAGTACCTGAACAAGAAGGCTCTCTCCAGGAGCGAGTCGGAAGAGGGCGACGACAGAGCAGAGCTCACAGAGGAAGAAAAGGAGGAGAAAAAGGTGAGAGCTCTGTGACCTTGAGAATGGACTGGTGAAAGGGAGTGGAACGTGTGGTAACCTAGCTGCAAATGTTGTTTGCAAACTTGGGTTCAGTTCAATGCAAGATGGTGCCTGTGCACTCAGAAAAACCCATGTATTCTCTACCCCTCTCTGAAAAGTTTCCCCAATTGTTGCCTTTGAAAGAGATTCAGTGGTGGTCTGATGGGCAAAGTCCCCTTTATCCTTCCTCTTTCTACACCTCTCTCCTCCAGCTTATCAATGGTGTGGTGTCCTTGGCTTTGTTTTCAGGTTCTCAAAGTTCTCAGGTTGTTCATAGGTGTAAAGCTGATTTATGAAGACCTAGATGGTGATTGAGTGTTTGACGGTGTTGTTTTCAGGTTCTCAAAGTCCTCAGGTTGTTCATAGGTGTAAAGCTGATTTATGAAGAGCTAGATGGTGATTGAGTGCTTGATGGTTTTGCTTGCAGACGGAGCGACACTTGAGAGTGGTGGCTCTGAAGGTGGCGGAGGAGTTCCAGCAGCGAGGAGACATTCTGGAAGAGTTGGTGTTTGCCCCAGACCTGCCCCTCAGCGTGCGTCGCTTCCTTCCGGCCAGCGTGGCCAGGATGGGGCTGCGGTCCGTACAGTGCCAGAAGGATGGCAAGATCTACATCGCCGTCCAGTTTCGCGTGCGAGTTGACAAGGTATGTCAGATCAATGTTGTTGTTGACTTCAGTGTTCGTAAGGTAATGAGATCAGTTTTGATGTTGACTTTAGTGTTTGAGTGGAAAGGCAGTGGTGTCAGTCTTGATATTGACCAGCTTTAGAGTTAACAAAATAAGCCAGATTGGCATTGCTGTTAATTTCAGTGATGGCACTGACAAGATTAGCCAGATCAGCTTGTCCCTATCATGTCAGCCTGACATCTGAGGACTTTAAGCCCCACATCATCAGCCAGATCAGCATTACTGTTAACATCAGTGTTGGACTGGCCAACGTACAGGAGATCAGCTTTGCTGACAGCCTTAGTGTTGGACTGTTCATGGTGAGATCAGCATTGTTCTTGATCTCAGTGTTGGACTGGTCAAGGTGAGATCAGCATTGCTGTTAACCGCAGTGTTGGATTGGTCAAGGTGAGATCAGCATTGTTCTTGATCTCAGTGTTGGACTGGTCAAGGTGAGATCAGCATTGCTGTTAACCGCAGTGTTGGATTGGTCAAGGTGAGATCAGCATTGTTCTTAATCTCGGTGTTGGACTGGTCAAGGTGAGATCAGTATTGCTGTTAACCTCAGTGTTGGACTGGTCAAGGTGAGATCAGCATTGTTCTTGATCAGCATTGCTGTTAACCTGAGTGTTGGACTGATCAAGGTGAGATCAGCATTGTTGTTAACCGCAGTGTTGGACTGGTCAAGGTGAGATCAGCATTGCTGTTAACCTGTGTTGGACTTGTCAAGGTGAGATCAGCATTGCTGTTAACCTCAGTGTTGGACTAGTCAAGGTGAGACCAGCATTGCTGTTAACCGCAGTGTTGGACTGGTCAAGGTAAGCAAGATCAGCATTACCATTGACCAGTGTTGGAGTTGACATGCTGCTTGTATCTTTGTTTCAGACACCGACTTTTCACCCATTTTGCTCTCCAGAAATGTATTATGACGTGTTTGTGGTTAGTTTGTGGAACTGTCAGCAGGTTCAGTAGGAATGGACACACAGACATGAAATTCAATGTACTTTAGAGGTTTGGCATTAAATAATGTCTGTAATTATATGTTCTTTCTGCCTTGAGTTTGCACATGGGTAGACCTCAGTGCAACTCTTTTTAATGCAATGGTCAAGAGCACATCCCCAGCTTGGTCTACATCACCAATGCATTTCACTTTTCATTTCTTCTGAATCCTCTGCAAACATAACATGTTGACTGTTCTGAACAGGGATTAAGTCTTTTACTTGTGATTTAGTGAATTTCATTTGACCTTGATAGCTGACCTTTGTGATTGACTGGGTGTTGCACTGCAGTGGACTCTTTCACGCTGCAGGTTGTTTGATTGGGTGTTGAGCTACAATTAACTCTCAACACACAAGGGAGTTAATTAGCGCTCAAAATACATAACACAAGTAAACAACAAAGACCTGACTCCTGAGTCACCAACGGTAACTCTCACCTGGCATGTGTGTAAATACAAAGTACACGAACTCAATCTGAGGATGTACCTCTGGTAGAATTTATGTACCTTGTATTTACATGCATGCAAAGTACATAAACTCACCAGAGGTACATCCTCTGACGGAGTTCATGTACCTTGTATTTACACACATGCCAGGTGAGAGTTACTGTAGGGGACTCAGGTCTCTATTGTTGTACTTGTGTTACATATTTTGAGTGCTAATTAACTCCCTTGTGTGTTGATTCTGCACAAGCACCCTGGGCCTTGTTCTGTTTCATATTTGTTACAGTTAACTCTTTTGCTGTTGATAAATGACCTTTGTGACTGACTGGGTGTTGAATTGCAGTTGACTCTTGCTACAGGTTGTGTGTTGAATGACAGTTAACTCTTTTGGGGGCAGGTTGTGTGGCTGGGTGTTGAATTACGATTAACTCTCTTGCTGCAGATTGTTGAAGCAATGAAGGAGCGAGGCGTGACCAAGACACGCCGCTTCCTGCTGGTGGAGGATCGCAGTGAGCTCCCCTGCCATGCTGACATTGCCGCAGAAATTGAAGCTGCCAGAACCTTCACTCGCCAGGACCGGATGGCAGCTCGCATTGCCCCCAAAGCGGCAGCAGACAAAGAGAGCTGTGATGCTGCTGTGGGCAACTCCCTAAATGGGTCACTGTTTGAGGACACGATGGAGGGTTTTGTGACAGCACAATCATCCATGCTGGCCGATGTCAGCGCTTCCCCCCAGCCCCCTCAGGTGCAGAGCACTCCACAAACCACACCTCCCAAGCAGGGAACATCACCCAAGATGCAGACCACGCCAGCGGAGAAGGTGTACGCCAAGTTTGCACGTGCCATGATGGCTTCTGGGATCGGCCAGACGCTGGTCCCCATGGAGTCGAGCACCCCGGTCAGCAACATCCTGGTGAACCCCCCTGCATCAGACAACATCAGCAGCAACAGCAGCATCCCGGTCATCAAGAATATCCTCATCAGCCCTCCCAAAGGTGGGAACTTGAGCGTGACGCTGTCTTCTCCTGTGAAGAACTTGTCAATCACCACCTCCACCTCATCATCCTCCTCCTTCCCACAACCTGACTTTTCATCAGTGGTGTCACCATCTAAAGGTGGGAAGCAGTCACCATTGAGCCCATCGCAGTCAGGGCCCACCTGTGGCACTTTGTCAATAAACGGCACAGGGGTGTCCTCCCAGCACACACACTCACACTCCTCCATGGATTCAGGTTCATCTTTGCAGCAGTCCAAGTTACCCGCATTCTCTGGCTGCAGGCAGACCAGTCAGAGGTGGACAAACCAGCAGGCAGCTCCTCCTGCGGGTCAGACCCCTGGTAAACCAACGGTCTCTCAAAGCTCTGTGGCAGCAGCCAATCAGAATGAAGGAATGGCAGCTCGTCGGAACTTCACTGCTTCAGGAAATTCTGCATCATGCAGTCAGCCCAAATGCACCGGCTGCCTGGCCAACAATGCTCCTGTGTACCTGGACTTGAATCCCAGCCGAGGGGGTTGCTATGGCAACCAGTACCAGAATCATGAGTGTGGTGCCTGGATGGAGCCGGCTTGGAGCTCAACTGACCCTTCAGCCCCTCATGTGATCGAGATGTCACCAGGGAATAACAGTGGGTACCAGGATGGTGGTATTGAGTACCCCAGGAGTGCAGACGGCTACAGCACTGCTGTGTATGTTGAGAATGAACTACCTGCGCCCCCTGCACATGGCAGAAGGTGGAACCATTACAACACCCGAGTGTGAGTCAAGGACAGAAGAAAAAAGGGGTGGGGGATTGGGGGGGGGGGGGGGGGTAGAGAGAGCAAGAGCACATGCACACACAGAGTCCAGACAGCAAAACATACTCCCAAACATTACCCAAACTCAGGAGAATGAATACGTTTTATGAGGAATGTGGTTTGGTTTTAACTGGACTTTGCACAGAAACTTGGGGAGCAGTTGTGTCGTCTTCCCTAGATGTGTTGCAGGGGTCTGTTTTTATTATCAAATGACAATCTTGTTGCACTGTGTTTAGCAAGGACTGTTCATTGTACATAATTTTACTGCTGTCAATTTGTTGTTTAAATTAAACGTTGTCTTAATTTAAGTTGGTGCTCAGAATGGTAGTAAATGGGAGAATCTCAACACTTTTGAAATGATTTCAAAAATACAAACAACTCAATTTCAAAGAGAAACAGTATATTTTGATTTTTAGAGCCTTACAGTTACACTTGTTCTAAGTTGAAACATTCTGTTATGTTTTTGGATAATGAGTTATGGTATTTTCATAGAAATTATAACAGATATCAGTTGATACCAAATGTGTTTACTGTTGTGACAAATTAACACCCCCAGTTTCGGACATCTCCTGCTGTTCAAGAAGAAAAATACCTACAAGTACCAGCAACTGTCTTTTACTTCTGAATAATTATCTCATTCACATGTTTTTAACCACAAGTTTTGAATGGTGAGATAGACAGCCTGAATGATGAGTTGTGTACATTGCACTGTATGCGTGTTTTTTACTTTTTGTACATAACAATGGTTGTGTTTGCATTTCAAGTGAAGTTGTGGTGCTTGGGAATGATATTGAAATGGATTGTACATAAAAAATGCGTGTGTTTTAAGTGTAAGTTTTGATGTGCAAATGATACTGAAAAATAAGTGGATTGTACATAAAGAATGTGTTTGAGTCAAGTGCAAGTTGTCGTGCTTGAATGATATGAAGCAGATTGTACATAAAGAATGATTGTGTTTATGATTCATGTGCAAGTAACAGTGCTTGAATGTTCAATGAAGTCTTAAATAGGAAACTCTGAGTGTGTTTTTGCTGTGGTGTTGGATGCACGTTGATTCCAGAATGTTGTAGTCTGTTCCTCATTGTTCCCGTATTTCATTGTTGTTGCCACCACCTTGTGGTGCCCCCATTCAAAAACCTTGGGGAATGTGGCATGAACATATATATTTGGCTTCCACACACATACTCAGCCACACCTACTCACAGGTGTTCACTCACCTAGCTACTTGCTCTTGCATCCACCTAGTCCACTCATCTGTACACATCATAAATGGCTTGCATCTTGGGATCAGGAGTGCGGATGAGGTTAAGACACTACCTGCACACACAAAGCAAAGGACATCAAAATACTTTAGTTGCTTGGAGGAAATGTATGTGGAAAGAAGAAGAGCTTGACAACCTTCCTGGAAAGGACAAGAAAGCGCCATGGCCAATCAGACCAAGGTAGGAACTGTCTCAAAAGCAACCCTGGGAAAAAAAAGAGTTATGGAGCACTTTTGCAAACATGTAGGTACCATCCTGAACTGAACTCCACACCCTCATTCATTCACCCCACCACCCCCTCACTCATCCATGGATCATAACTTGACACTCATTCAAATGCAAATGACTGGGTGTCTCATGATGACCAAGATAATGATGATGATTGTCAAGTTTGTGGAGCATCCTAAGTATAACATGGGTTTACAAGCTATGCCCAGGGTGCACACTGGAACAGTCTCTTTGCCTTTTAAATAATAAAACCAAAGGCGAAGGCATACACAAATGAAAAGACAGCAGCAAAGATAGTTTAATCACATATGCATACACAAATGAAAAGACAGCAGTGAAGATAGTTTAATCACATATGCGTTCTGCAATAAAACTAATGAGAAACGTGATCCAAACACACAAAGGGTTTAATACTTTAAAAGAAAACCATTTATTTGGACAAAAACACATGTGAATTTTCAGGATAATCCCCATTATCAAAGCCAACTTTCCAAGCACTGGACACGAAAACAACATAGCTCAACCAAAACCAGATAAGTGTCTTAGTTCTACATCTCATTATTCACCAGTTAACTGCTGTTTTAAGTGTCATTTTGTAGCTTGAGAAAGGGATTACCCCAAAAATTCGCATGTCCTAATGTTGTGTAATAAATAGTGTTCTTTTGAACCCTCTATGTGTTTGGATCTTGTTTTAGGATGCTAGCAATCATTTTTGTTTCAGATTTTTTAATCATGAGAAACGTGCTAGAAAAAGAAAAGAAAAAAGTAAAATGGAAACAATGCACACATGTAGGCCTATGTAAAACGAGATTCATAGGAGCAAAGTTAACACTGTGATATGCTGTCTTCAACAGTTCATGAATGAACATTTCTCAATTTTTGTTTTTTGAGACTGTGAGATAGAACCTGATTTATCGACATTGCGCAAGCCATGGACCCACATATGTAAGTCCTTGGTGCAAGCACTTAATAAAATAGCTCCACCACCAACGATTTATTAGCAAACTACAGTGTGTGTGTGTGTTGTGTGTGTGTGTGTGTGTGTGTGTGTGTGTGTGTGTGTTAACTGATACTATCATAAGTAAAGCGTAAAAATTGAATTTGAAATATCATCATACAAAAAAACAAAAAAACAAAACGTACAAATGCGAATATTTTTTAATGAAAATAGAAACACTTGCCACTTCTTACTGTTTGTCAAAAACAAGAACAAATTAATTATATAAAATTATTTTGTTTTCCATTAATGTCCTTTTTTCTGTAATATCTGCCAGTTGTAAATAATATAAACTGTACTTTATCGTATCGGAGAACGTAAATATTGAAAAGCTCAGGGGAAATCACTCTAAGGGTAACACACGCGGTGAGTGAGAAATACAATATTCAGAAGAAGCTCTTGTATTTAAATTCTTGGGACTGTTTCCTTTTGAAATCATGGCAGCGCAAACTGCAACATGTTCTCAAGCAAGGCTTTACAATTCAGACGAACGCATGGTCTTACAAGTGTGTAGCAGGAATTTTGCGTGTGTGGAGTATCCTGGTATCGTGGAAAACGTTGGAAATGCTCTGCAGACGCTTGGAGGAATAAAGTCTGTGTCTAAGGTAGTACATACACACATGCACGCGCGCGCGCACACACACACACACACGCACACACGCAACCCAACCCCCCCTCCACACACACACACATGTATGTATACACACATTTCATGATTCAGAGACTGGGCTGAGCTCCGGTGCCATGGCAACAGAATTTGAGTAACCAAAACTATAATTACTCTCTAACTCCAAGTCAGTCAGAACAAAGGCAAACTGGTTCACCTGGGCCCTGCAAAGTGGAACAGGCTGAAAGTGGACAAAAGTCCTTCAGATGAGACTATTTAACCCCTTTATTGCCAGCCAGGGTCCCACATGTGTATTACTATTACATACTGCATGAAAAAAGATATGTACTACAGGTGTATAATGACATCTGCTTAAATAGTTGTAATTTTTATGCATTCCCATACAATAACACTAACAGTAACAGTGATACTGATAGTTGATACATGACAACATGTATAAGGTGTAAATTGTATTCTGTCAAATTCTATCATTCATTTTCATTCTCTCAAGAGCATCCTGGATGAAAAGAAGAAACTTGATCTGCGGTTCAGACCCAATGACATCTATTGTAAACCAGCATGTGGAGTGAATCGCAAGACAGCTGGTCTCCTGCTGCGAGTTAGGAGACGGAAAAGGCAACCTTCCCATGATTTGAATGAACTGACTGCTCAGTCTGGTTCCCAGGGTGATGGTGAAACCAAGGCTTCACAGAATGATGGTTATGAATATAAAGTGGATGTTCTTGGAACAGTCACCACTGCTATCAAGTTTGAAGGTATTGTCTGGTTTACTAATTACATACATTGTATAGATGGTTAGATCTGTTTAGAGAGCTATGATTAGATCGGTCTTTATGAATAATGAGATTAGATTCATGAGTTTCTATAAGTATGACTATGACTCTGTATGAGTAGATCAGTCTATATGAGTATGAGAAGAGCAGTCTCTCCATCTCTACTCTGTAATTAGATCAGTCTAAATTCTAACAAGCGACATAGTCTTTGAATTTGATTTTGCTGTTTTCAGTGCTACACATGTGTAAATGGTAGGGTTGTTTCTAAATTATGCTTTGAAAAGTAAGAAAAGTCACAAATTATGTTACCTATTGCTTTCTTTCAATTCACACAAAATGTACAGTGACTGTAAGTGTAAAAATTAAAATTATATAATTTATAATTGGCATTTTAACAGACCTGGCAAAAACTTTAAAGTTGGCTGACATTAAACTTTAATGTTCATAGGTGATTTTTTTTAAAGTATGTATATATATATATATATATATATATATATATATATATATGTATGCATGATGATCACCTCCATTAAGTTGATTAACTGAAAAACTCTTGAAGCTGAACCTTTGAACCATACCATTGCCAATTTGGGTGTTGATTTTGATCAGATTTCAGCTTCAGTGTCATACTCACAGTCACAGTCCTACTCTTCACACACATACCCACACACACACACACACACTCTCTCTCTCTCTCTCTCTCTCTCTCTCTCTCTCTCTCTCTCTCTCTCTCTCTCTCTCTCTCTCTCTCACACACACACACAGTCTGGCTCTTCACACACACACCTACTCACAGTCCTGCTCTTCACACACATACACACTCACAGTCATGCTCTTTACACACACATTCACAGTCTCTGCTCTTCACACACACTCAGTCTCAGTCCTGCTCTTACACACACAGAGTCCTGCTCTTCACACACACACTCACAGTCCTGCTCTTCACACACACACACACAGTCCTGCTCTTGACACACACTCACAGTCCTGCTCTTCATACACACTCACAGTCCTGCTTGTCATACACACTCACAATCCTGCTTGTCACACACACTCACAATCCTGCTCTTCACACATACTCACAGTCCTGCTTCTCACACACTCTCAGTCTCACAGTCCTGCTCTTCACACACACTCACAGTCACAGTCCTGCTTTTCACACACACTCACAGACCTGCTCTTCACACACACACACACACACACACACACACACACACACACACACACACACACACACACATACACTCACACAGCACACACACACACACACACACACACACACACACACACACACACACACACACACACACACACACACACACACACACTGACCTGCTCTTCACACACACTCACAGACCTGCTCTTCACACCCACACCCACAGTCCTGCTCTTCACACACACACACACCCACACTCCTGCTCTTCACACACACACACACACACACACACACACACACACACACACACACACACTCACAATCCTGATCTTGGCTTGCTTGCTGGCACTCTGTCTCCAAACTCAGCCATAACTGGTTATGCTGTCGAAGGGACACCCATTACCTCTGCACATATGTCTTACTCTTAGTGTCTACCAAAATTGCCTTTAGTTTTGTCTTGTGCTGTGTGTAAAATTTGCAAAAGGTTTTGGTGCTAAGACTAACAGTAAGGCTAGAATGGTGCTAAGAATAAGACTGGAATTAACATAGACTTGAAGTTGAAGCATGTGTGATGTTGCCTCATTGATGGCATACTGTGCTTATTTTAAATTTTCTTGTCAGATAATTGTGTCAAAAAAATTGCAAAAAAGTGGAGAGTATTTATCAGAGTGCACCACAAAACACAGCACATTCAAGAGCGATACAGTACTAACATCCTTTACTCCTTGTGTTAAGAACTTAAATATTCTTTGTTAAACACAGGAAGTATGTAAAGGCATGTTACTTAATTTATACACATGTATACATGTAGTTAGAGTAGAGGAGGTTGCTGTGTTTAGTTCATTCTCAAATGTGCAGTGTTTAGTTTTGTGGGTCAAAACTGTATAATAATTAATATGTATGTCAGGGTTTATGTTAGCTGCTAATTTCCAGCATTTTATTAGTTTAGATCAGCATATTATATATATATATATATATATATATATATATATATATATATATATATATACTGGGTGGGGGTTGAGGGGGGGGGATAGGGGACTGACACACCCAGGAGACTCAGAAGAGAGTAGGACTTTCTTCTCTCTCTCCCGCCCCACCCCCTCTCCCAGATTTACTCAGGTTCAGGTCTTTCCATTCTAAATATAATGCCTCAGCAATCCATTACTTACTTGTTTTTGTTTTGTTGTTGTTGTTTTTTATCACTTAATAAAATGTCAGTTATGGTTATTTTAGTTGTTGTTTTCTTCTTTCTTTCCTGTCAGGCATGTGTGACTTCCAGTACCTGCCGGTGGTGCAGAGAGACGACGGCTCCCAGGAAGCCCTGCTTGACAAGCTGGTGATGAACAAGCTGACCCCCCAGTCAGAGTACATGTCGCGTGACGCGCCACTCTTTTTGTCTCCCATTTTGTTTTCACGCCTCGACAGCCCTTCTGACTTTGGTCTTATGCTGTCGAATCCATGTGAGGATCCAAGCTTCCAGCAACCCACAGAAACTGTCGCTGTTGGTATGTTGCATTTCAGGTGCCTGTTGGTGTGTTGCATTTCAGGTGCCTGTTGGTATGTTGCATTTCAGGCACCTGTTTGGTATGTTGCATTTCAGGTGCCTGTTGGTGTGTTGCATTTCAGGTGCCTGTGGGTATGTTGCATTTCAGGCACCTGTTTGGTATGTTGCATTTCAGGTGCCTGTTGGTACATTGCCTTTTTGTGGTGTCCATTGGTATTTTGTGCTTTAGGTCTTTGTTAGTCTTTTGCATTTCACTTTCAGGTACCTGTTGATGCCTAGTCTTTTATACTGTTAAAGATGTAGATTAAAGAGAAAAGAAAGATTGTGGGCCTATTGTTATAGGAAAGGCTTTATAAAAGATAGGCACAGCAGTTTTTTGTTTCATTCCTAGTTCTGTTTGTTAAAAATTGATATTTGAATTGAGAAAGTTGCAAAAACTCGACCCTAAGTGCTGCCATTGTGTACCTGGCAGTGGTCTGCATCATGAACAAGGCCTGGATATGTTGTAACACTAACGGTATCCGGTCAGTCATGAGCCAACCTTTTCTGCCCTTGGTCGGTAAAGAGCGAACCAACAGGGCTGCACCCTGAGCTCAGATTCAAAGCAGAAAATAATTCTTTTGTATAATTTAATATTGATGCTAATCAGATCTATAGATAAACTAAGTCTAAGATACTAAGATAGAACAACCAAATGAAACCCATAAATGAAAATATTTACACATTTTCTGGCTTGTTTGCTTGTGTATAAAATTGTGTGTGTGTGTGTGTGTGTGTGTGTGTGTGTGTGTGTGTGTGTGTGTGTGTGTGTGTGTCTGTGATTTACTTTTTTCTCTCCTTTTATATCTGTAGACATACACTTTTACTTTATACGTGTACAATGTTGGTAACTTTACATTTTGATACCAACAGTTTTAGCCTGATGATTCCAAATGTGTGTCCCTTTCAGTGCGCAAGAAGCGAGGGAGACACACCCACCTGATTTCCTTTGCTGACCCAAGCCCCACCGAGCCCCAGCCTGATGCTGTGCTGCTGGCAGAGAGACTGAGAGATTCCGGGCTGAAGGAAGCTACAGAAGAGGTGGAAAACTAGCTAAACCCACCTTCCAGTACCTTGCAGTTGGTGGAGACTGCAGGGAGAGGGATTGGGGTGGGGGGGGGGGGGGGGGATTCTGGGCTGAATGAAGCTACAGAAGAGGTGAAAAACTAGCTAAACCCACCTGGAGACAGTGTGGGGGGTGGGGGGGATTGCGGGCTGAAGGAAGCTACAGAAGAGGTGAAAAACTAGCTAAAGTTTGAGTGAGTTTGAAAAATCCAGTGAAAACTGGACTTTTCAGCTTTGAGTCAGCTGAGAGTTTGCTCCGTTATTATTATTTTTAAGCCAGTCTTTGCTTCCTTTTTGTGAAGTTGCATTGTTTTCATGCACTGTCAACCAGCTGTTTGAGGAACGGCCAGTTTGGCCCAAATCGGCCCTGATGTACCGCCTGCGACACCATAGGCTCGCCCGGCGACACCTGAAGGATGTCCTGTCCTCTCTGGCTTACTGCTTCCTGACAGGGCCGTGGCGCACATTCTGGATCAAGTTTGGCTATGACCCGCGGCAGGATCCTGGTGCCAAAAAATTCCAGGGAGTCGACTTCCGGCATCGCCCAAGTCAGCACAGTAACTAGCCAAGGCAGTCTGATTGCATATAATACAGCATTAAAAAAAATCTTTAGCTTTTGAATGAGCGTATCAAGTTATATTTATATGTGTTTAATTTGTAGTGATGAATAGAGCTCACATTATGGGTTTGAGTGGTTACTGAGAAGTAAGAAACACACCTTGTGTCAATTTTGTTGTAGCCAGCAATTTGTGACAAGCTGGCTGCAACTAAACTCCGCAAGTGGGTGTTTCTTATATCATGGTAGACCATGAATGAAAGCCATTGTATGAGTTATTTATTACACGTATACATGTACACTAACTCATTCTTGTACAGATTCAGCTTTGAGTTTGAAATGACAACAAAAGCTTCAATCTCCATTGACAACTGCTTTAGGCCATACGGTTGACTGCACATTATCAGGAATTAGTCTCATATTCTGTGCATTCACTGTCAACTATATCCATGTTTCTCATCTTTTTATTGACACTGGCAAACCAGAGATAAAGAACATGCTTAGTTAACAGCATCTACAGAAATGAAGGAGACAGAATTTTAGATCATTGCTCTGTGCAGTGTGTCCATAGGCCTACTTACAAACTGCGCAAAGCCCAGTAACGTGCAGCTGAATAGCGAAAATGTCTAAAATAGTTTGAAATAGTTTTCAAAGTCATGGGTAAGGTCAAAGATAGAAACTTCATATTTTGAATGGGAGTTGATTGAGCGTTTGCTACTCTTATTAGAAATTGCAGCAGTGAGCATGCGGTCAGTTTTAGTAAACTCACTGTGTTCAAGTGTTTATGTAGGAGAGTATGTATGTGTGTGTGTGTGTGTGTGTGTGTGTGCGTGCTGTGTGTGTGTGTGTGTGTGTGAATTAGAGTTTAATGTTACATAATGTGCAGACAATGTTTATGTGGGAGAGTATGTTGTGTGTGTGCGTGTGTGTGTGTGTGTGAATTAGAGTTTAATGTTACATAATGTGCAGACAATGTTTATGTGGGAGAGTATGTTGTGTGTGTGCGTGTGTGTGTGAATTAGAGTTTAATGTTACATAATGTGCAGACAATGTTTATGTAGGAGAATATGTTTGTGTGTGTGTGTGTATGTGTGTGCGTGTGTACCTCTGTGTGTGTGTGTGTGTGTGTGTGTGTGTGTGTGTGCGTCTGTGTGTATGTGTGTGTGTGTGTGTGTGCATGCATTATGTGTGTGTGTTAATTATCGTTTAATGTTACATAACGTGCAGACAAGAGACAAATGTCTGTATTATTTTAGCATGGACAATAAACAATCTTATGTTGCAGAGGATTTTGGAGAAAACATGAAGATTCAAGCCAAACGTTCTTCATCAAAGAAACAAACGCAGATCCGAAAGGTTGCTGCAGATTCTGAGATCAACCTGAGTTTGCTGAGGGAAGACGAGGAGGAGTCTGCGGACAAAAGGGAGGTCTGTACAATCTCTCAAAGTCAAAGGGTGGATGAAAAATGACACTGTGAGCTGTATTTTTCAAAAAGTTCTTACGTTGTCAAGTTCAAACTTTGTAGGTTGGTTACAAATACTGTTGGACACAATCTCCCAAGACAGCCATTTAAAAAAAAATGCTAAGCACATCATCGTGGGGTGTTTATTCGTATAACATGCATCCAATACGATAACATGTTCACACACTCATTCATACTTCATTTTAGAGAAGCCAAAAAAATTGTATATACAGATACTGAATTGTCTGTTACAGTTTGACGTTTTTGATGTACATCTGTGAATGCAGTACAACCATTCCTTGTGTCATTGTGTGTCACACTGTGTGTGTGTGTGTGTGTGTGTGTGTGTGTGGTGTGTGTGTGTGTGTGTGTGTGTGTGTGAGTATATATATATATATGTGTGTGCATGTGTGGTGACAGCCATTTTTGTTTTTGTTTTTGTCTTTGCTGTGTTTGTATGGGTTGTGATTAACACCTTGTACTATGCAAAAAGTTGCATTTTTTGTTTTTTGTTTTGAGACTCTTTAAGCAAGATCGTGGAAACCGCATGATTAAGTCTTGCCCTTTGAGCTTTACTCTTTTACCTGAGGTTCAGTGACCTTGATCAGGTTTCAAGGTCACTGCTGTGTCTGTAAGATGAAACTAAAAGTAAGCATTTTTGTGTGTGGACATGTTACTCCAGTATGATGAAATTGCAAGTCAGTTGCCTGTTTTTTGTGGGGTTAGGTGGGGGGGGGGGGGAGGGAGTTCTTGTTCCAATTGATTTCAAACTTTTATGTATTATATGGATGTGATCATGAACATAACGCTGGTTGGGTTTTTGTTTGTTTGTATGTTGGCATTTCTCAGCTAAAACCTAAGGTCCACCCAATGCTGGGTGAGATGGTAGTGTGTGCAGCTATTTCCCCTCACCTGTACATACTGTTATACATACACATGCAGTGTCACCCACCTCTTAGGCAGCTGCACTATGATTTCAGGGATTTCAATAATGGAGTTTGTCATGGGGTTAGGATAGCTCAGTTGGTAGAACATCGAACTGAAAAGCCAGGCACAATACTGACTAGGGTTCGAGTCCCTGGTGCAGCAAGGTTTTGGACACACCAAAAATACTGCACACACTGATAGGAATGGGTAGTGCTGCTGTTGTGGCTGCTGTGCCCTACCCAGGCAAGGCGATATGAATTTCCCTCATGGGACAATAAAGTTTTTTTTAAAAGAATAAAAAAAAGAAAGAGGCATATTATCAGTGTAAAATATTGGTATGCTTTTTGTGTCTTTATGAATCTTAGTGTTTGTTTTGGGGGGGGGGCGTTCAGGTCAAGCAAGATACTTGAAGCTCTGCCTGATGAGAACCACTTTTCAAACTAAATACAGTATTGCTTGTACTGGGTTTAGTGACTTTATCAGCCCACTGTTAATGCCATAGAAGTGTTCCAACAGTAATAGTTTTGTTTCTCCATACTTGAGTACAAGGTGGCTGAGCATTTGCTCTTCATGTTAGACAAGACGTGCAATGGTTTGTGCCTCCTATCAGCATGAATCAGCATGGCCTGATTCAAACATCCATCAGTATTAAGGTACAGTAATGCAGTTGTATGGTAATGAGGTGAAAGCAGCACACAGGAGATGGGCGTTAAACTGCAGATTCAGTAGTTTTTTGTTTGTTTGTTTTTGAAGTTCTTAACAGTGAGAACTACGTGCCTTGGTTTCAGCCCAAGCTGAAGGACTTTGAGTTTCACCCAGACGTTTTGCCTCCGTGTCGGCAAGTGTGCTACATGATTTGTGACATATTCGATGCAGAGATTCAGGAGCTGGCATCCAAGAATGATGGAAAGGTAAATTCATATATAGTCATAATTACCCCCTCCACACCCACCCACACATACTCATGCACATGTATATATATACACACAAATACTCTTTCACATATGCACACAGTTACACACATGTATTTGCACAAATATGCATACACACATACAAACACACTCACAGGCAAATGCTTATACACGACACACACATGCATGCACGTACACATGCAGGCCTGCACACTCTCTGTGTCACTGTTGTTGTTCTTGTTTGTGACCCTCTCCCACAAAACCAGTCTAAAGTCACAGCTGTCAGGGACAGAAATAGCCACTGGGGGTCAATCTGGGTGATTTTTGTTTTCTTGCAAAATTATGTACTTTAGGCCTTAAATTATCAAGTAGTAGTGATGTTCTCCTTTAGAAATGTCACTAAATTGTAAAAAAAAATTGGGTTTAAATCTGCTACCCTGGGGTAAATGATATGTGTTATGTGAAATTACCAAAATTTTGCCAAATGAAACATATTTTTATCCCTACAAAATCCCAGCATGTTGTGCACCGTTGTCTGATTTATTATCATGAACAAATTCTGGAAGTTTGTTCCTGTCTAAGCCCATGTAGCTAAAGAAAATGTGCAATGTGAAAAATGACACAAAATCTTAACCTATGTGGTTAACAGGACATCAGAATCCAGTTACTAATGAACTAGCCTTTATCTCTTGTTTGTCGAGCACACATGGCCTGAAAAGCTCAAATTTGAAGCAAAAACGTACTTTTGCTCCATTTTGTATTAACATAACTAGCATCTGAGGTGTGCTAATGAATGCAGTTGGACAGTTTCTACATTTTCAGAGCAACTTGTCATTGGCATGGGGTCCCCTATAATGTAGGTGTTGATGGGATACTCATCGAAAGCCACTTAGTGTGAACCTCTTGTGCAGGCACCATTTCATTGTGTTCAGCAAGCAGAGGTAGTGAGGCAGACACCATTTCATTGTGTTCAGCTAGCAGAGGTAGTGAGGCAGACACCATTTCATTGTGTTCAGAATGCAGAGGTAGTGAGGCAGACACCGTTTCATTGTGTGCTCAGATAGAGGCAGTGAGGCAGATGCCATTTCATTTTGTGTTCAGTCAGAGATATTGAGGCAGATGCCATTTCATTGTGTGTTCTCAAAGCAGAGGTAGTGAGGCAGACGCCATTTCATTGTGTGCTCAGACAGGTAGTGAGGCAGACACCATTTCATTGTGTGCTCAGACAGAGGTAGTGAGGCAGACACCATTTCATTGTGTGCTCAGACAGGGTAGTGAGGCAGACACCATTTCATTGTGTGCTCAGACAGAGGTAGTGAGGCAGACACCATTTCATTGTGTGCTCAGACAGAGGTAGTGAGGCAGACACCATTTCATTGTGTGCTCAGACGAGGTAGTGAGGCAGACACCATTTCATTGTGTGCTCAGACAGAGGTAGTGAGGCAGACGCCATTTCATTGTGTGCTCAGACAGAGGTAGTGAGGCAGACGCCATTTCATTGTGTGCTCAGACAGAGGTAGTGAGGCAGACGCCAATTCATTGTGTGTTCTCAAAGCAGAGGTAGTGAGGCAGATGCCATTTCATTGTGTGCTCAGACAGAGGTAGTGAGGCAGACGTCATTTCATTGTGGGCTCAGACAGAGGTAGTGAGGCAGACGCCATTTCATTGTGTGCTCAGACAGAGGTAGTGAGGCAGACGCCATTTCATTGTGTGCTCAGACAGAGGTAGTGAGGCAGACATCATTTCATTGTGCGCTCAGACAGAGGTAGTGAGGCAGATGCCATTTTATTGTGCGCTCAGATAGAGGCAGTGAGGCAGATGCCATTTCATTGTGTGCACAGATAGAGGCAGTGAGGCAGATGCCATTTCATTGTGTGTTCAGACAGAGGTAGTGAGGCAGATGCCATTTCATTGTGTGTTCAGACAGAGGTAGTGAGGCAGATGCCATTTCATTGTGTGTTCAGACAGAGGTAGTGAGGCAAATGCCATTTCATTGTGTGGAGAGAGTCGCAGCCTCCTGGAGGGAGGGGTGTTGCCTGTAATTCTCAGTTGTTTCAGGTGGGGAAGTGGGATGTTCACTGTGATTCTTCTCACAGTTGTTTCAGGTGGGGAAGTGGGGTATTCATGGTGATTCTTCTCACAGTTGTTTCAGGTGGGGAAGTGGGGTATTCATGGTGATTCTTCTCACAGTTGTTTCAGGTGGGGAAGTGGGATGTTCACTGTGATTCTTCTCACAGTTGTTTCAGGTGGGGAAGTGGGGTATTCATGGTGATTCTTCTCACAGTTGTTTCAGGTGGGGAAGTGGGGTATTCATGGTGATTCTTCTCACAGTTGTTTCAGGTGGGGAAGTGGGGTATTCATTGTGATTCTTCTCACAGTTGTTTCAGGTGGGGAAGTGGGGTATTTATTGCGATTCTTCTCACAGTTGTTTCAGGTGGGGAAGTGGGTGTTCACTGTGATTCATTTGAAATTTTGAGGAGTATTTGTAATTCACTAACTGGATCACATATTTGTGTGGGCAACTGGAGACTGATTGGTGTGCATATGTTCATTTCCTTGTGTGGGTGTTGCTGTGCTTGTTGGTGTGGTTGTGTATGTATACATGTATAAACAGTTATTGTTTGCTAGGTGATTATGATCATAGTAGAATACTATACTTGGTTCTCTTTGTTGAAATGTATGTATATGTGGTTTTGTCAAGTTGTTTGTATGGCACACTGAGTTTAATGTGTGTTAGAGAATGATGCTTTATAAGTACAATCCATTTTAAAATTCTTTTTCTTTATTCATCTGGCCCTTGTTTCAGGAGAGGAAGTGTGATGAGCGGGATGGATGGTGCGTGCCCAACTTCACCGACTGTGCTCGCAGCATCATGGCCAGGCATGTGGACAAACTCTGCCCTGACACCACCGTTCCCTCCCGCAGTGAGTACATCAAACCCCCCCTCCCCCCCAACACCACTGTTCCCTCCTGCAGTGAGTACATCATCCCCCCCGCAACACCACCGTTCCCTCCCGTAATGAGTACATCATCTCCCACTCCCCCTGACACCACTGTTCCCTCCTGTAATGAGTACATCATCCCCCACTCCCCCTCCCCCACCATTCCCTCCTGCAGTGAGTACATCATCCCCTACTCCCCCCCAACACCACCGTTCCCTCCTGTAGTGAGTACATCAACCCCCCTGACAGCACTGTTCCCTCCTATAGTAAGTACCCCCCCCCCCCCCCACACACACAACCACCATTCCCTCCCATAGTGAGTACATCACCCTCCACCCGCCATTCTGTCCTGTAGTGAGTACATCAACCCCCTGACAGCACTGTTCCTTATAGTAAATACCCCCCCCCCCCCCCCCCCCCCCCACACACACACACCACCATTCCCTCCCATAGTGAGTACATCACCCTCCACCCGCCATTCTGTCCTGTAATGAATACACCCCCCCACCCCCTGACACCACCATTCCTCCGTATTGATACACCCCCCCCCCCCCACCCCCCCCACCCCCACCCGACACACCGTTCTTTGCTGTAGGAGTACACCCCCACCCCCAAACACTACCATTCCCTTCTGTAGTGAGTACATCCACCCCCACCCCCACCATTCCCTCCTATAGTGAGTACATCCACCCCCAACCCCCACCCCACCCCATTCCCTCCTGTAGTGTACATCTACGTCTGACATCACATTCCTTCCTTTAAAGTACCCCCCCCCCCCCACACTGAAGTGCTGTATGACCTTCAGGTTATGTGCATTACCGTTTTATTAACCCTTTGCCCTCCTGGCTGTAAGTGCAGTATTACCTTCTGGTTATGTGCATTACTGTTTTATTAACCCTTGCCCTCCTGGCTGTAAGTGCAGTATTCTGGTTATGTGCATTACTGCTTTATTAACCCTTGCCCTCCTGGCTGTAAGTGCAGTATTACCTTCTGGTTATGTGTATTACTGCTCTATTAACCCCTGACCTCCTGGCTGTAAGTGCAGTATTACTTTTTGGTTATGTGCATTACTGCTTTATTAACCCTTGCCCTCCTGGCTGTAAATGCAGTATTACCTTCTGGTTATGTGCATTACTGTTTTATTAACCCTTGCCCTCCTGGCTGTAAATGCAGTATTACCTTCTGGTTATGTGCATTACTGTTTTATTAACCCTTGCCCTCCTGGCTGTAAATGCAGTATTACCTTCTGGTTATGTGCATTACTGTTTTATTAACCCCTTGCCCTCTTGGCTGAAGTGCAGTGTTACCTTCTGGTTACGTGCATTACTGCTTTATTAACCCGTGCCCTCCTGGCTGTATGTGCATCACTGTTTTACTAACCCTTGTCCACATGGATGCGAGTGCATTGTTACCTCCTGGTTGTATTGCTGCTTTATAGCTCGTGCCCTCCTAGCTGTGTTGCTGCTTTATTAACCCTTGCCTTCAGGGCTGCTGGTAGTTGCTGCATCATCCCATATTAACCCTTCCCTTCCTGACAGTGGCTGCATCACTCACTTAGAAATCCTAGTTTCCCTCCCGGATGGCCACTGCATCACTACTTTATTGTTTCCCACCTGGCTATGGGTGTATTACTCCTGTCTGCATGCAGTACAGCTTTGCTAACCCTTTGCCTCCTGGACTGATTTTCTAACTCATTGACCCTTTCTTTCTTGGCAGGGACTGCATCATGCCCCTTGTTAACCCTTTCTTTCCTGGCAGTGACTGAATCACACCCCTTGTTAACCCTTTTCTTTCTGACAGGGACTGCATCACGCCCTTTGTTAACCCTT
This sequence comes from Alviniconcha marisindica, assembly GCA_018857735.1. Classification (NCBI taxonomy): domain Eukaryota; kingdom Metazoa; phylum Mollusca; class Gastropoda; family Provannidae; genus Alviniconcha; species Alviniconcha marisindica. The sequence goes on from JABMCL010003344.1 coordinate 495,965, forward strand.
TCTTTCCTGTCAGTAACTGCATCATGCCCCTTGTTAACCCTTTCCTTTCTGGCAGTGAGTGCATTACAATACAACTTTACTGTCTCTGTATTCTGCGTAAAGAAATTTGCCTTCTGGCTTGTCATTTACGTAAAACATTCAATACATTTTATAGTAAGACATCAACAATTCAATCAAACATACTGCTGAAAACTGCTCAAATACAAAAGCAATATATACAACAATATGCCTCCCCCCCCCTTTCAATAAGTATTCAATAAAACAAACAGTCCTTAAGACATCCAAACACCAAAATCTTCCGCAACATATACAGGCAGCATTTAAGGAGCAACATATCAAATCCAGGCAGAATAATGTAAATATCACACACACACACACACGTCAGTACATATTCACATCTGACTTATACGCAATATTAATGGCATTAAACTGCATATGCAATATTCAGTTAGCAATATTTAAGTTTTTGATATGTGTAGACTCAAAATCAGATCTATATGCATTGAAAAACTGGGACTGTAAAATGAGGGGATATATTGTATGAAGTAAAGTATTTAATACATTGTATCATGTATAGGGGTATTGGGATTTAGTTTTGTTTTGTATACAGCTGCATGTCTTATTCTCAGAGCACCATGCCATCAAAGCAGCACACCTCTCCTACAACAACTCCACTGGCTCCCAATTTCTGAACGAATACAATACAAAACTGCTTGCAGCTGGAACACAAGGGTCTGTTCATGTTGAGGGTCCTTAACGATGAGGCCCAAGAGTATATCTAACTGTATACATGCCCTCCCTCAGGCTGTTCCAAATCTAGGAACTATCAGCTTTATTTGCCTAGGTAAGGGCAGACATGTTCAAAGCAAGTATAGTGGTCTCTGGTACCTTTCTATGGAACAACCTACCTCTGACAGCAAGATCTTGCCACTCACTCAGCTTCTTCAACCAAAAACTTCATGTACATCTTGAGGCAGTTACATAGGATGAATTTTGATAGCAAATGACTAGGGGAAGAGGCAGACAGACCAAGCAATTTTTGAGTGATTGGCATTGCTGCTGCAGTGATTGGACATTTGAGACCTAGTTTCAACACCCATTCAGTTCCGCCCAGTTGTCCAGCTCTGTGTGTGTGTGTGTGTGTGTGTGTGTGTGTGTGTGTGTGTGTGTGTGTGTGTGTGTATGTGTATATGTGTTTAATCTTACTATCAGATATTTTACTGCCTTAACTGCTGGTTGTGTGCTTATAAATACATGTATAACTATAACTGAGTGATGTATGCACGGTATGTGTATGTGTGCATCTGGCGCTGTGATCACACAAGTTTTTGTGTGGATATTTTTATGTTTCATGTATAACAAAAAAAACACTCATTCGTTACTGATGCCTTGTAAAAAAAATTTTTTTTTATCCACCTGTAGCTTGGCAAGGACTAGTTGTTAGGTTTTGACTGAACCTAAACTACAATCCTTGTAAAATAAAGGTTTTGAGTTTGAGTTCTATCATCTCAGTCAATACATTTAACTCTGGACCCATAGGATTATGTAAGTAACTTCTTTTACACTGTCATTTTGTGGTCCAGGGAATTCATTTCTACTAATTAGTTGTTTGATGAAAGGGGAGACATAGATGAAAATATTCATTAATATAAAAATATATAAAAACTGTTAATGAAAATACATTAATTTCCAAAAGAAGTAAAAGAATAGGTACTGGTAGCTATATTTGATACATGCATTTGAGGTATCCTCTTTTCCAGTTGCAAAGAAGAAGCTTCAAAAGAGGAAGAAGCTTATGGACTCCTTCCAAGATATGGAAGATGAAGATGCCAACAGCTCTCTGGACACTCCTGGATTTGAAGACATTTCACATTAGCAGACCCTGGTCTGTAGTCAGTGGTTGCATCTTACAGGAAAACAGATAGATGCTGTTGCTGAATTATGTGCTGGTGGACGTGTTGCGCCACATGCTTGTAATGAGATGCAAGTTATTGTTTTTGTTGTACAAGCATTTTATGAGATGAAATGGAAATTGATTGATTGTTGTGGGTTTTTTTTTTTTTACACATTTGAGAAATTTGTGTGTGTCGTGATGGGGAAGTGGGTGGGGTTGACTGCGCTCTTTGTGTGAAGTGATGGGGAAGGGGGTGGGTCTGACTGCTCTCTTTGTGTGTGAACTGATGGGGAAGGGGGTGGGTCTGACTGCTCTCTTTGTATGTGAACTGATGGGGAAGGGGGTGGGTCTGACTGCTCTCTTTGTGTGTGAACTGATAGGGAAGGGGGTGGGTCTGACTGCTCTCTTTGTATGTAAACTGATGGGGAAGGGGTGGGGTTGACTGCTCTCTGTTGGTAGCCAAGTAGAGCTGTCACTGAGTGTGACGTTCACTCGCGTGTGTGTTTGTATTTGACAAAGCAGGCAAGGCCGGTGTCTACCTTCCAAACATGCATGCAGAAATCAGCTGTCTACTTTCATTTACACCTGGTTTGACATCCTTAGCCTGTTGTTCACACACTCCATGAAGGGGAGCAACTCCTGTTGTTCACACATTCCATGAAGGGTAGCAACTCATGTTCACACACTTCATAAATAGAAGCAAGTCCTGTTGTTCATACAAACACTCCATTAAGGGGAGCAACTCCTGTTGTTTACACACTCCATGAAGGGGAGCAACTCCTGTTGTTTACACACTCCATGAAGGGGAGCAACTCGTGTTCACACACTCCATGCACACAACTTCCAGAGTGCTGTTCCCAGACAGCTTGATGAGCAGTTGTTGGGGACGTCATATCAACTACAATGAAGTGTTTAGGGTGGATTCCGGTACAGAGATGACAAGAGCACTGCCCATAAAATCACGGTTCAAGACGGCAACGTCGCTGACGAAAGTTTTGCTCCGAGACCCGAGGAAGAATCCTGCAGCCAGGTTCAGGAAAAACGCAACCTCCATCATGCTGCCTGGTGAGAAAGAAAAAAAAAGTGAAAAGAACCAACCATTCGATGTAGGATTTCGCTGTAAATAAATGAAATAATAATTGGTGAATAAATGAATCCCACTGGTTTCACCTGGATAACTAACCAAAATTATTTGCATTAAGATCACCCCGAAATATTACATTGCTCTGGAAGTATCCTGCTTTGGGGAGTGAGTGTGTTTGTATGTGGGGAGCAGTGAGCTTTTATTTAATTGGATTTTTGATTTTATTTGTTTGTATTTTTGCGTTTGCAATGACTGAAGATGACAGTTTTAACGGAGAAAAAACACTCGTCCGATCCTTGCTCTTGTGCAAGTTTGAAACCTACATTACACGATCAGTCGCTTGACGGTGACACCACGGTCTGTGGTTTCCCATAGCAACTGATCGTACATCATGAAGTTACGTGAGCACGGTCACCAGGAGAGGGAGAACCCCGCCCACACAGCGACGCCTGCTACGCCGACGGCCTGCCGCATGGTCCGACAAAAGCGAGACAGGATCTGAATCCACTTGTCTGAAAGTCTTACTGGCCGACGTTTAGGTTTATTTCCCTACCAGCTATCGCTGCGGAAAACACAGAGAGCAGTTTTACTGTGTCGTTGGTTAGACAACAAACTTCACAGCTGCTTACTGTTACAACCGCGTACATTGATCGCGGAGAGGCCACACGTGTTCAGTAAATAAACATGGTGCTTAACGTCCACAGAAACCATAAGGCTTATTAGGGACGGGGAGAAGGGGGGGCTGCTTACTGTTACAACCGCGTACATTGATCGCGGAGAGGCCACACGTGTTCAGTAAATAAACATGGTGCTTAACGTCCACAGAAACCATAAGGCTTATTTGGGAAGGGGGGGGGGTATGGAGGTGGGGGAAGAGGGAGAGTATATACCTATCGCTACACTGTCACCACCAGAATGATTCCTGCATTAAGATGGGCAGCGATGAGAGCCATTTTAATGTTTCAGTAGGAAGTGATGGACAAAGTCACCAGACAGTGTCCACAGACCACAACCTTTTTGAAGAGAAAGGAGAGCCGAAGCGGTATCGAACCGAGGTCCTTCCGCTTACCAGCCTAACGCCTTACCGCTAGGCCAAACCGGCTCACGGCACACTCGTGTTCGATGATGATGATGAAGTGATGCTTTATGTCCTCAGATGTCAGTTGACATATTAGGGACAAGTTGTGACCAATGCCGAAGCACGGTGCAATAAATCTTTACGTCCACGGAAACCAGAAGGCTCGTTAGGACGGACAGTCCAGGACGTCCACCTCGACTCTCACACAGCTCCTGAACCATGACACTCGTGTTCACAAGGAAGATGCCATTTATAGACCTCTAGTGCGCATGGGCATGCGCACTAGAGATTTATAAATGGCATCTTCCTTGTTAACTCCCAACATATTTCAGGAGCTGTGTGATAGTCGAGGTGGACGTCCTGGGCTCCTGTTCCAAATAAACCTACAGTTTTTGTGGACGTAAAGCAACACTTCAACAACGAACACCCAGAATTGTCGGCTGCTAATGGCCGACTAGTTAGCCGAGTAAAGGCCGGGACGACAGTGACACTGACAAACACTTTCCGTTAGCGTAATATTTTTAAACAGCATACATCAACAAGGTGAAGTTTCAAAAAAGGAAAAGAAAGAAAAGAAGAAAAAAATCATGTTTTGGGGAGGGCTGCGTTTTTGGCAGCCAGTGCAAATCTGGTTGAGTGTTGCTTTACGTCCACAGAAACCGTAGGTTTATTAGGGACGGGAGCCTAGGACGTCCTCGTCGACTTTCACACAGCTCCGGAGCTCTGACACAAAGCTGACAGAGCCCCGATAGTCAACATCATGATCAACTTCATGAAGAAGACTGGTGCCCCAGCAAAGACGGGAAAGTTTTGTCACTGATTCAGAAAATCGACTGCTTCAGAACAAAGTGGACCTATCGATTACGATTCATTGAATCATTTAAGAAATGTGACGCCCTTGGCTTTTCGGAAAATGTTCTATAAGTCACGTATTTTGTTCATCGATAACAAAAAGCAAATGGTTCCGAGTTGTTAGAGCGGCATTGAAAATAAGGTCGAAAGGTGTGTCTTGTCTGCGCGTCCTGATTGGCTAATCGCGTCTGCCACTCAGAGTTTGGCGACACATTCATTTCTTGGCTGCTCGGCAGTAATAACAGGCCGAGACTGATGTGCGATCACGGACGGAGGACAGACTTATTGGCTGGACTGACTGACACGTATGTTGCGGCATACTTTGTCGCCGGGCATACCGTATTGTCGCTGGCGACAATATATGTCAACGTTCATGGTACAACTGTTGCGGCATATATCGTCGCCGGCGACAATAATTATGTGCCGATGGGCGACAACATATGCCGTAAAACCCGCCGCTGAACGTTTACGTATACAGTCGCCGGCGACAAAATATGCCTCAACAAAGGTACATTGAAAACTGTCTTGTTCGTGATGCGCTGGTTTATGTTGGTGAGATGAGCGTCAGTTACGTGGAACATCAGTTACCTAGAAAGAAGAAACTGTGCGCATACGTCCCGCCGTTGTCTAGGATCAGTGCTGTGGATACAAAATGAAAAGGGGTTATCAAATACACAGAATTGTTTTTCACTTCCCTCATCCCCCCCCCCCCCCCCCCCCCGCCCCGGGGGCAAAAAGCTCAACTTATAAAACCTTGAAAACCTTGTATCCCACACTCCATCTTTTCCCCCTCCCCCTCTCAGGTTGTCCGACAGGCATTCATGCCTAAATCTTTGCGGTCCTGTCCTTGTGTAATAAGGTTCCGTCAGTCTGTATGTCCGTCTGTCTGTCTGACCGTCTCTCCCCAACCCAACCGCAATATTCATGCAAATTACTTTAGATGTATATATGCACATTATATCCCCCCCCCCCCCCCCACACACACACACACACCCCACCCCGCACACACTCTCACACACAAAGCGCATGCATCCATAAACATACACACACGCACCCACCCCCACCCCCACCGCGCAACACATATACATACGCGCGCGCGCACACGGACACACCCTCTACCTGCCAAGAGTGGTCCTGCGATGTAACCGGTGCCGATGACAAAACTGAGAACCGAGAAGGCCGTGTTGAGAAGTCGCACACCCACAAACTGTACAGTCAGACTGCTGAACAGGGTTGACAGGCCTCCAGTGTACAGACCGAACAGAGCGCTGTACACCATCTGGCCTTGGTAAGTGTCTGAAAGCAAAACCATGTATGTCTTACGTCAGACACGGTGGCCTGGTAAGTGTCTGAAAGCAAAACGGACAATGGCCTTGGTAAGTATTTCAGTGAAAACAAAACGATGTACTTCTTATGTCAGACACGATGGCCTGGAAGTGCTTGAAAACAAAACAGACAGTGGTCTTGATACGTGTCTGAAAAGAAAATGGGCAATACATCGATGAAAAGAGATGAAAAACGGACACAAGATAGAGTCGTTTCCGTCCTAGCTCACTTTTCCTGCTTGCTTGTCTCGGTGTGTGTATGTGTGTGTGTGTGTGTGTGTGTGTGATAGGGGTGTGTGAGTAGGGGTGGGATAGGGAGCAGTTGTACCAGAGTAGAAGGGAAAGAAGAGGGTGGCCAGTCCACACAGACCGTACAGCCCCATATTCATGGTGGTGGGGTCAATCCTTTCGTCTGTGGTGGCGAACCCAGTCGCTAGTCGGGACAGCAGACTGCGGAAACACATACATACACAAACACACACACGCGCGCCCGAACCCTCCCCCAACACACGCACACACAAACACACATGCACTCCCGAACCCTCTCCCATCATACACATACACACACACGCGCGCGCCCGAACCCTCCACCAACACACAACACACACACACACACACACACACACACACATGCATTCCCGAACCCTCCCCCATCACATACACGCGCACGCATGCACACACACACACACACACACACACACACACACACACACACACACGCACACATACACACACTTCTAACATTAGCATGTTTGAATGGTAAACAGCAAATATAATGGTACACGCACCACACCCCTCCACACACACACGTACCACGCCCCTCCACACACACACAAGTACCACGCCCCTCCACACACACACACACACACACACACACACACACACACACACACACACACACAGAGGTACCATACCCTTTCACATATATACACACGTACAACACCCCTTCACACACACACACACACACACACACACACACACACACACACACACACACACACTCACACACACACACACAAGCACACACAAACACTCACACACATCCCTACCTTACCTGGAAACCCCCACAGCCACAAAGAGGGTGGCAGCACGGCCGGACGTGGAGCCCTGGGTCTGGGCGAACTCTGGCAGATGGAGGTAGACCCCCGACACGTTGAAGTGGGCAGCCATCAGGCTCAAGCTGTAGCACATGAAGCCCGCGTTGCTCAACACCGCCCTGTAGGCTTTCCACGCCTCCCGCAGGCGTTCTCGTCTGCTGCCTGCTGGGTGCTGCAGGCTGGAGCTTGAAGCAGCCTTCTGGAGGTTGGAGCTTGAAGCAGTTTTCTGGAGCATGGAGCTTGAAGCAGCTTTCTGAAGGTTGGAGCTTGAAGCAGTTTTCTGGAGCTTGGAGCTTGAAGCAGCTTTCTGGAGGATGGAGCTTGAAGCAATTTTCTGACAGTCGGAAGCTGAAGCACATTTCTGGAGGCTAGAACTTGAAGCAGTTCTCTGAAGGACGGAACTTGAAGCAAATTCCTGGAGGCTAGAGCTTGGAGCAGTTTTCCGGAGGCCGCAATCTGAAGCAGTTTCCTGAAGTGAGGAGTATTCAGCTGTTTCGTGCACCTGGTTCCTGGGGCTGTCCTGTGAGTCTGAACCTGCTTTACAGGTGTTGAATGATGAGTGAAACTGTGAAGTCATTTCGTGGCCGTGGCCTTCACATGGCGGCGCCTTCCTGTCCTCGTTGACGCTGCTGACCTTGGGGCTTCTTTCCGCTTCGTTGTCGGCGCTTGCTGCCTTGCTCCATACCGCTTCCGCGTCACAACTGCTCCCGACTGCGACACATTCTGACTTACAAAAAACTCTTGACACAAAACCGTCACCACCGGACAGTCTTTCGTCCCGTCTGGCAGAATGTTTATTATCATCTGCTAATGATTCATGCATTCGACTGGAATTTTCCGCAGCCTCGGTTTCGCCAGCCGTGCCCGTGACGTGATTGCACTCGTCCGCCGTCGCTGACCAATCAGCGCGGTCCATTCTCCGTCCGCATCCGGAGTGCCGCTCTTCGCCGTCCGCAGTCACCTCCAGCAGCAAAGGAATTCCTGATTCGTCTTCACCGCCACCCCGCTGCTCCATGCCGTCGCAATCAGTCGAGCTTTGCATCGATTTTGTCACTTTGATTTCGACTCCTCGGATAGCTAGTGAGTGGCGGGAACCTAGCTGTGTTCTTGTGTCGCCTTCGCGGCTCTTCCCGCCACTACTTGCACAGACACTGGCATCGGTACGTTCGTACCCATCTGCAGAGATATTGGCATCGGTACGTTCGTACCAATTTGCACAGACACTAGCATCGGTACGTTCGTACCCGTCTGCAGAGACACTAGCATCGGTACGTTCGTACCCGTCTGCAGAGACACTGGCATCGGTAAGTTCGTACCCATCTAAAGAGACACTGGCATCGGTACGTTCGTACACAGTGGGTAGGTAAAACATTCCGAACAGGCAGTGATGGAGGGAGATGGCCGCGGCCAGTAAGAAAGCTCCGCTCAGCAAGTATTCATCCATCAGGTATTGTATGACGAGGTTTCCCGCAAAAATGCCCACTGCCGCGGTTGCACCGGCTATTCCCGAAGCAAATGCGCGAAACTTGTCAAAGTGGTAGCCAATAGTCACTACGGTAGAGGAATAGGAAAAGCACAATCCTAACCCTGGAAACACACACACACACACACACACACACACAGCAGTACACACACACACACACACACACCCCACACACCACACACTCAGTACACACACACACACACACACACACACACACACACACACACACGTCAGACACACACACACACACACACACACACACACACACACACACACACACACACACACACACACACACACACACACACACACACACACACACAACACACACACACACACACACACACACACACACACACACACACACACACACACACACACACACAACACTCACGTCAGTACACACACACACACACACACACACACACACACACACACACACACACACACACACACACACACACGTCAGTACACACACACACACACACACACACACACACACACACACACACACACACACACACACACACACACATGCATGTACGCACGCATGAGCGCGCGCGCATACGCACATACCACATAATGCTTTTTACTTTTACCAACAGCAAATCTGACAGACATGAAATGTATCTAGGGCAATCAACACGGATTCCTCTAGACAGACGGGGACGTAATAATAATAATAATCGAGGCTATGATGTTTCCACAGTTTTACTGATAGTACCCAAACATTTCGGGGGGCGCTGACAGCGTTGGAGGATGGATGTGCAGAAAAAACGAGCCCCCCCCCCCCCCCCCCCCCCCCCCCCAATCAGTGGCATGACCAGTTACGGCAGAGTTTGGAGGAAGAGTGCTGGAAAGCGAAGCTTGGGAGTGTGCTTGTGATCTCCTGTTCAGTTTAGGACTTTTCGTCCATGCATTCCCATAATCATGGACCCGTACGTCTTCTCCAAAGTGAACATTTCAGCCTAGCCCGTCTTTGAGACAGTCTTGGGAGCAAATTGCACCAATAGTACACATTCTCTGGTAGGGAAACGGTTTCTAAGGATGCGCACATGGCATAGAAATGATCGGCGATTTTGTTGTTGTTGCTGTTATGTGCTGCTCGCCTTTCCTGCGTGAGGCTATAGCAGCTGAAAGCGCAGCGCTATCATATGCCATTGCTATCCGTGTGTGCAGTAATTTCGTGTGTTCAATCAGTGGTCTGGCTGCCAGTGTTTGCGACTGCACGCAGTATTTGTGCGGACGGAGTAAGAGAGCCTGCATGAAAGCTATGTGAGAAAAATCCATTGCCGCACCGGGGACTCGAATCCGCGTCAGTATTTTGCCTGGCTTCTTAGCCTGATTCTCTACCAACTAACCTAATCCGCCCTGAATTGCTGGGGCTCTCCTGTTAGTATTAAAAGTCTTTCAAAATGTTGAAGGGAGGCTGAAATTGGGAAATGTCGAGTGTTTGCGTACATTCACCAGCTTTCTCAGAACTAGCCTTCTCAATCCCAGCAACGCACGCACGCACGCACGCACGCACGCACGCATCACACACACACACACACACACACACACACACACACACACACACACACACACACACACACCACACACACACACTATTCGTTATTTTAGTCATTATTTTTACAGAACATTCCCCCCTCCCCCCATCTCAGTGCCGACTAATTTAAGAGTGGAGGGGAGTGGAGTGGGGAGATCAGACATTCCCGGCCTCTCTTCGGGGCACCCGATCAAGATATCGAATCAAATAAGCAATAATGTAACAATGTATTACCTGCTACCAATCCATAGGTGAAGAACAGCTGCTCAATGGAAGAAGCCAAGGAAGATGCCGACAAACCCGCGAAACTCAAGATGCCTCCCGCTATGCAGCAGATGCGGCAACTGAACCGACCAATCACGAGGCTGGCGAGGGGAGCTGCGCATATGAAACCAACCAATCAAAGGGCAGATGCTTTCTATCTGAACGTGGACCGTTCGCATGTGGACCAATAGCAGCGTTCGTTAAAGAAGGTGCACGTGACAGTTACACAGATCAAACAACAAAAACGCCATTCCTGACTTTGGTCTGGGTTTACTCAGTTGAACTTCTTTGCACGTTTTACCACAAAGTTTCTATCTTATTTGCAGCTTTGACCTCTGGACGGCGCCTAGATACTGCAAGTCACTGTTACATTCTAAATATAATTATGTTCAATTTGTTTGCACTAGGTCCTGTTATTATTAATAGTACATCAACACACCTAGTTCGGTTGTAAAGCTCAGTAGTACAGAAAATATAGGACTGATAAACATTCAGTGACGTGCTGAACCATCACTGTGACCTTGACTTCGAACACGGCAATCCGATCTATTCACAAGGCGCTCTGGCTTATGATGTACCATCAATCTAAGACTGGCTGCAAAGGGATCACCAGTGCCGAAGATATAGTAGAAACGGTAATATTTTGATTACATGAGCCAATTTTGTTCGCATGACACTCTGGTTCGTAATAATGCATTACCATACTAAGTATGGCTAGAAACGGTTAAATCGTTCAGAAGTTATTATCCGGACAAACAATGACATTTTGAACCTTCGGTGTGACCATGTCCTTGAACACAGCAAAGCACTCATTCCATAAGACAATAAGTGACTGCGGTTCATGATGATGTATCAAACAGTACCAAGTTCAGTTACTGCAGCCTTGAGCTTTTACACAACAATAACATATTTTCAAAGTATACTTTGACTTACGATGGTCTACCTACAAAGTCAGTTTAAAAACAAAATCATCAGTTCAGAAGATCTTGTTGAAACAGTCACTTTGATTATATAAGCCCTCCCTGTGACCTTGACCTTGAAGGTAGCATCCCAGTTCTTTCGCACGACACACCTGCTCAGGACGGTGGACCATCATACCACCTTTGAATACACAAGGTTGAGCTGTTGAGAAAATATCTTCTGGAAAAAGTCCAGCAGACAGACCCACGAACAGACGGACACAAGGACACGGCGATTCCAATATATGCCTCCCAACCCCACCCCTCTCCCCTAGCGTTTTTACGTAGGGTATAACAAAACCCGAAATCTGTCTAAAACAAAGCCTCATGTAGTTGGGAAATGCTATGAAACAACAAAAAGGAATGGAAAATGTGAGTCTAGTGAATAGCAGAACACTGCGCTAATAGTTTCTTTCTTTCTTTCTTTATATATATATATATATATATATATATATATTTATTTATTTTTAAAGTATTTTGTCAGCCATGCTGAACATCTCACGATACCAGATAAAGTAATGTTTTTAACTGTGGTAATGTTTTTAACTGGATTCAGCATAGCTAAGTCCTTTAGAAAATGTTCTCTGACAGTTTCTACCTCAAAATGCCTCAGTGTGTTTGATTTTCTGAAATTTAGCCTCGTGTAGTTAAAGCCATATAAACACATGCACCCTACATGCTTCAAATAAAGCGACGCTGTAAACTGGTGGCTCCCATAAAATAATGTCCGTAAAATAATGATAATAAAGCATCAACACGCACAAGTTTCAGACATGTATAAATACAAGGATACACCCACTAAGACGTCTCGCAAAAAAGAACAAAAGCAACAAGAAACAGCCAAGAAAGAGAAAGAAGGACGCATTAATTTTTGTCCTACAGATCTAAAACAACTTAATATTGTCGGAAGGTTTTGAGAGAATTAATCTTGCACTAGATCTACACAGGAATATATAAATTAAAGGAGATTTTATGACAAAATTATGCGGTCAACAGAATTTATTCAAATGTAAAGTATGATCTCTAGAGACTAGGTCTAGACTTCAAGGACAGTTACTCTAACCTCCGAGGCACATCATCGAAGAATAGATTCCCCCTGCCCAGGCTGTCATGGTAGCAGACTGGTCGTATTTCCTCAGCAGTCCTGCGTGTACCACTCCCACAAAGTAACAAAAGGCCCCGTTCAGAAAGTTGTTGCTCGCAGCTGCTGCCAGCACAACCCAGGCCCATCCTTGGTCGGTCTTCGAGGCAGGCTTCATGCTGTCTGAACCCAGATCACAAAAATAATGAGATAAAAACAGTTAGACATGATTATACATAGTTCCACAAACAATCACGACCTGGCAGTCCCGCCATGCTCATCTCACTTTTTCTAATCCCCTCTCTCTTTGTTGACATATTTTATTTGTATTCTACACAAGAGACGCTAACGCGGAGCACCCTCAAAACCCAAGTTAGGCCGCACGATCGAGCGTGGTCACCACGTGGATGGGTGACCGTTTCGTGCTAGGCTTTGTGCCCATAGTGAAATCATTTCTTCTGAGTCAAATTCTGTGCCGACTCTACAAACGTCCTTCGGGTGAGACTCTAAATCGAGGTCCTTGGTGTGTATACACATGCAAAAGATTAATCACGTACGGACGATAAAGATGCTGTAGTCCAGGTAAGAGCCACTGATCTAAAAATACACACAGCGCGGCCATGACGCCAATACTGAAGCCGCTGAGCTGGCGCGCGCGCGCACGCACACACACACACACACACACACACACACACACACACACACACACACACACACACACACACAACACAGAATCCACACGATTGTGCTTTCTTTCTCTCCCGGTCAACGAAAACACTTGGGGGTGCGGGGGTGGGGTGGGATAGGGTGGGGGTGGGGGGATGCAGTTCAGGCCACTGCATTAAAGAGGCAAATGGCTGTGAGTGATGATTTTAGAAACCTGTTCGTTCTTGCCCTAACTCTGAGTGGTCAGTTCGACGAGTCCCTTGCAGAGGTCTGGGCCATCAACTGGCCATTCTGAGGATGGGCTGGATCCGCGAGGATGGCCTTCTGCAGTTCTGCAGTCACTTTACAGTACTGCCTTTACTTTACAGTCCGTGACTGATACGCCGATCAGCTTTAGTCTTGGTGAACTTGGACAAGTCTACTTGTTACTTGTTATTATTTGTCAAAGGCAGGCAACTGAATTTCCTTTTTAAGGATTAATACAGTATTATTGTATTGTATTGTCTAGCCAAGTCGTACTCCTTCGTGCTGCCAAAGAAGCAAGGACTGTTGAAGGTGACAGTGGACTCCACAGTGGTCCGGTAGAGCAGTTCCAGTAGCTTTGAACAGACGCTGAACGATTTGAGTTTCTTCACGAAGTGAATTCGTTGATTCCCTTTTTCGAGTAGAGATCGAGTGTTAGCTGAGTGGTCCTATCTGTCGTCCAGAATGGTGCCCAGGTGTATGTACAGGTGTACAACCTCCACCTTCCTTCCTTTGAGCACCAGTGGATTGGGTTTGCCCCTTCCTTTGATCACCAGTGGAAAGTCGGTGACAATTTCCTTGGGTTTGGTGACGTTTAGTCGTCGCAACAGAAAACAATGTCATGAACGGCGTTCCTGTAGTCACTTTCACTCGCTGTGATCACACCGTTTAGCGATGTGTCGTCCGAGAGCTTCACCTGTAGAGTGTCACAGCCTGTGACAAATCGACAGTCCGATGTGCACAGAGTGAAAAGTGCTGGGGAGAGGACACATCCTTGGGGCGCTCCGGTGTTCGTGCAGACTTCAGCAAACAACATCTCCACCACGCCATTTCTGATCCTCACCCGCTGTGGTCTGTTGGTGAGCAAGCTGAAGATCCAGCGGATGATTCCGTAATTTGTGTCCGTCCTCAACAGCTTCTGCATCATCAGGTGGGGCTGGATCGTGTTGAAGACACTGGAGAAGTAACATTCTCATATCCTCTGGTCTTTTCAGATGCTTTAGAACTGCTTGGAGTACAGTGCAGGCGGCAGTTGGGGAGAAACTTGCTGCGACAACAGCTGTCGAAGTCGCCCGTGGTCAGCCGGACAGAGTCTGGAAACTGACGTTCCTGCACAGTGCTACGGGTCGTCTCCGCCACCTCCTTCACATCAGCCGATGAAGGGACGTATACCAGAGTGATCCAGATCTGGCGAAACCCGCGCGGGAGGTAGAAGGGGCGGAGAGCTACGGTTAACAGTTCAACAAATGACTGACTCTTGCAGCACTGTGCTGATCCTTCGGTGTGACGTTTGTGCACCACATTCTTTCGTCTTATCGCCTTAATATAACCGTAATGGTTGACTGGGCGTAAAGCACCAAGTTATTTCCTTACTTGCCTTTCGTCTTGTTGGTCGCCTTCCTGGATCTATCCGAGCACACACGAGAAAATTCGGGAAGAATCGGGTCGGGGTCCTGGTAAAATCCAAGGAGACGGTCGGAAATTCCTGGACCGTTTTAAAAGTTATTCTGGGTCACAAATATCATCACAATCATTAAATGAGGTCCATATCTACCAATTACAGCCGAAATCCGCAACAAAAGGTGATTTTTTTCATATATTTTTGTCTTTGATTGTTTCGAGTTGGTGTCACGGATTGCAAATGGCGAACGAAGCCGACGAAGTGCTGCTAGGTAAGCGGCCTCGTTAAACAAGCTGCGGCAATTAAAAACCACGGAAAATGTACGGAAAAAATTGCAATCTGAGAACGTTGAGTCGTGAGTACGATTGTCTTGCCAAAATCGGCACTAAGGAAGCGTTCACGTTGTTCCTGGAAAACTAGGTAAAACGTCAAAGGGCAACATGCGCCGACTCGAACTGACAATCAAAGACAAAAATATATGAAAAAAATCATCTTTTGCCGGTAGCGGATTTTGGCTGTAATCGGTAGATATGGATCTCATTTAATGATTGTGGTGATCTTTGTGACCTAATATAACTTTTAAAACGGTCCAGGAATTTCCGACCGTCTCCTTGGATTTTACCGGGGTCCTTACTACTGAACCACGTTTCACATAGACAGATAAGTTAGCCTCTCTGAACTGGCAGAGAAAACGAGCAGAAGCTTTCAGTTCATCGGTCTTGTTGCGGATTGACTGCACATTACCCAAGATGATGCTTGGGATGGGCATCTTGAAACCTTGTTCTTGGTATCTCCTTTACACCCCCGAACCCTCCCCCTTCCGTCGTCCACGCGAGACGTCCGCCATTAGTGTATCGTCTGCTACACGAGCATACCGACTAACTGAGTAGGAAATTACAGATCTGGAGCGGAGCCTATGCACTGTGTGCGCGAGTAGTGAAAGTCGTACACCCCGTAGCTAAAACGTGATCGAAGCTCGGAGTTCTGTGAGGTAAAAACAGCCGAATGAGTCAAACTGATGATACGAACTTACTTTCACAACAGTAGTGAGCTGGGTCGGGGTCCGTGAAAACAAACTGAGCTGTAGAAAGAGGTCACTCGTCGCGTCTCGCGGCTTTGCCTGAAAGAGGTTGTATATTTTGAAAAGAAGCACACACCGCACACATTCCAACACATACATTCACAGAAGGTTCTCATCCAGCACTTCCTTTCAAGGAAACTCGACTAGCGCTTTTGTGTATGTGTTTCATTAGTATACACATACGTATACATTAGTATTGTTATTATATGTAACTATGTTATTCTAAGGGCATGCAGGATCAGTGGTGTCTTTGTGCTAGCTTTATAGTAGTATTTTAGTACGTGATTCGCTTACAACGTATATGGATTTGCGCCATACAAGTACCATTTTGATCTATCATCATCATCATCATCATCATCATTTTAAACTGAACAGGGTGGGGCTGGGTTTGGCGCGGGGAAGGTTGGGGGTACACTGAGACGCAGAAATGTGAATGGGACATGTGCTGCTGGCTATGGCGCCCTGCGGAAGATCGTTACCGATGTGTCGTTGACACCGTTAGTTTAGCTTAACGTCAAACTCCAAGCACTGGTTTACGACATCCTTCCTTCAACCACTGCCGTATTTAGTTACGTCATAGGGTCCAGAAAACTATCAGCTAACGAGCAGTTTTTTGTTGGTGCTCAAACAGCGTGTCATTTAAAGCCGCCAACAAAGTTTACACCAGCACAAATAAAACCGCAATCGTTTGAATCGAGACGGAACTCGAGATGGATGCGTTTCATGTTTACGTGCGTGCTTTGGCGCTAGGTTGCTGCTACAATCGTTTGAATCGAGACGGAACTCTTTTCTTTCACCAGGGTGGATGTCTCATGTTTACGTGCGTGCTTTGGCGCTAGGTTGCTTCTACAGTCATATTAGGACCCGAACCTTTCGGAGGGCGCTGACCGCGTCGCTGGACAGCTGCGCGGAGATAAAGAGTGCCCCTTCAGTGGCGTAACTAAATCTGGCAGAGTTTGGAGGAAGGTGCCGGAAAGCAATGCTCGGAGTGTGGCTTAAAGTCAGTCCTCTCTCTCTCTCTCTCTCTCTCTCTCTCTCTCTCTCTCTCTCTCTCTCTCTCTCTCTCTCTCTCTCTCTCTCCCCCCCCCCCCCTTGAATGTAAAGAAAACAAAGGAAATGCAGACTGATTTTAGAAAAGCTCCAACTGTCGTTCCAGATTTCTTTATTAATGGCGCGAAAGTTGAAAGAGTGACTGAGTACAAATATTTAGGAACAGTTTTAGACAGCAAGCCGATTTTTAACAAAAACACTGACTTTATTCACAAAAGATGTTAGCCAAGAATATTTTGCCTTCAAAGGCTAAGAATTGATCTCATAATGTCAGTGCTGCTGTTTTACGCACTTTCTACGGGAGTTGTATTGAATCAGTTTGAACATTTTCGTTCCTGTGCTGGTTTGGAGGCTTGAATGTGAAAAGCAAAAATGTCCTGAATAAAGTGGTGAATGTGTGTGGCAAGGCTGCGGGTGAAAGACAAGAACAATTAAGTCAGTTGTATGAACGCCATGCGGTAGGGAAGACTAGGGTGAATGTAGACGACAACAGCCATGTCCTTGCTAAACATGAGATTCTTCCATCTGGTAGACGATTCGTGTACCTAAATCTAATACAATCTAATCTGCAAACGTCTATACAACATGTGTTATTGTATACTGTGGTGTGATTAATCTTCAGCCATGTTTTTTTTCTCGTTTTTTCTTTCTCTGATGAGATAATAATCTCTCTCTCTCTCTCTCTCTCTCTCTCTCTCTCTCTCTTCTCTCTCTCTCTCTCTCTCTCTCACACACACACACACACACACACACACACACACACACACACACACACCACTCACTCACTCCACTGCTCATCTCTGTCTGTCTGTCTGTCTGTCTGTCTGTCTGTCTGTCTGTCTGTCTGTCTGTCTGTCTCTCTCTCTCTCTCTCTCTCTCTCTCTCTCTCTCTCTCTCTCTCTCTCTCACCACACACACACACACACACACACACACACACACCACCTCTCTCTCTCTCTCTCTCTCTCTCTCTCTCTCTCTCTCTCTCTCTCTCTCTCTCTCTCTCTCACACACACACACACACACACACACACACACACACACACACACACACACCACACACACACACACACACACAGCAGCCATACAGCCTGTCCGTCGCAGGGATATAGGCATTTATGTCTATCGTTTCCACGTTGCTATATTTCTCTATAATCATTAAAAACAACTACAATAGTACCCCCCCCCCCCCCCATCACCCCCCACAAACACACAAAAAGAGTTCCAGCTGACAGCAGCAACTGTACTACACACGAAGGGCGATCGATCGAGTCAGCAGGGCCGACACACAAACATGTCAGGGTTGTGTTTTATCGGTGTATGTGTGTCACTGTCGCCGGAGTGGTGTGTGTGTGTGTGTGTGTGTGTGTGTGTGTGTGTGTGTGTGTGTGTGTTGTGTGTGTGTGTGTGTGTGTGTGTGTGTGTGTGTGTGTGTGTGTGTGTGTGTGTGTGTGTGCGTGTAGTGTACGCGAGCACATCATAATTTTTTATAAAGTAAGTGAATTACAACAGAACAGCTTCAAAACAAAAATAGTGCTGCATAACGCGGCGAGTAAATCCGAACTTGAAACCAACGTTTACCTTTACTGTGCGTAAAACTGTGCGTAAAACGTCAAGCCTCGTGCTTACCTTTGGCTCAGCACAGATCAGCGTGGGCAGCGAATTTTGCGAAGAGTAGCCTTAAGTTTGTGCACTGTCACTGTTTCTTGCTTCTGTGCACGGCTTGCCGCTCAGCACTGGAAACAGGCCGAGGCTACCTGGAGAAAAAATTGTCCGCTGACTCCAGCAAAGATAGTACGCACCACAGAGCTAGAAAGGCCGCGGCGCCCTGGACCTATTGCAGATCTACTGGTCCATAACCTGAGCACAGTGCAACCGGCGCAGCTCGCGGCGTGCTCACAGGGCCGCCACATTTTCAGTCTGGCAATGGACCCACTGGCTCCGGCTGCTGTGTTCGTTGCTACACACTCGTGTCCAAACTCCAAGCACTAGTTTACGACATCCGTCCTTCAAGGAGGAAGATGCCGGAAAGCGATGCTCGGAGTGTGTCATGCGTTCTGTAAACAAACATGCCTCAGAGAGTTCGCGTGTCACTGGCATGTGGGGAGCGGGGATAGCTCAGAGGTTAAAGTAAAAGTCCACGGTTTTTAAGTATGCAAAATGACCATCGAAATGATTGACAAATGAATTACTAGTTTCAGATTTAATGAAAAAAAATGAGAAAAAAAAATAAATGTTTAATTGGGTTTTTAATCGATTTTATTTTCTATAGGCTGGCCGAGACTACAGTCTCGGGTTCTCCATCAGTCACGTGACTTTCCCGGAAGTGACGTCAGTCTGGGGAGTCAGTGCGGTTGCCATCTTAGATTCTTCAGTAAACTGTGTATGCGTGTGGTCGACAAAAAAGTTAACTATGCCGGCCTACTGTGTTGCCGCGAAATGTAACAATTCGCAGACGACCCCAGGTATAGCAATGCACGAGCTCCAGCGCAATCGACCCGCAGTGAGGCGAAAGTGGATTAAATTTATACAATTCAAACGAGCTGACTTTCTTGCTGCACCGCATCACGCCCATTTGTGTAGGAGCACTTCAGTGAGTCGCGATTTCGCAAACCCCATGGAATACCGCATGGGGTTTGCTTCGAAGCTGACACGATGTTCCGGTACTCTTTCAAAGTCCTGCCTGACAGGCTTAAACTGATACGGCTGTATCCTTGTGGGTCTCTCGGGCAAAGTATCAGTTTCGTCTTCGGAGCTTGAGTTGGCCATTTTGCAGCGACTCCCCAGAGTGACGTAGTAGGCATATGGTCACGTGATTTGGGCGTCATGGCGACGCTTTCGGTACGACAGAAAATGCCTTTTTTCGCTACATCATCGTTCTCAGCGAGCTTTAACGGAAATCGTGTCAAAAATCACCCCTAACCTTGGACTTGTCCTTTAAAGCGTTGGACTCGTGATCGAAAGGTCCCCGTTGGAGCGGCGGGAGAATTTTCTTCTCCAGGGTCAACTTTCTGTGCTGAGTCTTATCAAAGATTATAAATACAAAGATGGGTCATCCCGGCTCGCTGCTTTTTATATAAAAAGCGATGATCGTCCGGCGCGCAAGGGTTCCAGGCGAGATCAAAAGATCAAGAGATCTAGAGGAGGGAAGTGGAGCTGGACCTTCAAGTTAGCCCAGAAGAGATCATGAGGAGGGAGGTGGAGCTGGGCTGCGAAAGTTGTTCTTCATCTCATCGCTGCCTATCTTAATGCAGGTCATTCTGGTGGTGACAGTGTAGTGATAGGTATATACTCTCCCTCTTCCCCCACCTCCATACCCCCTTCTCCCCCTTCTCCCCGTCCCAAATAAGCCTTATGGTTTCTGTGGACGTTAAGCACCATGTTTACTTACTTATTTAGGCATCGGCTACTGATTAAGCTCGATCCTGCGTCTAAATAAAAGTTGGATAAACATTCTAAGATGCCAAATTATATTACACATGGCTTGGTGCATAAAAAGGACTAGGTAAACAGAGAGTAGGTAAACAAGATGATGATGTGGGGCTTCATGTCCTCGGATGTCGGGTTGACATATTAGGGACAAACTGTAATAAACTCTTAAAAGTAAAGATGAGTGTGTGTGTTGTGGTGGGGGGGGGGGGGGGGGGTGGAGTCGCTCATTCAGTACTGTATCATGTCCGGGGGGCAGCAAGGCGCCTACTGTTGGATAAAAAATACATTTTGTCGTTGGGAGTGCATTTTACTGCGGGTAAAAAACGACGAACACCTGCTCACAGCTGTAAATGGGCCTGTAATGAGGGCAGCATACATTAAAAAATTATTAATCCATCCAGCTTTTAGTAAAAGGAAGAAACCTTTAAAAGCTGGTTATGGTTTAGACATTCTGCTCCCCAGGTCACACAGCCGGGGAGCGACGCAGTCGGTCGCTATTCCAGTTTGAACATGCATGACATGTTCTGGGCGACAACGACGCGCCTGCTACTGTTAAAAATCCATTGTTTGGATACACATCTATTTACACATCTATTTATCGCCGGTCGGCTGTGAGAAGGCCATGTGGCGTTACGCAACACGCAGCGCTTCAAAACAAAAGCGTCGTCTGCTCCGGTTCCCGGGTTACTAACAGTACAGTAATGAAATTGCGTGGATCTGATAACCGGGGCGGGATTATTGTAAAAACGTACAAAGAGCACTTGCTCACATTATATATAATATATATTTCCCTCACAGTAACATTATCCACTGGCAAGTCAAATTGTCTTCTACTAATCTGCTATTGTTATGTCAGTTTCAGTCTGAACCTCAGGACTAGATATTGAGTACTGTTCAGTGAGTCACAAAATTCAACAGGTGAGTTGCCTCTGATCTACTTTGTAAACCGACTTTTCTCATTTTTCCATACATGTCATTTTGTTGAATTTGATGATGTAAACTGATCATTTGTAATTGATTTCACAGTGTCGGTGTGCAGAACTGTATTTATTGCACACAAACTGACAAAAAGTGTGTTCATGTGTGCATTTGTGTCAATCAAATCTGTTACAAATGGTTGTGGTTCATGAACTGCAACTCTTCAAGACGGTCACTGCAGAAGCTGTAACATTTTCAGAGCAGGCTGACTTGCGTGGTGAGATCAGCTCGCCTGCTATTTTAGACCCAGAGTTTGCATCTGTTGAAGATAAAAGAAGGTGAATGGAAATGATGTACTTCCTTCTCAATCTCAAGACAAACATAAAATCACATTATTCAGTAACACACACACACACACACACACACACACACACACACACACACACACACACACACACACACACACACACACGCACGCACGCACACACACGCACACACTTGATACAGATACATGTCACAAAAATAAGGACAGATTAGCAGATCAGCAAACCGTAAAAAGCAAAACATACAAAGATTAGTAGATGATGAGCAAACCCCCAAAATCAAAACATCAATGTGACAATGATCAAAGTTTCAAAGGAAAGTACGCTAATGCATTATGGAAAATCAAAACAATCGTCCGAAACTAGAATAAGCGAACAATGCATATCTGCATTAAATTCTTTCCAAAAACAACAGAAACTGAAAAACATACCATCAACGCGAAGCAAACGATTTTTTGTTTTTGTTTACGGCAACACGAACAGGTTTATTTGAGCGAATGTAATCCAAACAGAGAAAAAAGGCAAATAAAACTGATTCACTCACCTTGCTTAATCTTTCGGAAAGCGAAAGAATGATTTCCTGGACACGTGTACCGCGAATTGGAACAATTTGTTGCGCTACACGCGTCCCTACCGCCGCAGATCTTCGTTTTGGCCGCCATTATGTGTAACGGTAGGCGGCGCTGTAGTCGTCTGGAACGCTGAAAATCACCTGATGACCCACCTTGTATTTATAATCTTTGGTCTTATTTCGGCATCCGTTCCACCCACGCGTTACTGCAGTAGCACGTAAAAGATCCCGGTCATTCTGCCAAAAGTGCAGGTGGCAGGTTACAGTTAAACACGCATGCACCCTACCCATGTGGCTTTGGATGAAGTGACGCTGTAAACTGGTGCATGGCTGAATGGTGTACACAGAACTTGCGCCAAGACTGCAGCAGTTTCACGTGGCACCAGCCATGCAATAACCAAATGAGTGCTGTCACTACACCACTTCGGTGGATATCAAAAATACGCGCTACAAAAGGTTACAGTCACTCATTCAGAATCACATCCGACATGAGCGCAGTGAGCAGAGAATAGCGTTATATAAAGGCAATGAATAATAATTATATCCACACACACACACACACACACACACACACACACACACACACACACACACACGACTTAGAAAGCATCATAAACAATTAAGTGGGCAACTGATTCAGTGTTGTGAACCAGCCATTTCTTCAATCTTCAGTACATACTTCCAAACACAAACGTTGTACAGGGATACAGTTAGACCGTAAACCCGTCGACTAGTAATCGTCGTAAGTGAACAGAACTGAGAACAGACTGGTCACTTCAGCCGTACGAACAACAGGAAACGGACATGCCATCAGCAGAAAAGCACACTACAGCTGAAAGAATCAGCAATCGAAGACACTGAACAGTAACAAACTACTTGAGTGTATGCACCCCCCGCCCCACCCCCCATGACTCTCTCTCTCTCTCTCTCTCTCTCTCTCTCTCTCTCTCTCTCTCTCTCTCTTAACAATTTAGTTAAATTAAGTTGAACACATTAAAAACAGAAGCAGGTATAACACATAAAGAACAGCTGTCTAAAACATATATATATAATAGTATTTTCAGTTTTGTGTTCAGTGACTACTCATTCCTATAGCAAAATTTTCAACATAAATAAATGGGTTTGCGGGACATTTGATATCAGCACCTGTATACAATTAAATATCACACATACATTGGTTATGAACACCAGTGGCTAAAGGGCCCAGCATATATATCAGTTATATAATGCAAAAGCAGCCCATGGCTTGGCTGCATGACTGCCATCAAGAGCTTTCGCTGAAAGCGCCGATCGGCATTCAGGGCAACCCGTTCTCCTTGCTACCATTCTAGCTACAAACCCGACAACAATGTAGCCAGCTGCTACTTCCCTGAATGTTGAGAGTTTTGGCAGGTGTGAGATGTTGGTCACACTGTCATGGGCGTCATGAGATATCAGATCGTACCATTGTGCGAGCAGGTGGTCCCGCGTTGCGTCCCCCACAGTCTTCTTGATCGTAGTTGCAGTTTCAGCCGACGTCAACAGTTGTCATAATCTGGACATCATGACTAATCAAAAATCTGAAACAAGAATGACTGATAGCGTTCTCAGATAAGATCCAAACACATACAAGGTTCAAAAGAACGCTTATTTATTAGGACTCAAACACACAATCTGCATATTTTCGGGGTAGTCCTCTTTGCCAAGGTACAAAACTGTTGTTTAAGTGTCGTTTTGTAGCTTAACAAAGGGGATTACTCCGAAAATTTGCAGATTGTGTGTTTGTGTCCTAATAAATAAGCGTTCTTTTGAACCTTTTATGTGTCTGGATCATGACGCACCATCAGTCGTTTGCACGTGGCCTCGAGCTGCCTTACGGTAGGACTGTTGTTGAACCCACCCGCCCGACGCACCGCACTGAAGAACACCTGCAGATGACCTTGGGACAGCGTGTACGTTAGGAGATACTGCGGTGGTTTGTCGTCGCCAACATACTGCTTGTACAAAGCTGGCATTGATTTGATATCTGCCGTGAAACCGATGAATGGTGTCCTCTTTAGTAGGGTTTTGTACATGACATTGCCCGGCCGCCATGTCTTTAAGAGAGGCAATGCAGGAGTACGCTCTGTCCGGAAATGCATTTGTCTCTGTCTCTGGTTTCAGGGCGCCTTTCACCCCTCGGGCAAATGTGTTCCTGGAGTTCAGGACGCCAAAGAGGCCATCAGCCGGTCTGAGGAAAGCGACTCGGTTCCCTGGCGACTTTGAAACTGTTGGAGTCGCAGGTCATCCCTACAAAATTCAAGTGCATCTGCGACACTTGAGCTGACTGTTTGCATGGGCTGCCAGCCTTACCGTCAGCTTCTGACATTGCCACTGCATAATTATGTGCAGACTTCAGCTTGTTGGTCAAGTGCAGTCCTCTCTCTCTCTCTCTCTCTCTCTCTCTCTCTCTCTCTCTCTCTCTCTCTCTCTCTCTCTCTCTCTCTCTCTCTCTCTCTCTCTCCCCAGTGCATAATTATGTACAGATTTCAGCTTGTTGGTCAAGTGCAGTCCTCTCTCTCTCTTCTCTCTCTCTCTCTCTCTCTCTCTCTCTCTCTCTCTCTCTCTCTCTCTCTCTCTCTCTCTCTCTCTCTCTCTCTCTCTTTTCCACTGCATAATTTGTACAGACTTCAGCTTGTTGGTAAGTGCAGTCCCCCCCCCCCCCCTCTCTCTCTCTCTCTCTCCACTGCATAATTATGTACAGACTTCAGCTTGTTGGTCAAGTGCAGTCCCCTCTCTCTCTCTCTCTCTCTCTCTCTCTCTCTCTCTCTCCTCTCTCTCTCGCTCACTCGTCTTTTTCCACTGCATATTATGTGCAGACTTCAGCTTGTTGGTCAAGTGCAGTCTCCCCCCCCCCCTCTCTCTCTCTCTCTCCTGAATCTGCTGTAATTCTTCCAGGCATTTCCACCGAATGATGTTTTCATCCTTCAGAAGTCTACATGTGACCAGCGAGTTCCTCAAGAGCTTCAGCATGTGGCACACACGCAGAGGTATGTAGACTCTCTGGTATCGGTCATCTGGCTGTGGGAATTAACCTTGGATCCAAATTCTCAGGATGTATGCAAGCTCCGAGCTCTCTGAACATGGCAATATGAACCGTTGGGCCGTTACATGTCAGTGAACGCATCTTGATGTCAACATCAGATAACCTGAGAAGTCACTGACGAACTAGATAATTTGCTCTTTCAACACCTTTCAGAGCATGAACAGGAAAATAGCCGACAGGGACTTTCCATGAGCCATTCACAGCAACCGCCTTGAACACAAGAACTTCAGTGGCTTCAGGTCCAGTCTCATCTGAAATACCGTTGCCAATTTTGACGTATTCAAACATTTTCTCCCCACCCCACTCTTTCTTTCAAATTGCCATCTCGTCAATCACCAGTGCACACAAACGACCTCACCCCTATTTGATCTGACATTAGCCACCTTTACCTCTACCTATAATGAAACAACAACAACAACA
Organism: Alviniconcha marisindica; assembly: GCA_018857735.1. Taxonomy (NCBI): domain Eukaryota; kingdom Metazoa; phylum Mollusca; class Gastropoda; family Provannidae; genus Alviniconcha; species Alviniconcha marisindica. Next base: position 521,801 of record JABMCL010003344.1, read on the forward strand.
ACAAAAGGATTCTGTCTCAATTAAAACGATGTTGGTTCTCTGTCTGCGGGCATAAGCATTGTGGGCGGTTATAAAAGAAACACCTGATACGATTTGAGTTACCTGTTGCAAACTTACTGCCGTTTGCGTACCAACGAAAAAATGTCCTTTAGCTGATGGTTTTCGGAGGCCTGTGTCGTAACCAGTTATTGTAATGGTTGGAGGAAGGATGTCGTAAACCGGTGCTTGGAGTTTGGATCGTATAGCTACACAGTCTTTGTTTAGTTGTACGATCTTTGAGCACATTTCGGTCTTCTCTTTTTCTTCTGCGTATGAACATGATTACACCTCAGATGATCAGTCGGATGGTTTAGATGAAGGTTGAGATCTTCAGTGGTTTTCATTGTCCGCTATATCCTTCCTCCAATCACTGCCATAATTGCCGAAAACTGTCAGTTAATGGTTTCTTGGTGCTCAGACAGCAGTCAGTTTGTAACAGACAACGCAAATGACACCAAGCATTTCTAACAGCCCTATATTGCTTACTCCAGAACAAATAAAACCAAAATAACAAAAAGAACTCTTTTTCTTTTTTTCTTTTTTCTTTTTTACTCGGGGCAGACGCACTTGATATACGTGGGTCCTTTAACGCAATGCTGCTTTTACAGACTTACTAGTACCCACATTCCAAGCCACGCTTTCCGCGATCCGGCACCATCGAAGCACGCACGTAAAAATGAGGCGCGTCCGCCCAGGGTATAAAATGAGTTCCTTGTGCGAGGCTTAGCAGGGTACCAGGCGAGATCAAAAGATCAAGAGATCTTAGAGGAGGGAGGTAGAGCTGGACCCTCAACTTAGCCCAGAAGAGATCATGAGTAGGGAGGTGGAGCTGGGCTAAGAAGATTGGACTTCCTTTGCTTGAGTTGTCCAAGTTGTTCGTCAACAGCAGTGCGACGGACATTGTCTTTGTGACTCTGGACCAGGCACAGCAGTTGAAACAGCAATTGCGCAGTGCACAAGTCGCTGGGCAATGGCGAGGGGACACCGCCCTAACACTTCCATTGTTCTGGCGGCGGTCCACGGTCTCTCCTGTATTTTTCGGGCGGTTTCCGCGGTCGAGCCTTCACTCTTTCGGCCCCTTCCCACTCTGCCCCCGTCCCTAATAGGCCATCTCGCCTCCGTGGACGTAAAGCACCATGAATCAATCGAGGCTTAGAAACTTGATGCTTTAGCTTCTTTTTCTTGCGTGCTTTAGCTCTCTTCGTCTTTTAAGAAGTGTAGGATTCGTCGTTTCGTACCTAACCAAAACTACGTTTTTTTAGAGTTGTCGTTCAACGGATTGATCAACCGCAAAAAGCATTGCATAGTGTAATAAAATGCCATGATCCTCAGCTGTTGTTCCTGTTCTCTAATTCTGGGATCTTTCAAATAATATTACGGACCGATCAAATGTCTCTGGGAGGCAGTTATTAAAGGTAAATCAAATGCAACATCTGCGTTATTGATATTGTTGTGCGTACTTTCATAATCCGAGGAATACAACAGCGTGTGAATCCAGAAACAGCGACTACAAGATTTTTTGGGTCCAGCTGGAGGTGGGGAGAAGAAAGAAAAAAGAAGAATGGCTTTGAGTCATCAACTTTTCGAGCACAAAAACACGATGCATACATGCACTCAGGCACACCCACACAAGCATGCGCTCGCGCGCGAGCACGCACGCACGCACGCACGCACGCACGCACACACACACACACACACACTTGCTTCTGAGTTGCAAAGAATTTCGAGTGGTGAAAATAAAAGAACCGGTAGGTCAGTTGCCAATAAACCAACAGAAAATATCAACTTCAAGACTGGAAGCGGCATGGTGATCGCTGCCAGTGTAATCACGATGATGACGTGTAGGTTGCAGTGGTCGTTGTGAGGTGACAGGAATCAGTATAATTATGCATTATTGTCGTTGTGGGTGCTCTCTTTCATTTTGTCATCACAAACATTGATTATCCACATTATCACCATGACGTCATCGCTGTATTCTACGTTTTACTGTCTGCTGGTTTTGTTTTTGTCTCTCAGTTTGAAGCGTCAGACTGTCGTTTTTATTTCCTCTGTCTGCTCTACATCTCTTCAAACCCTTCAAATACACGAAATGGAAATTACACGTACACTTTATTTTATCAGTGTGTGTGTGCCTTCGTGTGTGTGCGTGCATGCGTGCGTGCGTGTGTGAGTTGAGAGAGGAATTCTGGAGGTAACTGTTCCTTCACACTCAAGTCTGGACAAAATATGTCCAGGTATAATGCGCGTTTCTAGCAATTCTTGATTTCGTTTGGCAGATGGTTCCACATAGCAGGCCGCGGTGACCGGAATGCTATTCTGCCTGTCCGATGACTCTGGGATTCTCTGGTGTTTGCAAGGGCAAGAAGGGGCTTTGTGACTGGTCCAGAAAGAGCCAGTCGGCGTATATGATATGTACAATAGGAACGAGTTCCGACTAGAAGAGCGCGACGGATCTCGGAAGTGTTTAGTTCGCTGTAGACAGTCTGTAAGTACCTCGTGCTGAATGCGGTCGGCAACTGGCAATCAGTGGGTTACTCTCGAGATCGGCTTAACGTGGACCCTCTTTTCTCCATTTTGTCACAACTCTTGCAGCAGTATAGTGAACAGCTCAAAGACGATTCTTCTGTTTTGATGGCGATCCAGCTATGAGGCTATGCGGCAAAGGTCAAATCAGCCACGTTAGTGCAGTATTTGCTGTTTTACGTGTAAGGTATTGTCGACGCATTCGACTCAAAGCCCTAACATGGAGGATCGAGAGAGGAGGGGGAGCTGGGGGGGGGGGGGGGGGGGGGGAGGGCATTGTTAGATGGGCGTTAATGCTGTCCAGATGTTCTGTATATGACTTTCATTAAGACTCTTGAAAGAAATTTTGTTGTTGTTGTTAAACGTATTTGCCAGTCTGCTGTGCACAAAGCAAGTTAACAACATATTAATAAATTCGAGGAACGAAAGACGAAAAAGGCGAAGAACGTTGAACGGGGGTAACCCATTACCCCCTCTCCCACGGTTGCTACTGTTACGACAGGTGTGTGTGCTTTGATTATTGGATACCATGACGCGTCCCTCGTGTGCCTCTATAAATCACAGGAATAACAGGGACACGTTGCCACTTTCAACGGAACTAATGAAGCTTCCACACTCTGCTGAAACCATTAATTATTATACTGACAACAATCTCTTTTGAAAGTGTAGATTCAAACAGCATTCGTCCACAGCACTCACTCAAACGCCTGAGGGAGTAGCTATTATTTTAACGTTGCATCGTTCCGTTTTGTTGACAGGACACCAGGCATGTTCGCCTTTCTCTTCTCGTTGTCTTTGTGTTTGGCGTTCTCCAGCACTGCCTCTGGGAAAACTGAAGGATCTTCGCCGGAGGGTGTCTCAGGAGACAAACGACTGATGGCAAAGCTGCAGAAGTTGGAGAAAACGCTGTTGCATAAAATGAACGCCGTTGAGACTGCGTGTCAAAGGCCGTGAGTACGGACTATGAACTTGGCTCCTCTCTGATAGTGGGTTCACACGATCGCAGAAGTCTGCAACTTTTCATCAGGCATCCGAAAGGGATGCTTCAAAAACAAATGAACTTGCAGTTAATGCATACAAAGACTATAATACTCATATATATATATATATTTTTTTTTTCTTCCTTCCATAGCTCATTGATTTATTCTCTTACTGCATTAATAGGCCTGCCTAGTCACTCAGTCACATCATGCACAGGCTCACTTATAAAGTCAGTCAGACAGTCAGTACACTAACCCATCGGTAATCAGACACACAGAGAGAGAGAGAGAGAGAGAGAGAGAGAGAGAGAGAGAGAGAGAGAGAGAGAGAGAGAGAGAGACAAGACAGAGAGACAGACAGACAGACAGACAGACAGACAGACAGACAGACAGACAGACAGACAGAGACAGACAGAGACAGACAGAGAAAGCAGTAGTAACAGTAACAGTAGTAGTAGCAGCAGCCTCAGCAGTTGATAGCAGAAGTCAGTACGAGTAGTCGAAGCAGGAGGAGTGCATGCAGTCTTCTGTATTACAACTGCCAGTTCTTGGAACGAATGGCTTCACAGCTTTTGTAGACCGAGTTGCTTATTTCAAGTACACGCTGACATCTCTTGGCATTGCTCGCTCCCCAAGGTTCCCAGCAGAAGAATCCAGCTTTTCGTCGGAGCTGTCGGCATTGAAGGAGAGGCTTCTGGCAATGGAGAACGATCTGCAGACCACCAAACTGAAACTGCAGGCAGCTGAAACGGCTCTGCAGTCGGTGCAAGCCAACAGTCAGTCCATCGCCAAGGGCGGTAAGCAGCTGTTAGCACGGCGCTGGTGGAAATATCTGCTGTTTTAGTTTGTGTGCGGATAACAACATATAACACAGGGTTCCAGGCGAGATCAAGAGTAGGGAGGTGGAGCTGGACCCTGAAGTTAGCCCAGAAGAGATCATGAGCAGGGAGGTGGAGCTGGGCTGCGAAAGTTGGACTTCTTTCGCTTCGGGTTGTCCCTCAACAGCAGTGCAACGGACATTGTCCTTGTGACTCTGCCCAAGCACGGCAGTTGAAACAGCAATTGCGCAATGCACTAGTCGCTCGGCAATGGCGAGGGGACACCGCCTTAACACTTCCATTGTTCTGGCGGCGGTCCACGGTCTCTCCAGTCTTTTTCGGGCGGTATCCGCGGTCGAGCCTTCACTCTTTCGTCCCCTTCCCCCCCCCCCCCCCCCCACCCCGTCCCCGTCCCTAATAAGCAACCTCGCTTCTGTGGACGTAAAGCAATATGGTCAGGGTCAGGTCTATGCGTACAAGAATTGTCGGACTTGTTGTTGTATATATTCATATGCAATACATGTATGTGTTTTATGTCTTAAAACATAAATGCTCGATTGCCATCATTATATATCTCCCCCCCCCCCCCCCAACTCCCTCCAATACCACCCCCACCCCCCACCCCCCCTTCCCACCACCCCCGCCCCTGCCCACCCGGTCGCCTGTTTAATTCTTGTTGTGTTTTTTTCCTCCTAATAATTATGTGGGAGGGTACGCTATGACAGTCTTCGTGACTGTTTCGCTTGGACATGCACTTTCATGGTGTTTTGTTCTAATTTGTTTTTTTGTTTTGTTTTTGTTTTTGATGGTTTGGGAAGCAGATGCTGATTGTTGAAACAAGTCGTGTTCTCAACAGGTTCGACATTTGTTCGCTGGGGAAGAACAACCTGCACGAGTACAAGCCAGCTGGTGTATTCTGGTGAGTACATGACATTCTGCATTCACTATGCACGGATCACCACGACAGAATATACAATAATATTGATAATAATAATAATAATGATGAGGATTTATATAGCGCCCGTCTGCTGCAGAAGGCGGGAGCCCAGAGGGCTTTACAATAACACTAACACAACAACAACAACAACAACACACACACACACGCACGCGCACACACGCACACACACACACACACACACACACACACACACACACACACACACACACACACACACACACACACACACACACACACACACACACACACACACACACACACACACACACACTGTCACGTGCAAGCGGGGGGACCCACTTACACTTAGGGTGTTCACTTACACTTAGGGTGTTCAAGCTACACCGACCCTCACGTTCAACCACGCTCACACCAAATAATTTTG
>JABMCL010003344.1:532500-585000 GCA_018857735.1 Alviniconcha marisindica
AGAACAACCTAAGGGGTGGTGCATATGTAGCATGAGAACAACCTAAGGGGTGGTGCATATGTAGCATGAGAACAACCTAAGGGATGGTGCATATGTAGCATAAGAACATCAGCCACCGCCACACAATGCTGGATCCTACAGATGCAGTCTACGTGGGAACAACTGATGCAATCATTGAGGATATTAAACACCCTGGCGAAGTCCGCAATATTGCCGTCGGAGATGGATCTGCACAGCTGCCAGACAGATAGAGAAATTGTCTCTTACACGCTTGTATCCGTATCACGCTGCCATCCGTGTGTTTGCTGGTCTAAACGTCATTTTATTAATCACACCACGGAACGTTTTGCGGTGAAAAGACTGATCGGACAACGCAAAACTTTATGACTTATGTTAAAGACAGAAAACAACAACAGTCAAGTACAAAAATTAATACAGGAGAGAGAGAGAGAGAGAGAGAGAGAGAGAGAGAGAGAGAGAGAGAGAGAGAGAGAGAGAGAGAGAGAGAGAGAGAGAGAGAGAGACAGACAGACAGACAGACAGACAGACAGACAGACAGACAGACAGACAGACAGACAGACAGAGAAGGGGGGGGGGATGATATACATGTATTATGCCACATTTTAAACTGGAATCAGGCAGAATTCCAGATCATCCTATTGCAAACTGGAAATCTAATTTCTACAAGGAGAAACTGGAATTGCAGTTTTAACTGGGTATTTCTCAGTGTAAATGGGAATTCTGTTTTCTCCAGGGGCAAACTGGATTGCTTTCTTCAGTTCAAACTAGAATTCTGCTTTGTCCTGGTAGAAATTAGAATCAGCTCTCCTGAAAGGCTTTGGTCTGTTGTGAACGTTTAACACTAAAACTGTCAGTTCGTGATCACACAAAAGTGTGAGAATAATAATAATAACAATAGTGGTCATTTCTATAGCGCTGTGTGGTCAGATAATATTCATTGTAATAACGACAGCGGTCATTTCTATTGGGCGATTCAGCGAAGCTGGTTTGCTAGAGTGAATGCGCTTTGTAATCTTTCGCGCAAGAAGTCGCGAGAGGTCGCAGCGCACTTCCGGGCCGATTTCTGAGTAGGCGTTGCTTCACGCTGTGTATAACAGTGGAAGTTGAACCTAGAATTGCGAAGCAGTACAAATGCCAATACTGTTGCAGTTGCAAAAATTACCGTGGAAAGGGGATGGAGGGTGGGAAAAAAAGTGTATTTGCGTCCTTTTTTGGCTGACCAGAAGATCGCGAGTTCGTAGAAAAAAAGCGTTTTGGGGCATCCTATAGCACGAGCAACAAGTTATTGCTTATTGCCAGACACATTCTGACTACGGACCTCCAAAAATGCCTTTAAAGTTGGCAGTGTAAAGTCGCAAATTCACTGTCACCGCCTTCTATTGTGAAGAGAGTACGCACCGGAAGTAAAAGCAGCCAGGGGACTTAAGCGATGCCGGGCAAAAGTCATGGGAGTTAACAACCCCGCTTGAATCGCCCAATAGCGCCGTGTGGTCAGATAATAATCATTGTAATAACGACAGCGGTCATTTCTATAGCACCGTGTCTCACCGACAAGGGTGATCACGCCGCGCTTCACAAGATCGAAAATGTGTTTTCAAAAGTTTGAATTGGAACAAAACTAAAAGTGAGGCACTCTTCGGACCTGAGCGACAGGTGAACACAACTTTCTGAGTTTCAAATACCTTTTTGGTAAAATGTTTTAGCTTTGGATTTGAACACTTTTATGACCGAGGTTCTTAAGACACCGGTACTGCTGCATATTGTCTCCACATGTCATGCTCACAGACAACACTCGAAATCAAAATAAAGTACAAATTCTTGATATATTTTCTCATTTCACACACGCACTCACGCACGCACGCACGCACGCACGCACGCACGCACGCACGCACGCACGCACACACACACACACACACACACACACACTACACAAACAACTAACGAACTGCATACCCTTTGCATTTGACAAGATGTTATAACAAAAACCACACCAGCGGTGGTCACTAAACGTTGAAATCTTCAGCTGTATAATGCTGAAAAAGGCTGAAACAAGAATGACTGCCAGCGTTCTAAAACAAGATCCAAACACATAAAAGGTTCAAAAGAACGCTGTTTATTAGGACAAAACACAACAGGCGAATTTTCGGGGTAATCCCTTTTACCAAGCTGCAAAACGACACTTAACAGTTAAACGGTGAAAAACGATGAAACATGAGATAGAGAAATAAGCCACTTACCTGTTTTCGGTTGAGCTGTGTTGTTTTCGTGAACAGTCCTGTAAAGAGTGACATCAGAGCTGGTCACCGAAGGTTGAAACGTTCAGGTGTCTAATGTTGAAGAGGTACACCAAAGATGGTCACTAAACGTTGAAATCTTCAGCTGTTTTAATGCTGAGCAATGGTCACACCAGAGGTGGTCACTAAATGTTGAAATCTTCAGTTGTCCAGTGTATGCAACAAGGATGACGTACTGATCTAAACAGAGCTACAGACAACGATGACTCCAGCATTCTCCATACGCTTCATTGCTGGGGGGTATGAAAGAGCAATACGTGTGTGTGTGTGCGTGCGTGCGTGCGTGCGTGCGTGCGTGCGTGCTGTGTGTGTGTGTGTATGTGCGTGCGTGCGTGCGTGTGTGTGCGTGTGTATCAGTGTGTGTGTGTGTGTGTGTGTGTGTGTGTGTGTGTGTGTGTGTGTGTGTGTGTGTGTGTGTGTGTGTGTGTGTGGTAGTGTGTGTGTGTGTGTGTGTGTGTGTGTGTGTGTGTGTGTTGTGTGTGTGTGTGTGTGTGTGTGTGCGCGTGTGTATCAGTTGTGTGTGTGTGTGTGTGTGTGTGTGTGTGCGTGCGTGCGTGCGTGCGTGCGTGCGTGCGTGCGTGCGTGTGTGTTTGTGTGCACGCGGGCACGCTTTGTTGCTACACTGTATGCAGCGTTGGTGGGTGTATCGATGTCGGTGGTAGAATGGTGGTAGTCATTAAAAATAAAAAAAATCAACGCTCATGTTACTCGAAATATTACTCAAAATGATACCCCCCTGCAAATAGAAATAAATCATACCATACATGATTGTTCTACGCCTTTTAAACACGTAGCCTATTGGGTTTCATGTAGCCGTCGGATGTTTCAAGTTCCGCAATTAAACCGTAGTTCCGGGTCTTCATAATGAAACAGGCTAAGCTTCAACAGGACATGATCAGATCAAACAAAAACTGCCGGGGATTTGGAGATAGACTGGTCTGATGTAACGTGGCACAGGACTACACTCACGTCCCCAGGGTACGCGACATGATTATGGCTTGTGTGTGTGTGTGCGTGCGTGCGTGCGTGCATGCGTGCGTGCGTGTATGTGTATTTGGCTGGCCGTTATAAATATTAACAGTGGAGTCTTAGAGCACCCTTTCTCGATTGAGCGCTAGGTGCGTACATTTCATACTCAAGTTAAAAACAACCGACATCAAAGCACACAATAATTATAATGACACACACACACAGCGCGCGTGGGTGCACGCGTGTTGTGAACATTACTCATGTGTTTGCGGGTGTATGTCAGTGGAAGAAGCCGGGGCAGGCGAGTGGGGAGAGAATGTGAGAGTGAGATTTTTACGTGCTTATTTTATATTTATTGTTATTTTAAACATATGTCATCTTGAGCCCATATATCATCGGCGTTATTTGCAATTGTTCATTGTTAACAAGTTAAGAGATCCCTGGAGATGACTGCATTTCTTTGCTTTGTATATATACCCAGTTAGCCCGACTTCGGACGTACCCACGGCTGTTATATAAAAAGTATTCTGACCATCCACGGCTTTTGTATGAGAAGTGTTCTGACCATCCATGACTGTTGTATGGAAAGTATTCTGACCATCCAGTTCTGCTGTATGAACTGAACGTGAAGGACAGGAATAGCCCGACTTCTGATTAGTCGAGCGAACAGGCCAGCTTGAGACGTTTGCTACGGACACAAAACCCGTGTGAATTAAACACTCCATCAATGTGCCTCAGTTCAGCTCATTTCAAGATGGCAGACTATCTATGCGCCCGGAAAAGCCTATAAGCGCTTCCCCCCGTCCCAGTCTCAGAATTTTCCTCAATGTTGCCTTTGAAACAGTTCCAATGTTCGTCTGGTGTGTGAGATGACTCTCTCTCGTCCTTTCAAGGATAATCGGCGAGCGCCTTCTCTTTCCACGCCTCCCCTTTCCAGGCGATCGATGGTGTGGTGTCTTCTGCTTTGCGCTCCGGAGGTAGTGTCTCAAGCTCCTCAACACCTCAGCTCTTCCGAGACGCAAGCCATTTGTGATGGTTGCTTTTCCCGCCAGTCCATCTTTTAGGTCATTTTCCCTGACTCCAGCATGTTCAGGGTGGAAAAACACACAGGCGTTTCCGAAGGTGGATGTCGAACATTGACACACGACAATCTGAGCTTCTCATTCCGCTTGCTACTTTTTGTAGCAAGCTCCTTGTGTGTAGCAAGCTCAGCAAGCTGCTTGTGTGTAGAAAGCTCCTTGTGTGTAGCAAGCTCAGCAAGCTCCTTGTGTGTAGCAAACTCCTTGTGTGTAGCAAGCTCCTTGTGTGTAGCAAACTCAGCAAGCTCCTTGTGTGTAGCAAGCTCAGCGGCAAGCTCCTTGTGTGTAGCAAGCTCCTTGTGTGTAGCAAGCTCAGCAAGTTCCTTGTGTGTAGCAAGCTCAGCGAGCTCCTTGTGTGTAGCAAGCTCCTTGTGTCAGTGTAGCAAGCTCAGCAAGCTCCTTGTGTGTAGCAAGCTCAGCAAGCTCCTTGTGTGTAGCAAGCTCAGCAAGCTCCTTGTGTGTAGCAAGCTCGTCCGCCTTGAGGCGTCAATGGAGATTTGCCTCCATTCCATCGGTCGCGAATGTTCCAGGGGTATACGTGTGGACACAGTTACAACGAAGGTCCGTGGTCATACGTACGTTTCTTTTGATGATCAGTATGAACATGGTGAGTCTGCTGTTCTTAAACACGGGAACGAGTGGTTCTCGTTGTCATTTCAGTCTGCTCTCTGCCACAGTTAACTGTACTCACTGCTTCCACGTGTCTTCAGAAATACCTCCAAGTTTTAGAGAATTGCAGTTTCAGTTGCCTAAAGTTTCAGTTGTTTAAATCAGGGTGGGGATTTTTTTTTTACTTCTCATTGTACCGTTGAATGAGTCGCAAGTGGCCGCCAGTCGATATGTCTGCGTGCTTTGTTTTTGCTTGTGCGTGTCTTTTCGTGACAACCAGCGCTGCCTCGCTGCTGTCTACGACACTGGCTCCGTTACCAGCGGGGGAAGAACGACTGATGGAAGAGCTGCACAAAGTTCAAGAAACCATGCTGTCGGCATTCCAGGCTTCAGTCAGACGGCAGTAAGTATTATCCAAACACAGAAAAGGTCCAAAAGAACGCGATTTATTAGGACAATATTAGGAATTTTCGAGGTAACCCGGCCGCTTCATCAAGCTACAAAACGACACTTAAACAACTGTTAAACGGCGAAAAAGATGAAAAGTGAAATGAAAAGCTAAATCATTTATCTGTTGTTGTTTTTTGGTTGAGCTATGTCGTTTTCTGTCCAGTGGTTGGAAGAATATTGGCATTAAGTATTGTCATGGAGCGGGGCAGCTAAGCTGGTACAGCGTTGGACTTCAAAGCCAGTGCGGAAAGGGAAGTTTTTCTCCCAGACTCAACTTTCAGTGCATATTCTCTTACGGTCGTACAGCCCCCCCCCCCCCCCCTTTTTCCTCTTCTTCTGTAACTATATTTTCATTTTATCCCCCCTTCCCCCCCCCCCCCCCCTTTTATAATTTTTTTCATCATTATCCTTTGCTGGAAATTCGGTTCGCCTTTACCTGGATGAGGCACAGCAGCCTCAAGAGCAGCTCTACCCGTTCTTATCAGTGTGTGCCGGGTTGTTTTTTTTGGTTTTTTTTGGGGGGGGGGGGGGGGGGGGTGTTGTTGTTGTTGTTTTTCCGTTTTTTGTTTGTTTGTTTTTTCGTTTTTCGTTTTTTTTCTTTCTTGCTTTATTTCGGTTTTTCTGGTGTGTCCAAACGACGGTACGGCGGCCAGCGTGTTGGATTTTTAACGTTCGCACGTGTGTGTGTGTGTGTGTGTGTGTGTGTGTGTGTGTGTGTGTGTGTGTGTGTGTGTGTGTGTGTGTGTGTGTGTGTGTGTGTGTGGGGTGTGTGTGTGTGTGTGTGTGTGTGTGTTGAATGTGTGTGTGTGTGTGTGTGTGTGTGTGTGTGTGTGTGTGTGTGTGTGTGTGTGTGTGTGTGTGTGTGTGTTCGGTTCTAACTAGTGTCCCCTCATATTCATCCACACACACCGAGCACGGCCTTCCGACACCTTCTCCAAATGTCGTAAACCAGTCTTCTTCTTTTTTTCCCTTTCTTTTCTTCACCAGGTGCCCCAAAGTGCATTCAGAAACGGCGCCTGACGTACTAGCACTGAGAGCAGAGCTTGACGCGCTGAAGGCTGATCTACTAGCAACGAAAACGCAAGAAACCAAAGCTGGTAACTATTATTGACTACATGAAATCATCGTTTCACGTGGCAAAAATTGAGTGAATCGGCTCTGTCAGTTTTTAATGAAAATTATACCAGTCATTAACTGAGTGTGCGCATGCGTCAAGACGTCTGTTGAGGATGATAACTTTCTAAGGGAGGGTTGGGGATGTGTGAACCTAATGATTTTTATTTAATTTGAGAGTTTTACGTTTTGGTTTGACAGAAAAAGCATCATTCCAGGAAATTTTGGGTTTGCTATTAGTGTATGCAGATTGAGAGAAAGGGGGCGTGTGTGTCTAAGAGTGTGTATGTGACTTAGAATTATTGAGATATGTTCTTCGTTGTGCGATCGAACGACAGCTTTAATTTACCGCTGGGATGAATAAAGTATATTGTTATTGTTATTGTTGTATTTATCTCTGTGCGTGCGAGTGCGTGCATAAAATTCCTCGAATGCTAATGGAACAAACAACGCAGAAACAATTTTAGTTGGTAGACACCCGACACCTGACACAATCAAATTTTTAAGAAGTTACAGACTGTTGTATCAGTTTACGGTCTAAGGGAAGCAAATCTGTAAATTCACTATTGCAAAAAAGTTAGACCTTGTTGTGTCCCCTGTCCGAACATTTCCGAAAACAACCGAATACCAATCTAACTATTACGTCACATTCGCCAATACGAAGATATACGGACTTTACCGGAAATAACCGGAGATTGATCAAGGTTATGTCAACCATGATTTTATTTCCGATTCGTTCCGGGAATTACCGAAAGATGCTTTCGGAAGTGTCCGAATGGATCCGAGTTGAGCCGAAAATGTTTTATATGGGAAGTAACTCTTGCCTACTGCGAATGGCAAGATTTTAAAGAGTTGTTTCTCTTCGACCATGGGTACCGCCTGTTTCTGTGGAGGTTCGTTGGAGATACTTGCAGATATAGATGACAAAAACCTGCAATTACTAAATAATACAGTTAATCTCTCTCAGACTTTTTTCTATCGGTTAAATTACTTCCAACACATGAATGGTTAAATAGAACTCTTATTTAATGCCGGTAAGACACAATGCAACATGTGAATTTTCGGGGTAAGCCCCATTGTCAAGCGACAGAACGACACTTAACTGTTAGACGGTGAAAAAATAAAAGAAAATATTATAGGCAAGTTCTTTGCTCGTGGCTGTGGCGTCTTTGTGTCAAGTGTGTGAAAGAATGTTGCCACAATAATCAAATGACTAGATCTAAACTTATCCAAACAAAGTCAAAGTACTGGTATCCATTTTAGTGATGATTAACACTGGGATTTCTTCCCAGTTGGGGGGGGGGGGGGGGGGGGGGGGGGGGGGGGGGGGGGGGGGGGGATCCATACGTGCTAGTGAATATTAAAATCCTACAGGCAGAGACTGATTTTACCTGGGAGAAATCCTAGTTTTCGTTTTTACTGACTTGTAGAGCAAAGTCTGATCTTTGTAAATCTCCGCTATAGTGATATTCTATTTCCCTCAGTTTGCTGAACTCATTTTGTCTCAGTGACAGTCTAGGCTGTCCATATTTTTTGTACTTTACAATAAAGCTATATTCTGACCTGCTCCAGGCTGAAAGGGAGTGCCTTGGACGAACCTCCCCCCCCCCCCCCCCCCCCCCTCCCTCTCCCGAGTCACCTCTCACCTGGTATGCGAGTTAATGCAAGTTACATCATGCTAATTCCACCGAAAGTACACTCTAAAACACACAACACACACACACACACACACACGCACGCACGCGCACGCACACACACACACACACACACTCACACGCGCGCGCACGCACGCACGCACGCACACACTCACACACACACACACCCCCATCCCCCACACAACCCCGCACAAATTGGAAGAACCCAACTATGCCGGCAACCAACCAACCAAACACAAATAACAACAAAACAACAAAGTTACAAACAAACACAAAAACAATAACAAACCCGAAACAAAACAACAACAAACAAACAAACAAAGAAAAAAGAAAAGAAAAAAAGATTTATTTATTTTTAAACAGCACGCTGTTCGCAGTTCTCGCCATTTTTCCGGTTGGCTCTTCTTGTACTTGCAGTCTGTTTCCGGTTCCGTTCTGCTCCTAAGACAGAGCAGAGATACTACAGAGTAGCGTCTCTGGACAGAGTGGCAGATTTACAGTGTCTATTGTTTTTCATTTTAATTATATTATTTTCAGGTTCCACTTTCATCCGATGGGGCAGGAAGGAATGCACAAACAACAGCCAGCTCGTGTATTCTGGTAAGTTTTGATGATGGTGATACTAATCATAACGGTCATTTCTAAAGCGCAAATTCTTAAAGAGCCCTGCGCGCTTTAAAAAGAACATGGTGGGAGGCAGGGGAAAGGATTAATATAGATGTACAAAAAACATATACGGCGAGTCGCGCGCACACACGCACGCACGTTTATAACAGTGTCACGACACATTTTTTAGCTCATGGGATAGACTATTCTTAATCATTCATTTAACTTTTTCCCTGCCCTTGTGACATCATAATTATGACGCTCATGGCGAAGTGTTTCCCATCTGCCACAAACACGTCACAGGACGTCCTGTTAGAACTTTGACAGCCATGCATGTTCAGGAGAGACAAAGTTCTAGAAAATGAACGTTTCTTGCTGGCATGTCCCATCTGCGAGACTTTTGGGAAGGGCGGCGCAAATTCGTAGGCAGGAAAAGGGTTAAACATGGCTATCCATTGATTCCGTGGTTGCCTTCTGTCGTGTCGCCCACAGGAGTGGCAGGAGGGTCCTGGTACTCTCACGCTGGGGCCGCGGCCAACTTGCTGTGTCTGACCATGAAACCGCAGTACGACGACGTGGTCAAACCCAAGTACATTGGCTACCTCTACGGCTCAGAGTACAACTCCGTCCCCGGCCACCACGACCAGGACGTCCCCTGCTCCGTGTGCCGGGCCCCCCAGCCCACCACCATCATGGTGCCCGCCACCCTCACCTGTCCCTCGGGATGGACGGCCCAGTACACCGGACACCTGGCTGCAGGCTACTATGGCAGCACCGCTGCCAGTGAATACCTTTGTCTGGATGGGGAGGAGAAAGACGTCTTCAGCGGCAACCGGGATCAAAACGGAAACCTGATCAGCTATGTCGTCACTAAGTGTGGCAGTCTGCCCTGCCCCCCCTACCTCGACGACCGGGTGGCCACGTGCGTTGTGTGTTCCAAGTAGCACGTTCACGGTGACTGCAGCACGCCAGAGGAAACCGCTGACATTACAACTAGTCGTTAGCGGGCACCATACTGTAACAGCGTTCTCCGATATGTTAGATTCTGAAACAGGCAGAATAGCTCAAACAAAATCTTGATGTCAAGGCGTTTCCTTCAGTATACCACGTTGACTTTGTGTTTCTGATTTAAAAACCGAGTTTGTTTTTTAGTGTTTTAATTTTTTTAAATTTACTATAGCTAAGATTTTTGAGTCCTTTCAACCGCTCAGGGTCACCTAAGGACGTTATCAGGTGTTTGGGGTGAGAATCCCACATAAAAACAACATTTGGCCGTTATAAAGTATGGCCCGCCCACAGTCAACGAATAAGAGTAGCTAACTTTGAACTTAGTTTTCCTATAAAGTCTGAAATGTGCTGTGTTCAAACTCAAAGTATGTAAACAAAAGTGCTTGAGATTTACCTAGAAATTGAAAGTAATATTCAAATTTAAGGAGTTATGTGCAGCTGATGAATGATAGTGAGGGTCACTTTCTCGCCCAGTCACCGGTTAAGACGACTTCCACAAAAGCGACCCTAGCTGAGCGAGTTCAACTAATCCACACCCACATATTTATTTTCCAGTAATGAGCGGTTTAAATTTAATTTGCAAAAATTCCCGAGTCCCAGGTCTTTGGCTTCTTAAACTGTTGAAGCGTGCATTGTGTCACACACACACACACACACACACACACACACACACACACACACACACACACACACACACACACGCGCGCGCGCGCGCGCACTCGTACTTCACTCACTCACATACCTCGCCCTTCCTATTCACCGACATCCTGCAAAAATACGAAGTGTCAAAATAACGTTTGCGGAAGTCGACTTCGCTTTGTAGAGATGTTGCTTTTGTGGAAATCGCTAATAATTAATGGGATGTCGCGTACAAACCCAGCAATGACTTCCCTTTCCCTCAGTTTGCTTAACTCATTTGGTCTGACAGTTGCACCTTCTGCCACAATTAATTAATGCAAACAATTTCTTGTTTGCTTTGGAATTCTATGACAACTGAGAATGGACGTATTTTTGTTGGCTGTTACAAGAATAAAACTGGTCACCGTGAGTTGTTTTATGCACGTGTTGGCTCACTGATCAAGGCTGTATTCAACCGGCAATGACGCACCGGTTGGCAGTAAAAATGTTGGTGCCAACACATCGACACTGCCCCCCTCCCCCCCCTCCCCGTTCTGAGAATAACAGTAAATAAACATGGTGCTTAACGTCCACAGAAACCACAAAGCTTATTAGGGACGGGAAGAAGTGGCGCGAAGGGGGTATGGAGGTGGGGGGAGAGAGAGAGATTGTATACCGTACCTATCGCTACACTGTCACCACCAGAATGACTTCTGCATTAAGGTGGGCAGCGATGAGAGCCATTTTAATGTTTCATTAATTGTGAGGGACAAAGTCACAAGACAGTGTCCACAGACCACATCTTTTGAAGAGAAAGGAGAGCCGAAGCGGATTCGAACCGAGGTCCCTCTGCTTACCAGATAAGCATGGGAACATTTTGCTTTACGTCCACAGAAGCGAGGTTGCTTATTAGGGACGGGACACGGGAGGGAGGGGGGGGGGGGGGGGGGGTGAGAGAGTGAAGGCTCGACCGCGGATACCGCCCGAAAAAGACCGGAGAGACCGTGGACCGCCGCCACAACAATGGAAGTGTTAAGGCGGTGTCCCCTCGCCATTGCGCAGCGACTAGTGCACCGCGCAACTGCTGTTTCAACCGCCGTGCTGGGCAGAGTCACAAGGACAATGTCCGTTGCAAACTCCAAGCACTGGTTTACGACATCCTTTCTTCAACCACTGCCGTATTTAGTTACGCCATAGGGTCCAGAAAACTGTCAGCTAACGAGCATTTTTTTGTAGGTGCTTAAACAGTAGTAAGTTTGTTACAAACGACTCAAATAAAACAAGGCGTATCATTTATAGCCGCCAGAAAAGTTTACACCAGCACAAATAAAAGCAAAGTCGTTTGAATAGAGACGCAACTCTTCTTTTTTTTACCCGGGGTGGATGCGTCTCATGTTTACGTGCGTGCTTTGGCGCTAGGCTGCTTCTACAGTCATATTAGTACCCGAACCGTTCGAAGGGCGCTGACCGCGTCGGTGGACAGCTGCGCGGAGATAAAGAGTGCCCCTTTAGTGGCTTAACTAAATTTGGTAGAGTTTGAAGGAAGGTGCCGGAAAGCGGTGCTCGGAGTGTGTGTCCGTTGCACTGCTGTTGAGGAACGACCCGAAGCGAAAGAAGTCCAACTTTCGCAGCCCAGCTCCACCTCCCTGCTCATGATCTCTTCTGGGCTAACTTGAGGGTCCAGCTCCACCTCCCTGCTCATGATCTCTTCTGGGCTAACTTGAGGGCCCAGCTCCACCTCCCTGCTCATGATCTCTTCTGGGCTAACTTGAGGGCCCAGCTCCACCTCCCTGCTCATGATCTCTTTTGGGCTAACTTGAGGGTCCAGCTCCACCTCCCTGCTCATGATCTCTTCTGGGCTAACTTGAGGGCCCAGCTCCACCTCCCTGCTCATGATCTCTTCTGGGCTAACTTGAGGGTCCAGCTCCACCTCCCTGCTCATGATCTCTTCTGGGCTAACTTGAGGGCCCAGCTCCACCTCCCTGCTCATGATCTCTTCTGGCTAACTTGAGGGCCCAGCTCCACCTCCCTGCTCATGATCTCTTCTGGGCTAACTTGAGGGCCCAGCTCCACCTCCCTCTCAGATCTCTTCTGGGCTAACCTGAGGGTCCAGCTCCACCTCCCTGCTCATGATCTCTTCTGGGCTAACTTGAGGGTCCAGCTCCACCTCCCTCCTCTTGATCTCGCCTGGAACCCTGTTTAGAAAAGCATGCAAAGGTTACAGGTCTTTAAGAGCCGGTTTGGCCTCGTGGTATGGTGTTTCTGCTGGGCTGGTAAGCAGGACCATCGGTTCGATTCTGCTTCGGCTCTCCTTTCTCTTCAAACATTGTGGTTTATGGACACTGTCGTTGTGACTTTGTCCCTCACAGTGAATGAAACAAAATGGCTTCCACAGCTGCCCATCTTAATGCAGAGGTCATTGTGGTGGTGACAGTGTAGTGTTAGCTATAAACAGTAACCCTCTTCCCTGGTGGTGACAGTGTAGTGTTAGCTATAAATAGTCTCCCTCTTCCCCTGGTGGTGACAGTGTTAGCTATAGTTTCCCTCTTTCCCTGGTGGTGACAGTGTAGTGTTAGCTATAATATCCCTCTTTCCCTGGTGGTGACAGTGTAGTGTTAGCTATAGTCTCCCTCTTCCCCTGGTGGTGACAGTGTAGTGTTAGCTATAGTCTCCCTCTTCCCCTGGTGGTGATAGTGTAGTGTTAGCTATACATAGTACCCCTCTCCCTCTTCCCCTGGTGGTGACAGTGTAGTGCTAGCTACAAATAGTCTCCCTCTTGCCCTGGTGATGACAGTGTAGTGCTTGCTATATAGTCTCCCTCTTCCCCTGGTGGTGACAGTGAAGTGTTAGCTATAAATAGTCTCCCTCTCCCTCTTGCCCTGGTGGTGACAGTGTAGTGCTAGCTATAAATAGTCTCCCTCTCCCTCTTCCCCTGGTGACGACAGTGTAGTGTTAGCTATAAATAGTCTCCCTCTTGCCCCCCCCCCCTCCCTCCTGGGACACAGCTCCCTGCTTGACTGCACCAATGATTGTGTCATGAGCATTTGATAAAGAAGAAAAACACAAAACATTATCATTACCCCTGGAGCCGTTAGTTTCCAAAGCAAAATCAGATGAAAACAAACCAACAGAAAACAAACAAAAAACGCTTAAGTCAAAGCAATTTCTGAACGGTTTGACTTATCTGTTGTTGATAGATAGGTAAAAAAACAGATAACTCAAAGCAGAAAAAATTCTCCAGCATATTTGACTTAAGCATATTCAACTATATATTCACAACACACACAACACACACACACACACAACACACACACAGAGGCACATGCACACTTTTCACAATTAAAAATCTAAAAAATCTGCATTTTGCTGCTTTTGGGGGGGGGGGGGGGGGGGGGTTTGCTGACATTTTGCACATCATTCCTCAGAAATATCAACTTGACTTAAATTTAAAACTGTAGTATATACATGACATAACACATGAAAAACAACAACAACAAAACTTACACTTTACAGTCTGCAAAGTGAACAATTGTCACCCTTCCTGAAGACAAATTATTTTGAGACAAGTGATAGTGCAGTCACTGCTCTTGGCACTAGAGCTTTAGTTCACACCGTTAGTCTGCTACCTCTTCCTTCTGCTTCTTTCTCCAAAACTCTTGTCTAAACATATATATAATTTAATGATAACACAAATATTATTGAAGTTACCATCATTAAATTAAATTATGATAAGTGAAATGATGCATACATTACATGAGTGTGGAGGAGGGTGGGTCATTTAGTAACTGTAATGTAATGTCCTTTTACAACACAGGGTCATCTCAGCATGATAAACTTTGCCGTTTTATTTTTTTAAAGCAAATGAACTTTTCAAAACTCTTCTTATTTAAAGTAAATTCTTACATTTCAAGTCAAATCTATAAAATCAGCCCATACACAAAAATAAAATAAAACATATGCTGTATTAGTGTATGTACACAGACATCAAGAAAAAAAAATTGAAGGAGTTAATCCCTATGATAAACCTCCCGGATACCCTTGTTAAAAGCTCATAAGGCTAAAAAGATGCTGGCACCATTGACACTCCATCCAACAATACCAGATTAAAGAAGAAAAAAGAAAGAACAAAGTAATGGACAGAAACAATAATAAAAGTAGTAATTATATAAATCATTATATATTATATAAAACAAATTACACATAATGGCAAATTTACACCAGTTCTGTAATTATTACTTTCATTAAGTTTCACTTTAAGCACTTGGTTTTCACTTTTCTACATAACTGTGTTTTCAAGGCACTAAATTTCTCAAGTTTAATTTGAACCAAAAAAAAATTGAGGCTTAGTCCGAAGTAAATGACAATAAAAAATTAGGCAAGTTTACTGTTTAGTTAGGAGCCATCACCATAGCAAGCCCCTCAGCCACCATAAATTGTGTCCCCTGATTTGCTCTCGTGTCTGGTTTCACTTTCCGGCATCCTGTTTCTGCCTCTTTTTTGCCTCTGCCGCCCGTTTCCTGCGGGCCAACCGTTTCAGAGTTTTCTTTTTGTTCCTGGCCTTTGCCTCCTTCCGCCTCTTGGCACTAGCCGCCAGACATCCCTCTTCGTTGGTTGAGGCACCACTCTTGGCTGCCCTGAGGCCTGCGAGGTGCTTGGACTTGGAAACTCTGCTCTTCTTGCTGCCAGGCTTGGGTTTCTTTATCCTGCTCCACAGCCCAGAAGCCCCAGGCACTCTGCAGAAACTGTCCGTGGAGATGTTGTAGTTGATCTTGTGGCCAGGGATGCCTGGGTCCTTGGGCAGGAGATGCTGGGCAGCCTGCCCTTTGCTGAGGGTGTAGCTGGTCCCTGGCATAGTCCCATCAGCGCTGGCCTGTGTGGCATGCTTGCTGAACACATGCTGCTTGTAGGTGAAGTAGTTGGTGTGGATGACCTGGCAGAAGTGGCAGGGAAAGCACATCATGGTCTTGCGGCCCTTCTTCCTATTGTACATGGGCATGTGCTTGGTTTTCAGGATGTGTTGCTGCAACCTGTTCTTCTCAAATGATGCGCCACACTCTGAGCACCTGTCACACTCTGCGCTCAATGGAAGCATTTCTGATTTGATCACCCTCCGCAAGGAATACATCCCTTCTGCCTGGTGAGTTTTCTCACAGTGCTGCACGCAGTGGCTAACAGCTGAAAAGACTGCGTGACATTTGGGACAAACCGGAATCTTGTGCTTGAAAAGGGATTGCTTGTCTTTCAGAAGAGAGGCGCAAGAGAGGTACCTGGGCTGCAGCTTGCCCATTGGCATGTTGAGCAAGCCCAGGTACCTGCTGGCTGAGTGGTGGCCATGGTTCCTCAGGTGCTCCATCATCAACTCCTTGTCAACACACCTGTGGGTGCACAGGTCACACTGGAACATCACCACATACTTTGCACAGCTTTCCACTTTTTGTACATTCTCATTAGTCTCAAAGGAAGTGACATCACCATCACCCTGTGACATGGATGGATGCTGTGTGGTGCGGACACTCTCAGCCTCATCAGAGCCACCCTCTGGTTCGAGGGGCTTTTGGTCTGACGCAGGGGACTTACTATGCTCTGAACAAGACTCGGACACTTTGGGATTGTTGCAACAAACCATGTCTGTATTTCCACAGCTGCGATTGCTTCCCCCTCTTTCTGATTCACTGCCAACAGCAACGGGGCTTGAGGACAATGAAGAAGATGCTGGCTGAGAGAGGCAGCTCGTAGCATGTGCATTCTGGGATTTCACAATCGCAGCGCCCGACCCCCAAGGAACACGCCCCAGACTTCCTCTCCGTTCCAACTCCGCATCCCCACTGCTCATCCCAGGCAGCTCATTCTCGAAGGTGTGAAGAATGACAGGTGCTGACCAGAATGCAGGTAGGTCTCTGGGTATCCACGAGGGCTCTGGGTCATGAGATGGCAGCCGCTGGCCATTGGGCAGGATGCCAAGCTTGTACTGGAGTCGCTGCAGGACAACAGACTGCTGACTGGAGTCCATGATGTGAAGCAGGGTCCTCCTGGCCACGATGACCTCATTGCGGGAATAAGGCCCAAGGTCCCCTGCCACATCATCAGCTCTGGGTGGGGGGACAAAGTTCATCTGGCACTGAAGAAGAGGGGTTTCATTTGTTCACGAAACAACATAACAAGAGAGTGTGGATCACTGTGTGTATGCATGTCTATGTGTGCATGAATGTGTACATATATATATATATATATATATATATACATACATGTGTGTACACTCTGTGTGTGTGTGTGTGTGTGTGTGTGTGTGTGTGTGTGTGTGCAAAAACTGCAACTGTGACTGTGACAGTGTGAGCATGTGTGTACCAAGTGGTACTCTTTACTGAATCTTATCGCTTTGTTCTGTTGATCCCCCCCCCCCCCCCACAGCCCCATGGAAAATTGGGGTCATTTTCCCTTCAACTTCAAGAGGCAAGCAAGCATTACTGTTTATTAGAATATATTTTAGTTATGAGTATATTACCCACCTCAACAACTTTGCCATTTCCCGTGAACATGTCAGTTTGCATGTCGAACTTGAAAGAGGCTCATGCACACATCCTACACTACAGTTCCAACAATTGTACTGGCAATTTTGTGGTTTAATTATTGGTGTTGTTGAAATGGACGACCCAAACCACTGAACTAACATGAATAACTTCTCAGCTGCTAATTTAAAAAAAAAAAAAAAATTGGGGGTGCGGGGGGGGGGGGGGGGGGGGGGGGGAACAAATGGATCTATGGCATTAAATATTATGTAAATAGTTAAAAACTGAACGGATGATGAATTCTTGATGAACTACGTGGGCAACGCCCAGTTCAGGGACAAACACAAAGTCAAAGTGACAAAATAATCAACACGATGATTGCGGTCGCTTCACAGGTACAGGAAGAAGAAGACGACTTCATAATCCAAAACAGTTTGGTTCGAGTCTTTCAAAACTGCTCGAAAGACCCCTCTGTTGTTCAAACCAAAACCGTTCCCTGCAAATTATTTAATGTAATTTGTAAACCAGGCGCATGGAAGAAGACGAAAAAGGATGTATACAACATGTACCTGATCTGACACTGGTCAGTGATACTGATAGGTCTGCACAGTCAATCTGAAGGGATGTGTGTGTGTGTGTGGGGGGGGGGGGGGGGGGGGGGGGGGGATTAGGAAGGGAAAACATTGCTTCGCGAGACTAAATCAGTGAATGGCAAATGTTCCAAAAGATCTACTTACATTTCGTCAGGAAATGACGGTACTGTGAAGTGAAGGTGTCGCGGAACAAATTTGCGAGTCCAAGAACGACAGTCCAAGAACACAGCATAAGCTACCGTAACCACATTTCAGACCGTTTAAGAATTGAGCCAATTAAGACTTCGCTGTGTGCGGATATATACAAAGCAAAGGGGTCTATTTGTTCAGTCTTAACTAGGCATAAACTACCGAGTCTATACAGACCTCGTTTCTGGCATGTACAGCATGTTGCTATGCCAATTTCCATGGATTTTACATGAATGTAGTTTGGTTATTGTCCCAATCATTGAGATAAAGGTAAAATCCAAGGAGACGGTCGGAAATTCCTGAACCGTTTTAAAAAGTTATTTTGGGTCACAAATATCGTCACAATCATTAAATGAGGTCCATATCAACCAATTACAGCTGAAATCCGCAACAAAAAGTGATTTTTTTTCATACATTTTTGTCTTTGATTGTTTCGAGTTGGCGTCACGGATTGCAAATGGCGAACGAAGCCGACGAAGTGCTGCCTCGTTAATGATGATGATGAAGTGATGCTTTATGTCCTCAGATGTCAGTTGACATATTAGTGACAAGTTGTGACCAATGCCGAGGCACGGTTCAATAATTCTTTACGTCCACGGAAACCAGAAGGCTCGTTAGGACGGACAGCTCAGGACGGCCACCTCGACTCTCACACAGCTCCTGAACTATGCGGCCTCGTTAAACAAGCTACGGCAATTAAAAACCACGGAAAATGTACGGAAAAAATTGCAATCTGAGAATGTTGAGTCGTGAGTATGATTGTCTTGCCAAAATCGGCACTAAGGAAGCGTTCACGTTGTTACTGGGAAACTAGGTCAAACATCAAAGGGCAACATGGGCCGACTCGAACTGACAATCGTAGACAAAAATATATGAAACAAAATCACCTTTTGTTGCGGATTTTGGCTGTAATCGGTAGATATGAATCTCATTTAATGATTGTGATGATATTTTAGACCCAAAATAACTTTTAAAACGGTCCAGGAATTTCCGACCGTCTCCTTGGATTTTACTGCATAAATATGTGTGCCCTTGATTGTGAGTGTGTGTGTGTGTGTGTGAGAGAGAGAGAGAGAGAGAGAGAGAGAGAGAGAGAGAGAGAGAGAGAGAGAGCAGAGACAGACAGACAGTTCTTGGATTTTAATGTTAGAGAGAGAGATACCTTGAAAACACACACACACACACACACACACACACACACACACACACACACACACACAAATTCAGCCAACTGCCATTTATTTTACTGGGAAAAAAGATGGGAAAATGCAATACAAAGCACATAATTTGTAACTGCACAATAAAGAGCTAAAGATCAGTTCTACTGAAAGCAGTATGTCTTTGATTGAAATGCAGTGCAAAAGAACAATGTGTGTATTGAATATCCTCAACCCAAAATCTCTCAAAAAGGCAATATCAAAGAAGAAAAACAAACCAAAGATAGAAACTCAACCATGGAAAGTTCAACACAAAGAACAAGATTTTTTTTTAAACTAAATAAAAACAGTTGTTTCGTCAAAACAACAACAAACCAAACAAAAACAAAAAAACATGAATTTGCAGAAAAGTACTGAACTATTATTTGTATAAACATAATTGATTCCAAGGGAAAAAAGAAGATGTAGCATGCAGAAGGAACTATCACTGCAACAAAGAAATGTTTCACTCCTTCAAATGAACTACAAAATAATAGTAAATTACACTTTTAGCTGAACACGAAAAAGGTTAAAATCTGAATGCTTTTTATTCACACAAGACAAATATTTATTGAAAGCTTTTGCTTTATGTGCAAAACAGCATTCATATAAAAACATTCTGGTCTTTGGTCCTCTCCCGTACCTCCCTGAACACAACTCACGACTGGAACAATTCTAACCAGCTAACCATCTCTAAGGTTTTCCACGATTACATTTGGAACAGTTCCAATGAGCAATGGATTCTCAGTTTTGTCCTTTCAATGTAAATCTTCAACCATGCGGTCTCTTTCTATGTTGTACTGTGTCCTATGGGCAGTTGGCAGTATGATGCCATGGTATGTCCTAATGTCTCTAGTGTAAGGGTTAAAACAGCTGACAATGACTTGTAATTAATGGTTTCCTTGCTGGCAATTTATGGCTGGCAATAAATGGTGAGGTTTGACAAGCCTGGAAGCAGAAGTAACTGCAAAACAGGGTAAACATGGCCTCTAGCTACAAAGAGCACCAACGCAACAGACTGTATAGGTTGCATACACATGTATGACACTGTCACACTGTACCCCGTAAAACCATGAGATTTGGAGAATAAAAAGAAAACAAGAAGGTAAAATCAACCTACTTCATTACCCCATCCACCCTCTCCCTTTCTTT
Organism: Alviniconcha marisindica; assembly: GCA_018857735.1. NCBI lineage: Eukaryota > Metazoa > Mollusca > Gastropoda > Provannidae > Alviniconcha > Alviniconcha marisindica. The sequence goes on from JABMCL010003344.1 coordinate 552,559, forward strand.
TTAAACTTATTTTTCAAATACTTTACTGATCTCTTCCTTACTTGCCTGATATTACTGATGTGATATAAATCAATCTTGTGAATGTATTCAAAGTTCAGTTCAAGATATCAAAGTCCTAGGGAATGCCCATATATATATATATATATATGCACTCCACTCTCTCTCAGAAGTTTCCTCAATGTTCCTTCCAGTGTGACATATTCACTCCTAGTGTTACTGCTACAGAAACCAGGGTTTACACATGACCAAAAAATAAGTGAGCTGGATGTTTTAAGCACGCTACATTCTTCAACTCTTTTGACCGTAACAGTTTTGGAGTCTGACTCTGTGACAGTGGCATGTACATAATAACTTTTTTCCCCATGACTTCTTTTTTGGATCAATAAAAACAATAATACCCCCCTCCCCACCCACCCCCAAAAAATGAAGCTTACTACAACACAGTTTTTGGGTGGTTTTGTCTTTAACAGAAAAAAAAAATCTTCTCATCATTTACCTGCACATTTATAAATGCTCAAATACTAAAAAACTAAAGTTCACACAGTCAGAGCTCAGGAGCTGAGTGAAAGTCAAGGTGGCTGTCCTGGGCTCCCCGTCCCTATGGTCTCTGTGAACGTAAGCCTATACTGAACCCAAACTTGGAAGTCAGATCTGTCAACAAACAATGTACCAATATAATGAACAGAAAAAACACACCTCCAAATGATTTTTTCCCCTTTAAAATCCATTTCACTTTCCAGTATCCTGCAACAATCTTACAAACATTGGTAGCAGAGTCTGTGTTTATATACATGCAAATTCAACAAAGCTTAGTCTTGCAATACTGGATTATATTATATATATCTTGCACCAGTTATGGAAGTACACTGAAATGACAGATATATGTATATCATACACAGACAACTAAAAATATGATTCATAACAAATATATATATATATGTGTGTGACCCGTTCTCACCAAATGAGTCTTAACTTGCAGCTGGTAAACTGTGTTACAGGCAAAAGCAGTCAGTGGAGGTCTATCTGGATGTTTTCAAGTCTATAAGCATTAAACTATGGTGTGTTTGTACTGATATGCTCTGAAAAGTTGAATAAATATATATATATATATATATGTTTAAAACACATTTATTCACCCTACCCGGCATCAGTTTTGCTCATTTTAAACTGAGAGCATGGGATTAAAAAAATACACTAAAAGTTAACTAATGTTGAAATTTCAAGTCTCTTCAGGTGCCCCAATGTTTGATATGTTCCTGTGCCAAAATTGGTAAAGATTGGTACATTTAAACCTCCTGTTGCTAAGGATTAAAGAAAAAACTACTCAATGCACAGTGAAAACTTTAAAGCTGATTTTCTCAAAATGGCCTCTGCCACACGTTACCTTCAGAAACATGTCACATCCACATTTCTTGGAGCAGAAACGTGATTTAAGTATCAAAATAACAAGCAGAACTTGCAGATTCGAGACATGCAGATATCTCAAATTGCCAAATTTTAAGTTAAGACTCATTTCGTGAGAACAGGTCTATATATATATATATATATATATATATATATATATATATATATGCACAAACCTCCAGCAAAATGTTATGAAATTAATAGTTATTTACTGGAGATTAAATTTCCACTTACTACTGTAGGATGATTTCAGAGGGGAATGCATATTGCATTTAAAAACAAAACAAAAACAACAACAAAAGTGGGCAAATAAATGTAACAGTCAATTCAAATAATGTCTTAAAAAATAAAATAAATATATATAAACCACACACACACAGAAAAACCAACAACATTCCAAAAGACATTAAAATGTAAATGACAAACATCATAACGAGAAACAGTAGGCAAAATTAATATAAAAAATATTGTCTCCATTACAATGTTGGAAGCAAGTGTTGTTAGCCCTACGCTTGAGATTTTTTTCTTTTTTTTTCCTTCTTTTTTTTTGCACACAGGCCAGAATCAAAGTGAGAAATACGAGTCATATCAGGTCCCACAAGGAGCAAAGGTGACATGCCATACCTCAGCTATCTCCCTTGCACTTGTCCTGAGTAAAATAAAATTGAAAACAAATCCATGTTACTGTCGTATTTCAAATATGCAACATGTACCATACAAAAAACTGTGAAAAACAAGCTACAAGCATGAAAAAAGCAAAACAAAACAAAGACTCATGTACATGATTAATGTAGGTATCCAAAGGTAATGTAGGCCACATAGGCATTTGAAGATGCTATGCAAAAAAGCTATAACCTTACACAACACAAACTACTGTATGAGCTGTTTAGTTCTGTAAAAGCAGGTGAAATAATTTTCCATCTTTTGAAAATAAATCCTCACAAAGTGTGACAAGAGTAACAAAACAACACCAGGAAAACACTGATGACATTAATAAACCAAAGTCACCATTATCCTCCTCCTCCATTTTTCACTGAGCAATTTTGAAACAGATCTTTAACCCAAGACTACTAGTACTACCACCAGATGGAAACATGAAAGTACAGTTCAACAATAATGAACACAGGCATTGTCCAAAGTACAAATGTCATCAACATACAAACGACCCATTCTCACAAACAAGCTCTCAAGACAATGTTGTCACTTTTGAGATTCTGGTATAGTTAAAAAGCACACAAAACCCAGTTTAATTTTATTTTTGATTCAAACTGGTACCTCAAAACATTACAAGATGATGGTGTGCTGAAGTGTGAAATTACAGTGGAGTGATAGTGATAGTCCCTCACTTATTTCTTTGTCGCTAGCCTTGACCAGACACTTTAAGATCCCTAGCTGTTGTGAGAAAAGGTCAAAGGTCTATTCCAGCAAATAGATTTACATCAGATCTGCAGGACAGATCTCTCAATCAGCCAGTCAGCGATATTGAGCTTAAAGTGCCAAATCTGAGACCAACAGGTACTTTCTTTTCCCTCACTTTGTTTACCACTTCCAACTAGAGTTGGTTGCATTCTGTGCATACTGACCTATTCACTCTGAGAAACTGCTTGTATAGTTTCAAACTGCAAAAATTAGCAGGTACATATGGGTGCACATAACTTACTGAATCAGCAAACAAGATTTGGAGAAAAGATCTACACCCAAAATCCAATGTGAAGAAACATCACTAGAATCTAATAAGAATTCAATGTGAAGAAACGTAACTAGAATGTAATAACTCAAATCAGGAAATACCAATATCTCAAGATTGATGGAGTTAAACACATTACAAGCTGTACAGTTAACTTTAGATACATGTGACATTTTGTGTGAAGAAAGGCAAGTTACATAAATCAACTCGGGTTATTTGTGAGATACTACCCAGCAGTCAGACCAATCACATCTCAAGACTGTTAGGCTAAAAATGTACAAACTAAAAAGTGCACTCTGCACATACACACACAAAATTGTGTGTGAGGAATGAGAGCTCAAAACTAATAGCTCAAGTCAGGAAATGTAACCATCTCAAGACAAAGGGATTTAAACTTCACAATGTATCTTCATTTTCTTATGTGGCTTAATGTCCTCAGAAGCTGGGCTGACATATTTGGGACAAGGTTCCACAGCTGGCTTAATTTAGATGTACATAAAACCACAGAAAGTTGATGTGCTTTTGTTAACTGGCATACTCACAGTAACTTCTGAAAGGCTGGTAAACTGCTAATGTTAACTGACGCACCATGTGCACTGCTGTTACCATGGTAATCAATGCACTCATGTTGACCAATGTATACAGTCAACGCAACAGCATGCTTGTGTTAGCTCACTAACATAATCACTGTCGATTGATAAGCTCATAGTAACTGATTGTTCACTGAGTGTACTCAACCAACTGCAGCTTAGCTGTTAACCCTTTCACTGCCACACTTGTGCAGTCACTCAAAATACACAGCATTAAAAGTAGATTTGCTATAGGACTGAAATTCACAGGTGTGCATGTGTGCACCTTTCAGCCCAGAAGAGTTACAGACTGGAGCAGTGAAGGTGTTAATCAGAACTGACTGTATACCTGACTGTAGAACTGACTGTATACCTGATGCTCCCACATGAGTGCTTCAATGACTTACGCTGCAGAATCTCAGATCTGGAAATGTCATCAGCTGCTGGCTTGCGTCACCACTGCTTGCCTGAGGACTGAGGACATACTCCCTCAATGCAGAGCTTCAGGCATTTTAAGGGTATATTTCCAAAGCAAAAAACATGACTACAACAGCAACTAATTTTTCACCCTGTTTTGGTGAAGGCTGTACATTTTGGAATGCCGTTCACAAAGTTCAAAGTGAATATCAAAATGTGACTGAAATTTTCAAACAAAATGAAAAACGTTTTGTTTGAAAAAAGACTGAAGAAGACAATAGCACACAAAGAAAGGAAGTTATAATTAATCCTCAAAAGACATCACTCTCACTTGGCATGCAAGTAAATACAAAGTACATAAACTCCATGAAAGGTACTGCTCAAAAAGACAAAAACAGCAAAACAATCTCATTGCTTGGTTTTTACACAGAGAATTCCCTGTTGTGTGATACATTTGGAAGCTGAAAAAGCCAGAGCCTCAGCAATTCTGACCTTTAGCAAGAACTTGCAGTCTGACTTTATGAATCAATTCAGTATCAAAACACACATGCATGCCACCCCCCCCCCCCCCCACTCTACACACATTCAAGAATTCATGATAAAAAATTATACATTATTGCAAGGCAAGAGAGAGCAGTTGCCAGTTTGGTTGTTTAAAAACCTACCAGATGCAAAGTCCCTTTAAGTTGGTGCTAGTCATCTTATCCCTTCCACTGTGAATATTCTCTAAGAGACACTTTGTGTGTGTGTGGGGGGGGCTCTGTTGTTGTTTTTCTTGAGGATTTGTTTATTTCATCATTCTTCATGTCAGCTGGTGTTGTTTATTTGCTCTTGTAATTTTAGTTGTTGCTAAGTCTCTGACAGAACTGAATATTTTTTAACATTATATTATGTATTCCAAAATAGTTTTTTTTTTTTTCTCTTTTATTTCTTCCTTCCCAGACTTTGCTTTGAACTACTACTCTCTGTTCCACTAGACTGAGCATGTGCATTTTATTACAGCTCTCACATACTAAAGAATATTTCACTTTTATCACATTTTTTTTTTAAAGATCTTTGTCCCACTCAAACTGAATGAACTCCGTGACACCAAACTTTTCCAGATCTTCTAAAATATACATCAACATAGTAACATGTCCATCAAATAAAGAAGCAGAAAAAAAAGAAAACATCTGTTGCATACATTTGTACTCTGGTTAAGAATAAGAGAGGGCCAGAAAACAGGATCCGATCCAAGTCAAAAGCAGCCTTGCTTACTGAGCATGAGCCAGGAGAGCAGACAAGTCTTCCAACAAGATGGGTCAAAAATTCAAGTACATACAAAAATATATATGCACAATAAAAATGTGGAATGCAATCATAATCAGCCATTTTCCCCATCAGCACATGATGGTACAGAATGATCAGTGTTTCCAACAGCAGAAAAAATGGAGGGAAAAATTCTTTACCAATCAAGATATACATGTGTCACAATTTTACAAAAATAGAAGCTGATCAGTGAAATAATTCCCATGAACTAGTGATAGTGATCAAAATAAACTGAACATTCACACACACATAGTTTGGGGGGGGGTGGGGGGAGGATTGGGGGGGGGGAGCAGGAATAGGGAGAGGGGGGAGAGAGAGGGAATGGCGTGAGGGGCAAAAGGGAAGAGAGAGACAGGCATGGAGAGATAGAGTGAGGGAAAGAGGCGGGAAGAGACAGAGGCAAGGGAGTGAGTGGGGGAGAGACAGACGCAAGGGAGTGAGTGGGGGAGAGACAGAGGCAAGGGAGTGAGTGGGGGAGAGACAGAGGCAAGGGAGTGAGTGGGGGAGAGACAGAGGCAAGGGAGTGAGTGGGGGAGAGACAGAGGCAAGGGAGTGAGTGGGGGAGAGACAGAGGCAAGGGAGTGAGTGGGGGAGAGACAGACGCAAGGGAGTGAGTGGGGGAGAGACAGAGGCAAGGGAGTGAGTGGGGGAGAGACAGACGCAAGGGAGTGAGTGGGGGAAAGACAGAGGCAAGGGAGTGCGGGGGGAAGAGACAGAGGCAAAGGAAGAGACAGAGGGACGCAGCGGGTAGAGAAGAGAGAGGCAGAAGGAAAGAGGCAGCAGGAGAGAAAAGGGGAAGGAGTGAAAGGGGATGAGAGAGCGGGAGAGAGAAAGAGGAAGGGAGTGGGGAAGAGAAGAGAGGGGGAAAGGGGGGGTGAGGGAGTAGGGAAGAGGGATAGGGGGGATGAAGAGAGGCAAGGGGTGAGTGGGAAGAGAGAGACAGAGATGGTGAGAGATAGGCAGAGGGAGACAGAGAGATGGAGAGTGAGCGAGCAGCGATGAGACGGTGACAGACGGAAGCACACAGGGAGATTCCTGCATCCCTCAAGATCTCAACCTAACCATAAGATCTTTTCAAGCAGAATGCGAAACTTGTAAATGAACGGTAGCAAAAATCCTGTGCTAAGCCAGCACGCTGTCAGAATTGGCTGACAAGTTATAGGCACTCCCCTTCAAAAAACCACAACTTGCACACAGTTTCTGTAAGTCTCCATGGGGTGTGCATGATGCTGAGGTCATCCCTCACGACACTTTCACATTTTTACATAGATGCCCTTCCACACTCTCAGGTGAAGGCCTTCTCACACTGGTGGTGGTGGTGGTGGTGGTGGTGGTGAGAGATGAAGGATGGAAGGGGAGGGGAGGGGAGATACAAGACAGACAAATGCAGAGATGTGGTGAGTGAATTCAATCATTTCTGGCAGGTACAGGGCGGGAGTGAATTCAAGTTTCATTAGGTTGGGGGGAGGGGGGGGGGGGGGGGTGACAGGCAGACACAGACAGGAAATGGCAGGGAGTGGGTGAGGGTTGGGGTGACAGGCAGACAGACACATGGGAAATGGCAGGGAGTGGGTGAGGGTGGAGGTGGGGTGGGGGTGACAGGCAGACAGACACAGACAGGAAATGGCGGGGAGTGGGTGAGGGTGAGGGTGGGAGTGACAGTCAGGCAGACAGGAAATGGTGGGGAGTGGGTAGGGGAATAAACATCATCTTTGTATTCCACAGTGTCTGCTTTACGCCGTGGCTGGCTCATTCTCGAAAGCATGGTAGCGGTTGGTGCGGAAACGTCGAATGATGCGAGGAATCACAACGACCAAGATGACGCCAATGATGAGGCCGACGAAGAAGAGGATAGCTGCCACGAATGCCTTCACTGAAAAAAGCAACAGCAGTGTGGTCACTGATCATGACATACCCTGTTGGCCTCTCTTAGCAACAGTGTCTGATACCTTACTGTGTGTGTGATCTTCATCATACTGCAGCCTTTTCTCACAGTTAAGTTGATGCAACTTACTAAGACATAGAAGCGTTGTTTTCTTCTTCTTCTTTTTTGGGGGGTGGGGAATGGGTGGGGGTGTCTAATATAATATCACCTTGCTGTGAGCAGACATAAAATAAGACATGGCTCAATTGATTTCATTGCTCACAGTTCAAACGATCTCTCAAAACCTTTCCTGACAAAACCCTATCATTTGAGTCACTTTACCCCCTAAAAGTAACTCAGACAATGTCCTGTCAACTGCACCAGTTACATACTAACAGGCCAACCAATCATTTCCTTAAGCCAGTGGAATTTCAAACACCAATTTTTTTTCTGCTAGACCCAATATACTGAAGTTCAGTATTCAGAAGTTCTAACATACAGACTTCTCTGTAAACACTGAAATTCACCTACACCCATCAAATCTCTATCAACTGGAAATAAACAACAGCAGCAGTCAGTTTTCAAAGGTGCAGCCGCACTGACCTCCAGTTTGAGGAGCCGGAGCCGGAGGGCCAATGCAGTTCTGCTCGTCAGTGTTGTCGCCGCAGTCGTCCCTGCCGTTGCAGAGCCAGTCAGGGTGAAGACAGATGCCGTTGTTACACTGGTGGTTTTTGTCACAGTCTGCAAGTGTAAATCATGTCATGTTAACTTTTTATTTCCAGCAGTTGCAGAGCGGCACTTGTCACACTCTGCAAGTCCGAACTGAGTCACGCAAAGCTTTGTGTTTTTTAAGCAACTTTTCCCCCCCCCCCCCCCCATGAAAATATATTACAGTGGGTCACATACTGAATGTATACACACATCCACCACTACGCAAACAGACACAGCCATCAACATACACACACATCCATCAACATGCACACACCACAAATAAATATGCACACCCACCCAAATGTGCACCCACACACTCCACACATGTACTCAAACACATGCATGCACACACAAACACACCATATATGCCATAAAACACATGTGCACACACACATGCATGCATGCTCCCCCCCCACAGACACGTGCACACACACACAGACACGCATGCATGCACACACACACACACACACACACACACACCCACACACACACACACTTACTGAAAGTGGTGTACTTCACTTGCAGTGACACACTGGAGTAACCACCCACAGAGGAAGAGGCCGTTTTGTTGTAGACAATGATGACAGCATTGAACCGTGACAACACTGTAGACGTACTCCCATTCATCTGCATCACTGGCGCCCTCAGAGAATTCCCATCATACACCTTGACCACGTCCTTCCTGCATGTACACCATGTAGTGGTGGGATAATTAAAGTCTTCTGAATTGAATTGAGTCCCATGTATGACCACTCCAGCCACCACTACACCAGTCCCCAGTATGACCACTCCAGCCACCACTACACCAGTCCACAGTAAGACCACAACCACCACTACACCAGTCCCCAGTATGACCACTCCAACCACCACTACACCAGTCCCCAGTATGTCCACTCCAACCACCACTATACCAGTCCCCAGTATGACCACTCCAGCCACCACTACACCAGTCCCCAGTATGTCCACTCCAACCACCACTACACCAGTCCCCAGTATGACCACTCCAGCCACCACTACACCAGTCCCCAGTATGTCCACTCCAACCACCACTACACCAGTCCCCAGTATGACCACTCCAACCACCACTATACCAGTCCCCAGTATGTCCACTCCAACCACCACTATACCAGTCCCCAGTATGACTACACTAATCACCAGTATGATCCAGCCATACACCAATCACCAGCATGATTACACCAGTCACCAGTAGGACAACTACACCAGTGTCCAGTAGGACTACACTATGCAGTCACCGGTATGAAGTATGACCACATTAGAGTCACCAGTAGGACTACTCCACTTGCCTGTATGACTTCACCAGTATCAAAACACCAGTCACCAGTGTGACTACACCTGTAACCAGTATTACCACTTCAGACACCAGTGTGACTATACATGGTCACCAGTACACCCGTCACCAGTATGACATATGTTCACCAGCAGGACAACACCACTTGCTCGGTGATATTGCACCAGTCACCATATGACTAAACAACACTGATAAAGAGAGTAAGTAAGTAAGTAAATTGGTGTTTTACACCCAGTCAACCAGTGCTGTTATATCAGGGCGATCTGAGAAAGAGACTGTTGTAGACATTTTGGTGACCATGAAGAACAAACACAGTTGACACACTGAAAATTTGACAATACAGACTTTCTGATTCTTTCTTCTTTTCTGACCTAAACATGAGTCAAGGTAACAGGTAACAGTGTGAAACTGTGAAACTCCTCAGTGATCATCATCACTCAAAGTTTGCAATATGTAACTCTTTTTTTTTTTTAAAGGCCCAAGCAACTAATCTAAGTAAGCAAGCAAGTGTATCTTTGAACACATACACACACATGTCATGGTGGACTCTACTGACAGATGAAAATGTGTGTGTGTGTGTGTATGTGCGTGCATGTGCATGTGTGTTTGACAACCCACTGAGAACGAGAGCCCACCATGCAGGGTTATGTTAACAATGCTGTGTATGTGTGTGTGTGTTTGTGCGTTTGTGTGCATGCTGACAACTCACAGCGAACCAGTGCCCACACGCAGGGTCATGTTAACAACATTGACGGAGCTGCTGTTGTCCTGGGCAGGCAGCGTGATGATCCACACACACAGGCTGCTGTTGGCCGCTGGGCTGGAGAAGGCTCCTGAAGACATTGTCTGATTCCCACCGCAGTCTGGTGATCAGTTTAAACACAAGTTTACTAAGCATGTGGTCATAGTTATGTGTTTTACACAGAAATTACAGACTGGACAATGCAAAAGGCTAAAACTTACTTGGAGCATTGCCCACTTACAATTTACAATCAGGCAGTTATGTTAAAGAATGGCAAAAAACAACACCAACAGCGATCAAGTAAACAATACAGGAAATGAGAAAGAGAGACAGAGAGAGAGAAACTGATGGACAGACAGACAGATGGACAGTCAGACAAGAGACAGACACAGAGTGTGGGGTGATTGAAAGAACAAGATGCTTTAGTCTCTGCAGCAGTGGATTTATTTTCTGCAAAAGGTATTCATTCAAATTCTGTTCTCTGTGTGGACTCATTTTCTGCCATCTAAGTGTATTCATTCAAGTTCTGTTCTCTGTGCAGATTCATTTTCTGTTTTCATAATACTTATTGACTCATTTTCTGTTCTTCATGTGCAATCATTTAGTTTTTTTAAATCTGGTTTGTTTGTTCTCGATATGGATTTATTCTGTTCTCCAAGTGGATTCATTTTCTGTTCTCCATGTGGAGCCGTAACCTGTTCTCTATGTGGATTCATTTTCTGTTCTCCACATGGATTCACTTTCTGTTGTCTATGAGGATTCATTTTCTATCATTCAACTGGATCCATCTTCTAAAAAGCATTTCCCCTCCAGTCATCCATTCACTAACCCCACCCACAGCAAGTTGCCGAGGAAAAACAAAAAATAAAACTGCACTGGCACACAGTGAAAACATTAACAAAGATCACAGTCCTACCACTATTGGAGGATGGGGGTTTGACTGCAAATAATAATCAACAATAATGCACTGTCAAGGTTGACTGGATGTTAACTATCAAGAATCAATCAATTCAGCCATGACGTATCCCTGTCTTCACCAGAATCACCATCACTACCACAATTCTACTCACTCAGCACCCAGTACTCCAAGTCAAAGCCTTGTGCCACTTGATTGGTAACCTTAGCACCTTTCCTCAGCTGAGTGGAGAAGGTCAGGACATTCGTCACGTTACTGGAATACAGGAAATCCGGCAATGATGAGGAGCCCCCGAATGTCCCCAGCACTCGGCTGGAGTTTGTGCTCGTCTGCTCGGAAAACTGCAGGGAGTGGCCATCTGCCAGCTGGAACTGTGGGAAGTCGAAGAAGAGCTGGCGCCCTGGGGCTGAGGAAGGCAGAGTCCAGTTGCAGACAGTGTTGAGGGGGTAGAGGTTGGGAAAGCCTGGGGATCTGATGTGGCCGTGGGCGCCCTGGATATGGCCTCCGCACCCTGGAATGTCCAACAACACTGCATGAAGCGCAATGAACAAAGTGCTGCCCATGGTGAAAGCACATCAAAACTCAAGGAGTGTCTTCTAAGCAATGAACAAACCACATAAATAACGCCTACTCGAAGAAAAACCCCAGTAGTTGCACCTTTCTGATACTCATGAGACTGACAAGTCACCACAACATGTATGAGTCACGTAACCACAACTCACATCATATCACCACAACTTGTACAAACGGGCAGATCTCAGTCAGAAAGGCTATCACAGCACAAAGCCTACAAAAACGTGAGGACTGAAGTTGAACCCCTGCCTTACATCTGGATGGTGCCGACAAACACTGATCACGACACAGACTCACAATTTTCATGGGAGCCAACGAAGTGAATCAGTGAATGACAGAAATTAAGATAATAACGACAAGAATAAAAACTGACATCTGTATCACGATGGCTACAGCAACTGCCTATCACAAGTACTTTATGCTGTTTCAGACTGTATACGCATGCATACTCATGAGAAGGACAGAGAATGAGAGAGAGTCTGTGTTTGTGTATGTGCACGAATGTGTGTATACATGTATATGTGCACACATGTATGTGTGTGTGCATTTCATACCTGTCATTACGGACCTGTTTTTAGCTACAATTTGCAATTTGTTGTCTTGCAATGATTCATCCTATTTGTTGTTGACACATCATTTGTTGAGGATGTATCTGTGGATGAGCTTATGACTACCTCTCAGTCTCAGACATATGCATCCATGAGATTCAGGTGTGTCCGTGTTATTCGTGTGATGTCTGTTGAGAGCCTTTAACCCCATTTGTTTATTGATTCTACTAATACCAACTCAGTATTTTAAGCCAGTCACAAAATAAAGCTTACAGGAGTCAACCGTCTGGAACCTGGCCTGGACGTCGACAGAAGTCAGGTTGGTGCTGTTTCCTGCTGAAAACACCAGTCTGCAACAAGGACAGTCTGCTGGTCATGTCTGTCACCTCACACACAAATTTACATGCATGCAACTACACACACACACACACACACACACACACTACGCATGCACACACACATACACAAACGCAGGCGCACGCACACAAACTACGCATACACACACACAAATGATGCATGCACACACACACACAAACTACGCACACATACACACACACACACAGCTGCAATGAGATGGTCCAGAGGTGTGCAGGACCCTAAATGCAGGGAGGCAATCATGATCAACATCTGTTCTGTGTCTGACAGGTGTGACTGATTCACTTGCTTTGCTCTCTAAAAAGTGTTGCACACTTGAGTCATAATAAAAATAATGATAATAATGACAACGATTGTGGAGATAATAATGACATTTGTGCCTTGATCATCTCATCTGAACCAAACAGGCCCACAAACATTTTGGAAAAAAGAAGAAACAAAATCACTAAATCACCACCATCAGACCCCCAAAACAAGAGCTAATAGGTTTGTTACAGAAGGCTGAACAGTTCCGAAGATATCATCCAGACAAAGCCCAGGCACACTGACAGACTGACAGTTGGACACAGTGATTTCCATATATCTTCCAATATACCCTCCCGTAACTTTGTTACTGGGGTAAAAGAAAATCGGCTGCATCAATTAGTGTAATTTCATTACAGCTTATTTGAAGGGAATGAGATGAGAGGATAAGGGGTCAGTGGTGGTGGGGAGTGGGGTCAGGGAAGAAGGGGGGGGGGGGGGGGGGGGGGGGTCAGTAGGAACCCAGCAAAGGAGGACCTCTCAGGCAAGGTATAAATACCCGACTACTGCTCCTGGTGGCAAACAGTGCAAGCCTGTTTTATCAACCTGCTACAAAACTATTCTGAGTCGTCAATCCAACACACAGAACTGAACCAAATTCTCCGAGTCCATGACTCACTGGGCCCACTGCGAAGCGGGGATGGTGATGCGGGGCAGCACGGTGCCAGGCTGGACATCGCTGGCTTTCAGCAGTGCCACCTGGGATCCAGAGTCAGACACCCCGCTGTAGACTGACACTGTTGCCTGTTTCTCCAGCTTCACAGACGTCAGGTCCATCAGTATGGTCGCTGTCAGTGATGGGGTAAAAAAACAGTTAAAACAGTTTGTCAAAAAAGCCGTAAAGCAGTGTCTTACACAAGATCCAAACACATAAAAGATTCAAAAGAATGCTTATTTATTTAGTGTCTTACGCAATTAATTTTGAACACATGCTTAATCAGCTATGTGAACCGTGCGTAGACAGATTCATTTTTTAATACGAATACAGCACTGATTCTGAACTGTGATGATACAACACCTCCCCTGTATGACCGAGGAAAATTAAATGTGGTGAAATGAAGGAACATGGTTTCATACTTTGTATTGGCATTATGAACTTGTGGCAATGAAGTCTTGTAGTTTCAAATTCTTTTTTTAACAATAATGTTCTGATTGTCATGTAATACCTTCCCCTCTCTCAACTTCTTGTATCAGGAATATTTTGGAAAAATTGCATACCTGTGCAAACTGGTCTCTCTGATGACCAAACTGACAGACCAGATAGTGTCACAAGAGAGTTGGATTCATACCTTGCTGACTTTGAGAGTGATTGATTTTTGGTTGAACTCAAATACTCAGCACAGATGATAAAACAAGGTTTCAGACAGCAAGCCAACTGACCGGAACTGGTTGGCAGTGCTGTGATGGTCCAACGACACAGGGCTGGCACAGTGGGTGACGTCACCAGCTTAAAGCTGCCCGCACTCGCTGATGTCACCTGGTCACACCCTGAAACACCAAACTGAGCTTAATATCAAACAGAGATCATCCCTCAAACTTACAGATATTGCAACAAAGCTGCCTGCACTCACTGATGTCACCTGGTCACACCCTGAAACAACAAATCCCGCTTAATATCAAAAATCCCATAAAAAGTTAGCAATATTAAAATAAAGCTGCCATCACTGCCATCTGGTCACCATGGCCCTGAAATGTTGCTGCAGAAGTACTTGCTTTGATTTTTAGAGGGGAAAAATGCAGAAGTAAATTAATGACTTAATTTATTTTATTTTAATTAAAGCTCATTCACTCTTAGCTGCATCATTCACAAACACATGCATGTATACTATAATTATTATGTATACCATGTATGCTGAGCACACTCACCCACACACCAAAATGTTGTGCATGTGAGCATGTATTTATGTATCAAGAACCAGATCCATATCACACCTAAAACCAAACGATAACCCCCCCCCCAACACACACAGTGACATACACACAATACACCACACACCCACCACACACCCACACACACACACAGAGTGACATACACACAAACACATATATAAATTGAGTTTGTTGTATTGTTCTCTAAACTTTTTATTATTTTTTTATTTTTTATTTTTTTACGAGCCCCCCATGACCACAACAAAATTGCCCCTTGTGGGTTGATTAAAGTTTTTTGAATTGAATTGAATTTTTGTTTTGAACTGAATACACACAAACTCAACAACACAACACAAAGCAACACACACACACACACACACAAACACCCCTACCTGTGGCTGTGGTGAAGGAAGCGTTGAGTCCCTGGGAGGTGTTGGTGAAGTCAGCCACCACCAGCAGGATGTTGCCTGTCGACATCACTGGGAACCGCACATTGGAACTGCAAACAGCGAACACTGTGGGCTATAGGTGGAATATTAATAATGTACTCTTTTATGTGCCATTTCTCCATTCCAACACATAACCCCTTACATGAAATCAAATACAAGGATTCAGTCCGAAAATATTAAACACTCTCTCTCTCACACACACACACACACACACACACACACACACACACACATACACACATATTTGCAGGACAGTTTGAACAATGATCAGCATCTGAGAGATGATTTGAAAGATGAGAGAGTGTTAGAGTAAGTAAGTAACTTGGTCTTTTACACCCATTCAAGCACACAGTGTTGGATGACCTGCTGACTTTGAAAGGGAGAGTGTTCAAGACAGATGGTTCAGCATAAGAAATACACACACATGCATTTTTTGTTCTGCAAAACTTGCTGCCACAGACAATCCTGAGCACAGCAATACACACCACACAACCTGTAAAGAATGAAACTTGCAGCCAGACAATCCTGAGCATTGTGCTACAGACCACACAACCTGTAAAGTATGAAACTTGCAGCCACAGACAATCCTGAGCATTGTGCTACAGACCACACAACCTGTAAAGTATGAAACTTGCAGCCACAGACAATCCTGAGCACTGCTACAGACCACACAACCTGTAAAGTATGAAACTTGCTGCCACAGACAATCCTGAGCACAGCAATACACACCACACAACCTGTAAAGAATGAAACTTGCAGCCACAGACAATCCTGAGCACAGCAATACACACCACACAACCTGTAAAGTATGAAACTTGCTGCCACAGACAATCCTGAGCACAGCAATACACACCACACAACCTGTAAAGAATGAAACTTGCAGCCACAGACAATCCTGAGCACAGCAATACACACCACACAACCTGTAAAGAATGAAACTTGCAGCCACAGACAATCCTGAGCACTGTGCTACAGACCACACAACCTGTAAAGTATGAAACTTGCTAAACACCATGGACCTATCTCTGAATGTAGCCAACAGAGAACTCAAGGTGTAAAATCCATCACGCACACTGATTGCATTGACATGCTCATTGCTAAAACATCATGAACGTAACCAGCAGAGGACTTGAGATCTGAGGTCCATCATGCACACTGATTGCACTGATACGCTCATTGCTAAAACATCATGGACCCACCTGAATGTAACCAGCAGAGGACTCGAGGTCTGAGGTCCGTCATACACACTGACTGTATAGTTGTACTTCTTGGCAGCATCCTCAGCATCCAGGCTGAACAGCACCTGGACAAGTCAACACACACACAGGTGACCAAAGGACAAAGCATGTATTTACCCCAGCCCTTCATTCCCTGTCCACCAGGTCTCACCAAGCCTGACCAAAACACTTGCAGGATGCAGGCCGGCCACCCTCATCGAAACACTTGCAGGATGCAGGCCAGCCACCCTCATCAAAACACTTGCAGGATGCAGGCCGGCCACCCTCATCAAAACACTTGCAGGATGCAGGCCAGCCACCCTCATCAAAACACTTGCAGGATGCAGGCCGGGTGAGAAGAAATGATTATGACTACTCCCAATAAAAATAAAAAAGGAACAAAGCAGAACCAAGCTGGGGAATAAAGGTTAAAAACAAACCAAAAAAACACAATAACCTTGGACGTGCCAGCCACCTCCAGCAGGAAGTACTGTGTGGTCAGTGAGCCAGCGGCAGGAAGAGACATGTCAAACGCCTGCGGGGTGAACATGTGATTGCTGGAGGCTGAAACAGAAAGGAGCAAGACCTCAGCAAACTACAAAACCACAAAGAATGTTGGACAGTGTGAGATTAATATCTACAGTATACTCCCCGGTCCACCCCTAAAATATTTTGAAGTAATCCCTCTCAAAAACATGCACACAGTAACAGTAGTAAATATATGAGCTGGCTTTTACACGCTCAAAACAGTGTGGCTGCAGACACGTCTGATTTCAGACAATGGTCAGAAAAATAATCCCTGTTATGAATTGAAGCCCCTGATATCATGTGTCAGAAGTTGCAGGTGACACAGTAAAAAGAAAATCACTGGCAACAACAACAAAAGCGGGGGGGGGGGCAATGGAGACATGGGAATTACTATGCTCCAGACCAGTGGCAAAGCAGGAAAGAGGCTGGAACATGGAAGTGGAGTCTGTGCCACATTCCACCTCAGTGATGGCAGCAACCTAACTCAGTAACTGAATGAGGCTGTGCGAGGCATTACAGATCCCAAGCCAGTTAGGAATCAAAGAAGGGCCCAAAATTGTCCGGACAGCTTGGGTGAAAAATCAATACATTTCCCAACTGCCTCAAGATAGGTCAAAACCCATTACAGTGACATACACTGACAGAAGCAAGATAGGTCAAAACCCATTACACTGACAACAGGGTGGCAATGAATTAAAGTGGCCCACACTGCACCAGAAAGTGCCAGAAACAGAATTAAGACCTGAGGGACTGACAACTCACCCAGTTCAGTGACATCAATGGCCAGGTTGCGCTTTCCAATCAACTCATCAACGACCAGTCGCACAATGACCTGCTGACCACTGCTCAGCACCAGGTAACCTGCAAAAGGCCAACGTCGAATAGTAACAGGCTCTCTTCACCTGTACCAAGACTGGAGGCTATATATATATACATGAAAGTGAAGTCTCTTCACTCACACTAGACCATGTCAAAGTCTAACTGTGATGAGTTTTTTTCCACTCATATTCACAATAGTGGCCTTATGTCACGTGCAAGGTGTTCTCTTCAGTCACATTCACACCGGTAACTCTACAATGTCAAGGTCAGAATGCAGCAAGTTTTTTTAATTTAGTTTCATGCACATTCACACTGGTGGCTAGCTATACAATGTCAAGGTCAAACCGTCATGTGTTCTTTTCACACACATTCACACGGGTGGCTTACGCAAAGCCAACATCAAATCATGGCAAGTTTTCTGTTCTCACAAGTGACACTGGTGGCAGCACCCGAGAAGCACCTGAATGACACATCAAGGTGAAGCATGCACTGGGCACAAACACAAGCCTACAGGCTTTGCTCTAATCATACCTCAAATTTCAGTGAGCAAGGCAAAGGTAATGATGAACTCACCTGACCATGTGTCAGTGAGCAAGGACGAGGCAATGATGAACTCACCTGACCATGTGTCAATGAGCAAGGCCAAGGTAATGATGAACTGACCTGACCATGTGTCAGTGAGCAAGGCCAAGGCAATGATGAACTCACCTGATCATGTGTCAGTGAGCAAGGCCAAGGTAATGATGAACTCACCTGACCATGTGTCAGTGAGCAAGGCCAAGGTAACGATGAACTCACCTGACCATATGTCAGTGAGCAAGACCAAAACAACAACAAACTTACCTGGCACCACATGATCAAGGTCATGATGTAAACACAGTCAACAATCCCTCTGACAGCGGGAACAAAACAATCATGAGCTTACCTGGCACCACAGTGACCAAGGTCATGATATGAACTCATCCAATGAGATCAGGAACAAAATGATAATGAACTCAGCTGACAGCCAAGGGAGAAGGCCAAAACAGTCATGCACTCCTCTGGCGTCTTGGTGAGCATGGGCAAAATGGTGAGCTTATCAGATGATATCTCGGTGAGTAAGGCCAAGACAGTATTAATCTCATCCAATGCCACAGTAAGCATGAGCAAGTAAATAAGTAACTTGGTGTTTTTACACCCATTCAACCATTATGGTTATACCAGGGCGTGGGCATAAGCAAAATGATGACAACAACGAAGTCATCCAATGTACAGTCAACAAAATGAAGATTATATACTTATTTGATGATGCCTTGGTGAACAAGGCTAAGATAATAAACTCACTTGGTGATGCCTTGGTGAGCAAGGCTAAGACAACAAAACTCACCAGGTGATGCCTCGGTGAGCTGGGCCAAGACCCGACTCCCCAGTGATGGGCCATCGACAATCTCCACACGGTCCCCACCACTGGTCAGGTGAAGGGAGGTAATTTTCAAGAGGAGTGATTTGCCCATCGCAGCCTTGAGTGTGACACGGCAGTCGTAGGAGAGAGGATGGAGCTCAGGCACAGTGATGTTCACCGACCCAGTTCCATTTATCAGCTTTGTTACACCACACACTGAACAGAGAAAAATCAAACTAGAACAATACTCACTGTGTGTGTGTGTGTGTGTGTGTGTGTGTGTGTGTGTGTGTGTGTGTGTGTGTGTGTGTGTGTGTGTGTGTGTGTGTGTGTGTGTGTGTGTGTGTGTGTGTGTGTGTGTGTGTGTGTGTGTGTGTGTGTGTGTGATGTGATGTGATGTGATGTGATGTGCTGTGCGTGGTGTGGTGTGGTGTGGTGTGGTGTGGTGTGTGTGTGTGGTGTGTGTGTGGTTGGGTGGTGTGGTGATGGTGTGGTGTGGTGTGGTGTGGTGTGTGTGTGTGTGTGTGTGTGTGTGTGTGTGTGTGTGTGTGTGTGTGTGGTTGGTAGTGTGTGTGTGGTGTGTGTGTGTGTGTGTGGTGTGTGTGTGTGTGTGGGGTGGTGTGTGTGTGGTGTGTGTGTGTATGTGTGTGTGGTGTGTGGGTGTGTGTGTGTGTGTGTGTGGTGTGTGTGTGTGTGTGTGTGTGTGTGTGTGTGGTGTGTGTGTGTGTGTGGTGTGTGGTGTGGTGTGGTGTGTGTGTGGTGTGTGTGTGGTGTGTGTGGTGTGTGTGGTGTGTGTGTGTGTGTGTGTGTGTGTGTGTGTGTGTGTGTGTGTGTGTGTGTGTGTGTGTGTGTGTGTGTGTGGTGTGTGTGTGTGTGTGTGTGTGTGGGGTGTGTGTGTGGTGTGTGTGTGTGGTGGTGTGTGTGTGTTGTGTGTGTGTGGTGTGTGTGTGTGTGTGTGTGTGTGTGTGTGTGTGTGTGTGTGTGTGTGTGTGGGTTGTAGTGTGTGTGTGTGCTGTGTGTGTGTGTGTGTGTTGTGTGTGTGTGTTTGGGTTGTGTGTGTGTTGGATGTAGTGTGTGATACTGTGTTATGGAGGAGGGAGGGAGAGGGGTGGAAGATGGCAATACTTCATGTGAGGAGATGAAGGTTTTTGTCTGCTACAGGCACTGCTAGATGACATAAAAACTAACCTTGGTATACAAATTAAAATACATGATGAATATATTCAGCATAATAGTAAGCATCACTGCTGTTAAAAAACAAAAAACTAATTGACTCTTGCTGTTAAGTTGTGCATTTACTGCTGCTCCCCCCTCCACCCACCACCCCCACCCTGCACACACACACACACACACACACACACACACACTTACACAACTATCAAAGGATCCTACCTTCACTCTGAGTGATAGGGACCAGGGAGGCGGAGAAGTTCTGTGTCACGCTGACATTCTGGACAGACAGCACCATCAGCAGAGTGTGGTTGCTGTACACATCTGGGGGCAGGGCAGTTCCTGACACTGAAACATAGTGATGACAGTCAAGGTCTCTTCAAGGTCACAATTTTAATGTGAAGCGAGACTGTCGTAGACAGTCAGCACCGCATCCTGCTTGTCATTACTGTCACACCTGGAGGATGCAGGTTGCTCCCTCATAATACAAAATAACAATGATGGTGACAGTCAAACAGCTGTGGACGGAAACCACTGCACCCAAACTGTCACTGCTGTACACATCTTGAATAGGGAGGGGGGGGGGGGGGGTTCTGGCTGATGAAACATGAGGATGGTAAATGTCTGTCACTGTCAAAGTCTGCAGGTAACAGTTAAGGAGTTTTGACAATGCAGCACCACACAGCAGACAAGCTTCGGAGGCTGGGGCAAATCCCAACACTGAAATATGAAAATGACAGTCAACTGGTCATTTTGTTTGTTTATTTGTTTATGTTTTTTTGTCTTTTTGGCATGTTTTCTTAAGTCACTATGTCATCTCAATGGAGAGCATGAAGAAAAAAAATCATGTTCCATGTTTACCTGTTTCAAGTTTCTTCCATGCATATTCTTCAAATTCCTCCATGAATATTGTGTGAAATGCAGTTTTCCTCTTGAAACCAAAGGGCCTTCATTTAAAAGGAGCCAATTTCCAGTCCACCCTTAGCATAAAGTCCAGTATAGCACTGTGTGAAAAGAGGCCATACTTTAAAATGACATACACATACAGTCTCAGCCTTGACTGTGCCAAAATGCTGTCAAGAAAGGCCAAACTTCAAAGACAGCATGACATGTTAAACAAGGCAATCAATGCCAAAAGAGGCCATACTTCAAAGACAGCACCATAAAGTCTTAAGTAAAATTAAGGCAGTGTCAAGAGGGGCAATACTTTGAAGACAGTGCCATAAGGTCTCAAGTAAGAGACTGTCAAGAGAGGCCATACCTCAAACAGCACCATTCAGGTTAAGTCATAAGTTAGGCAGTATGAAAAGAGGCCAAATACTCCAAAGTCAGCACCATTCAGATTAAGTCTTAAGTTAGGCAATGTCAAAAGAGGTCATACTTCAAAGACAGCACCATCAAGTTTTAAACATAAGGCTGTGTCAGAGACTGCCACTGACAGAGGACACACCTCAAAGCCAGCACAAAGAGGACACACCTCAAAGCCAGCACAAAGAGGACACACCTCAAAGTCAACACAAAGAGGACACGCCTCAAAGCCAGCGCAAAGTCTGAAATAGTTCTAGAGGCCAGACTACAAAACAGCATAAAGTCTCGCATAAGACTGCAAAGAAGATTAGGCTATAGAAATGTCCACTGATATTTTATTATCATTATATAAATAAATCACATTTTAAGACACCCATCCTCTCTCTGGCATCTGAGTGTGCAGTGGACCGCGGTGGTTCCCATGCATATTGCTCAACACTCCCACACTACATTGATTTTTGGCCAGCCAACAACAGCAGCATTCAGGGAGGCAGGTTGGTAGGAAGACAATAGGCTTGCACAGTCTGCTAAGCCAAGCACCAGAGAGAACGAAAGCAACCCACCCTAAGAAGTCAGCAATAACCCCCAATCCATCCTTGACTCAACACAGCAACAGCTGTTGCTACCCTGGGTACAGGCCACTGTCCATCAATTATACACCAGTGTGGCACAGCCAGGAGGCGCCAACCCTGACTCCTCCTCTGGTTTCTGATTGCATAGGAACAGAGTTGCTTCTCAAGGCTTCTTTTCCTTTTCTGTCTCTTGACTTTGCCCTAATTCTTTGGACTGGCAATCGAGTCCATCATCTGCATGTAATCTGAGATAGTTTCATCTCCAATGAAGTATGTCAAAACTGAAAGAGCTCTGAGTTCTTGAATCACCCTTAAAAGCACCGTCTGGCTCATTCAGCATGCAATGTGGGCGTTATCCACTCTGCTGTTTATACCATCTACTGTAAGACTGTGATCTGCAGTGGCAGTGTGTGTGTGTGAAGGAGACAGGTTCAGTGTGCACCATACCAAGCCACTCTTCAAACAACAGAAACCAGATGTGGGTGTTCCTGTTAGTGTTACTGTATAAAGGAGTGTTGACAGCATGGACATGAGTCTTAATTCTGTCATCAGGTAGGTCCCTACAGTTTCATTTCCCTTCTCAGCAGCTGCTACGCTTGCATGCCATCCATATGTTTCTGTAAGTGTGTGTGTGTGTGTGTGTGTGTGTGTGTGTGTGTGTGTGTGTGTGTGTGTGTGTGTTACTGTGTTATTGTGTTGTTGTCAAAGTACACTGAACCTTTGTTGTCAATGTATTTACTTTGAAAGAATATGAAAATGCTTTGGGTGAGTATGCATTAGGCACATTATGTGTCCACTATTATAATAAATATTATGTGCGTGCACACACACACACACAGAAGAGGGGGGGGGGGGGGGGAGAGAAACAGAGAGAGGAGAACTCAAACCCTTTATTTGACAAGGGTTGTATCTTAGGTTTCTAAGCATGTTAATTAAAAAAGGTAAAATAGATACATAAAAAAACCCAAAAGAATTAGCCTGTTCTCATGCTCCTGTGGGTTGGTGATCTGGCAAGGATGTGGGAGACAGAGGCAAAGACTGAGTGACAAAGATAGCAAGGAAAACTAAGAGAGAGAGAGAGAGAGAGAGAGAGAGAGAGAGAGAGAGAGAGAGAGAGAGAGAGAGAAAGGAAGAACTAGAGAGAGAGAGAGAGAGAGAGAGAGAGAGAGAGAGAGAGAGAGAGAGAGAAAGAGAACTCAAACTCGAAAACTTTATTTTCCAAGGATTGTAGTTTAGGTTCATTTATACCTGTCTAACAACTAGTCCTTGCTAAACTACTGAATAAGTGAAACATGGAGAAACAATTATATGCTGCATTCACTCACACACAGACATACACACACACACACACACAGAGCGCGGTAGCAACAGTAAATCACTTTTCAGTGATGTGATAAACGATGATACCGGCATCTGTATTTCAAGCACTGGTCTCAGGAAGAGGGGGGGGGGGGGGGGGGGGGGGGTAATAAGCTGTCTTATACGGTTGTGTTAAGGTGCTCACGGAGGTTTTTCTTGAAGGAGCTGAGTGAGTGACATGATCTGAGGTGCACTGGAAGACTATTCCAAAACAGGGCACCAGACAAGGCCATGCTTGTTTTGAATAAATCTATTCTTGGCTTTGGTAACTGAAGGTAGTTGTTTCTGGAGCTAGAGTGGGGAGCTTTGTACAAGCTAGATATGTACACTGGCGCATTGTTGGTAAGTGCCCTATACATAAAAACACCCTTGTTGTAGTCCAGTTGTTTGTGAAGGTTCAATATTCCTATCTTATTCAGTTTCTGGTCAGTTGTTAGATTTTTATCTGGAAGGATTATCCGGATCTTCTTAGTAGAGAATTTAATCGTTTTTTGAGAGCATCACTACAACCGCCCCACACTACGGATGCATAGTCAATGTGGGATTTAACGTGGGCATTGAAGAAAAGCTTTAAAGTATCAGTGTCAACAATGTACTTTAGCTTAGATAGAAGGAAGACACGCTTAGAGAGTGTTTTGCACAGTGTGTCAGTATGTGTATCCCACCGAAGTTTGTTGTCTATAATTATTCCTAAAAGTCGGTGTTCTGCCACTTGTTCAACTTTCACTCCATGTAGTAACAGATCAAGCGATAAAGGTAACAGCTGATGCTTCTGCCTTGTAGCGATTGTCATAGAGTGGGTTTTCTTTGGATTGATGACCATAGAATTATTGTCGCACCAACATGAGACCTGGTCTAAGCTTTCCTGTAAGGTGTGTTCTACCTGCATAATATCTTTTCCGGATGTGTGGCGTGTTGTGTCGTCTGCTAACATGTCGCAAGCAACAGAAATATTCGTTACATGCAATGGTAGGTCATTGATAAAAAAAACTAAACAGAATAGGCCCTAGGACAGATCCTTGTGGTACCCCAAACTTTACAGAGCCTTCAGAAGAATATGAGCCATGGAGGAAAACACTTTGCGTTCTGCTTTCAAGATACGATTTGAAAAACGGTAGAGAACTTGAATTCTGAAGGTAGCATCCAAGCTTGTACATCATGATATTGTGATCCACAAGGTCAAAGGCCTTTTTCAGGTCTAGGAATATCACGCCAGACACCTCAGATCTGTTCATCGCTGTCAGCCAAGAATGTGTAAGCCGTACTAATGCGGTACTGCAAGAGTGTTTACATCGAAAACCAGACTGGAAGGGGTGAATGAGTAGGTGTTTTTCCAAATAATCATTTAACTGCACATGCACATGCTTTTCGAGGAGTTTGGACAGGACAGATAACAGTGATATTGGTCTGAAGTCAGTCAAATTTGTCTTGTCGCGAGTTTTTGACAATGGGACCACTTTTGTTTTCTTAAACTCAGATGGATAATGGTTTTTCTCGATGCATAGATTAAAAATGTAAGTAAGTGAGTCTATTATGTAAGGCATTGACAATTTAAGTAAGTGGTTACTAATGCCATCGGGTCCAGACGACTTTTTGTTATCCAGTTTGGATATATATTTACCGGGTTCTGGAATGGAAATATATGGGATGACAAATGGCTCCTGCCCTCGTGTTTTTCGCTCGCAAAATTCATGTAGAATATCTGAGCATTCAGAGTCATATACATCATCCGATCGTGGTTTTGCCAACATAGAGAAGAGAGAGAGAGAGAGAGAGAGAGAGAGAGAGAGAGAGAGAGAGAGAGAGAGAGAGAGGGGAAAAAACTTTGATACTCAAGGATAGTAACATTTGGTCCATTTGTATCTAACAGCCAGTCCTTGCTATGATACAAACACTACAAACACAAATCAGCTACAAACTACAAATAGAGATTATAAGCATGAATAAGCAATTAATGCAGTTTGACAGAGTGCCTACAAATGTGCAGAAACATTGGAATTAAATTTCTTTCATGGACGTACGTGTATACATGTATACATTACAACATTCAAATTTTGGTGGTAAACATGTGATTCAAACACATCTGTCCAAATTTGATGAACAAGGTTATTCCCAGATACATACTTGTGCAGATTACATTTGAAACAAGGAAGAGAAATACAGGATTTTATGTTTTGAGGCAGGGAGTTTCAGAGAGACGCTCAAGCAATGGATATGCTAGTTTTAAACAAGTCAAGCCTTGGCCTTGGCACGTAGAGGTTATTCCTGGAGTTAGTGTAGTGTGACTGGTGACTAATAAAGAGTTGTGCCAGGAGTTTGGGGAATTATTTTTAAGAACTTTATGCATAAATATTCCTTTATTGTAAGCAAGCTGTTGCTGTAGGTTTAGAATTTCAAGTGCACTCATCTTTTGCTCTCTATATAGGGAAGGATCAGGAAGGATCAATTTGTTTGCCCTTCAATGTAGGGAGTTCAATTTTTTTAAGTGTACTTCACCACAGCCATCCCACACTACTGACACATAACTGATGTGCGCTTTTATGTGTTGTTGAATATTTTTCTGGAATTGATGTTGATGATAAATTGCAGTTGAGAATGAAGGAACACAGAGAGACAGAGGGAGCATCAACAAGAAAGGCAGAGAGAGACAGAGGAAGAGAGACAGACAGACCACTGACAGAGAAAGGCAGAGAGAGACAGATATACCACAGACAGAGAAAGGCAGAGTGAGACAGAGGAAGAGAGAGAGACAGACATACCACAGACAGAGAAAGGCGGAGAGAGAGAGAGACAGACATACCACAGACGGAGAAAAGCGGAGAGAGACAGAGGAAGAGAGACAGACATACCACAGACAGAGAAAGGCAGAGAAAGACATACCACAGACAAAGGCAGAGAGAGACAGAGGAAGAGAGACAGACACCACAGACAGAGAAAGGCAGAGAAAGAGGAAGAGAGACAGACAGACATACCACAGACAAAGGCAGAGAGAGATGAGAGACAGACAGACATACCACAGACCGAGAAAGGCAGAGAGAGACAGAGGAAGAGAGACAGACAGACAGACATACCACAGACCGAGAAAGGCAGAGAGAGACAGAGGAAGAGAGACAGACAGACAGACATACCGCAGACAGAGAAAGGCAGAGAGAGACAGAGGAAGAGACACAGACCGACACATCACAGAGACTGAGCAAGACCAAGAGATACAGTTATCTACCTTTTCAACTACAGTCAAGTCCCCCCACAATATCCCCGCGAAGACAAGTGCAAAAGCAAAAGCACTCTCCCGAAGGCATCCACCCAGTGACCCACATGTGTGGGGTCGATGACCCCACGATCAATAGATCTGATGTTTATAACCGGCATGGTTGACTGGGTGATAAATATCAAATTACTGCTGTTATCTCTCTTTCTCTTTCCTCCTGGGATGACCCGGTAGGGCTGACTGGACTTAAATTCATTACTACTACCCCCCCTCCCCCCCACCCCGTCCTGAGATAATACTATGCGGTTGACTGGACTTCAAATCCGTCTCTTTTGCCTGTCTCTGTCTGTCCGTCTGTCTCTCGTCCCGAGATGACACAGTGCAGTTGGCTGGACTTCAAATCCAAGCTGTCTCTTTTGCCTCTCTCTCTCTCTCTCTCTCTCTCTCTCTCTCTCTCTCTCTCTCTCTCTCTCTCTCTCTCGTCTCGAGATGACTGTGCGGTTGGCAGGACTTAAAAACCGTTAATAAGGTTTTTCGTTTTGGGTTGTTGTTTCTTCTACATTCTTCTGGAAGACAGAGATGTAAAGATCGGCACATTCATTTTCCCTGTCTAAATGAAATTACGCATTCACACGGTCACCTTGACGTCACTGTGTTCTCTCTTTGTTGATTACCATGACGTCATTGTATTCTCTCCCTGTCGATCACATTGACGTCACTGTGTTTTCTCCTTGTCAATCAGCCTGACGTCACTGTGTTCTCTTCCTGTCGATCACCTTTGACGTCACTGTGTTTTCTCCTTGTCGATCACCTTGACGTCACTGTGTTCTTTCCTTGCCAATCACCTTACGTCACTGTGTTCTCTCCCTGTCGATCACATTGACATCACTGTGTTCTCTCCCTGTCGACCACCTTGACGTCACTGTGTTCTCTACCCGTCGATCACCTTGAAGTCACTGTGTTCTCTACCTGTCGATCACCTTGACGTCAATGTTCTCTCTCTGTCGGTCACCTCGATGTCACTGTGTTCTCTCTTTGTTGATCACCTTGACCTCACTGTGTTCTCTCCCTGTCGATCACCTTGACGTCACAGAGTTCTCTCCTTGTCGATCACCTTGATGTCACTGTGTTCTCTCTCTGTCGGTCACCTTGACGTCACTGTGTTCTCTCCTTGTCGATCACCCTGACGTTACTGTGTTCTCTCTCTGTCGGTCACCTTGACGTCACTGTGTTCTCTCCCTGTCGACCACCCTGACGTCACTGCATTCTCTCTGTCGGTCACCTTGATGTCACTGTGTTCTCTCCCTGTCGGTCACCTTGACGTCACTGTGTTCTCTCCCTGTCGACCACCCTGACGTCACTGCATTCTCTCTCCGTCGGTCACCTTGACGTCACTGTGTTCTCTCCTTGTCGATCATCCTGAGGTCACTGTGTTCTCTCTCTGTCGGTCACCTTGAGGTTACTGTGTTCTCTCCTTGTCGATCACCCTGACGTCACTGTGTTCTCTCTCTGTCGATCACCCTGACGTCACTGTGTTCTCTCTCTGTCGACCACCCTGACGGCAATGGAGAACAGCTTGCAGGTCAACGCGCTGGAGTGGAGTACACCTCTTCTGCGACTGCTTGTTGATTTCATTTCACTCATTTTCAATGCCTAAAAAGAGTGCTTTTATGAAGTAGGACAGTAGTACATATTTTTGGTAAAGATTCCTTCCACTAGGCAACGAACAAACAGTTCAGGTACAAAAGCAATGGAGGAAATGAAAACACACACACACACACACACACACACACACACACACACACTACCACCACCATCATCATTATCACCATGCTTCAAGAGGACGTTGCCGTGGGCTGGTGATCCGGCGACGAGGTATGATCATTTCCGAGAAAGGCGCTATATTAAATAATATTTCCTCCACTGCTTTTTTACCTTTGTAAAATGAATCTGTGCCGAAAATGTTCTAGTTTTGTACTGTCCTTTCTTTCTTTCTTTAAACCGTTCTTTTGTATCTTTCGTGTGGTTTATCTGTGGTGTGCAGGCAGTCACCGTTGTTGAGATTTTGCATTGACGGCTCAAAAAGAAAACAAATTCACAAAGAAGCCACTTGTTCAAGCAGTGTGTATAAAGTAGTTTTACGTACTCTCCCATCCGCCACCCCGCGAACATTTACATTTTAGATTTTTATTTGTAATGCGATGCTTTTAGGCTGTTTTTAATTTTGGGGTGAATAGCTAAAACATTTTTTACATGATCACATCGTATGTATTAGTTTTACTCCCCGTTTCCTTCATATTTCAGAAATGTATTCGTAATGCGATGTTTTTGACTTTAGAGTGAATAGTTTCTTGATATAATAGCATCTTATGTATGTGTGTAGTTTCACTCCACCACCCTCACCACCGTCTCTTTTACATGTTAGATTTGTGTTTGTAACACTGTTTAGAAAAGATTTTTAAAAGTTTTAACGCAATAGCGCCGCGAGGCTGCCCAGGTCTGGGTAGTTAGTGGTGCCACAGAAATGTCCATAAAATGTATTATCAATAAGGAAACGTCGGATGAAGACAAACAGAAAACGATAACATTTTGCACAGCTACACATAACACTTGTCACGACGAGTTCTTGAAATAACAGCACTGGACCATTTATAACTTTGTTTGTTTGTTTTTGGTTGTTGTTTCTTTTTCATTCTCGCCTTGATATAACCGTACTGGTTGACTGGGCGTAAAACACCAGGTTACTTCTTTTTCGTTCTATTCTGGAAGGCAGAGATGTAAAAATCGGCACATTTCCCCTGTCTAAATAAAATTAAGCATTCACTCTAGCACGTTTTGGCCATTTATCGAAGTCAAAGCTCGCTACCCCAAGCCACTTTCTCCCGTGTAAATCAGTCAAAACCACGTGCACAGTGTTAAACAACTTGGCTGCTTCCAGTCAAGGCTAAAACTGAACAAACAACACCGCCGACGGTTCTCACATAGTCTAAACATGTTACATCCAATAACCGAATTTTCAACAAACTGCGCTTTGCTTAAAATAACCCCCCCCTCTTCCCTTGACACCATTCCGAACTCTGGTCACAACCAAAACAACACGGACCAACCTGCAGTGGTCACCGGGACCACCTGTCCAAACCGACCACGTGAGCTGGTTTAGCCAGAGTGCTCTATTTCTGGTTTGGCCAGAGTGTTGTGTCTTTGGTTTGGCCAGAGTGCTCTGTTTCTGGTTTGGCCAGAGTGTTGTGTCTTTGGTTTGGCCTGGCGGTAAGGCGTCAGGCCGGTGAGGATGACGTCGGTTCGATTCCCCGCTTCGGCTCTCCTTTCTCTACAGTAGCTGTGGTTTGTGGACACTGTCTTGTGACTTTGCCCCTCACAGTTAACGAAAATGGCTCTCATCGCTGCCCATCTTCTTGCAGAAGTCATGCGGGTGGTGACAGCTAGTGTAGCGTTAAGCAGAGTTCCCCCTACCCCCACCTCCTGGGATCTCCGTCGTCCTGATACAACCGTCAGGGGGTAAAACACACACACACACACACACACACACACACACACAAGTTGTTCCTCCTCCACCTTCTTGGATCTCGGTGCCCGCCACTACCTCTCCGGCGACAAGTGGGCGTTAAACGAGTCTAACGAACGAAGCAAACGGACCACATTTCAGGATCCCCCAGAACACTGGAGAAACCGAAGCAAAGACAGCACGAGCCCAACAGATAGGAATGGAATGAATTAAAAAAGAAAGCATTTTTTCCCCACTTGATTTCTGGCCCTGTTTGCTGCTGCCTCTGCGCGTGCGTGTGTGTGTGTGTGTGTGTGTGTGTGTGTGTGTGTGTGTGTGTGTGTGTGTGTGTGTGTGTTATTATTATTATTATTAAGTATTTGGCATCGCCTACTCACGAACTTGCTCTTAAATTATTCCAGTTTACTGATGTGCTGCGCTGTGCTATGTGGTGCTGTGATGTGCTCTCTCTCCGTGTGTGTGTGTGTGTGTGTGTGTGTGTGTGTGTGTGTGCGTGCGTGCGTGCGTGCGTGCGTGCGTGCGTGCGTGCGTGCGTGCGTGCGTGCGTGTGCGTGTACGTACGTTCGTGTATGCGCCAGTGCGTGTGTATATTTGTGTAATGTAGGTCTTGCCTATTTCGCTTCTTGTGATTCGAACTGCTTGTAATGACTGTTACTGAAGTTTTCCGCTTGAGGTGTCTCAACGTAAATGTACTTCACATCTGAATTTTGTACAGCGGGCCGAGCTCTGTTTTTATGTTACAGATTCGCGCTTTATAAATATTTCATTATTATTGTATGGCAGATTCTATACACACAACTGACATGATGGTGCAGACGACCATATAATTATATAGATGTATTAATTATCTGGGCCGTGACCACGATTCTGTGGCCGAACTCAAAGCATCGGTTTGGGACATCCTCCCACGAGCTGCGGAGGAAGGATGCCGGAAAGCGAGGCTTGTAGAGGAAGGGTGCCGGAATGCGAGGCTTGCCGCCGAGAAAGGATGCCGTAAAGCGAAGCTTTCGGCAGAGGAATGTTGCCGGAAAGCGTGGCTTGCTGCAGAGGAAGGGTGCCGGAAAACGAGGCTTGCTGCAGAGGAATGTTGCCAGAAAACGAGGCTTGCTGCAGAGGAAGGATGCCGGAAAGCGAGGCTTGTAGAGGAAGGGTGCCGGAATGCGAGGCTTGCCGCCGAGAAAGGATGCCGTAAAGCGAAACTTTCGGCAGAGGAATGTTGCCGGAAAGCGTGGCTTGCTGCAGAGGAAGGGTGCCGGAAAACGAGGCTTGCTGCAGAGGAATGTTGCCAGAAAACGAGGCTTGCTGCAGAGGAAGGGTGCCGGAAAGCGAGGCTTGTTGCGGAAGGATGCCGGAAAGCGAGGCTTGCTGCAGAAAAAGGGTGCCGGAAAGCTCGGCCTGGCTCAGTGTGTTGTCGAGACCCAAAGGCGGTCGTCTCAGACAGGCGCGACTGTGCGTGTCACTAGGTCGGCTCCCACTTGCTACAGGCCCCAGTCGGAGATAACCCGCTTTGTGGGGAGCAGTTAAAGCCCACAGCCGCACGGGCGTGAGAAACGTGAACTGGCGCTGAGGCCACGTGCACTACCCCCCCACCTCCTCCTTAAACCCAAACAAATAATCCACCGTCGTATCAATGTGGAAATCATCGATCGACCTGGGAGGGTGACCCCCGCCTGAGACCCGGCCGATTTGGGAAAGGTGTTTGTCAGCACGGGCTTGGTTTTCCGCAGATGTCTCTTGTAACAAAGTTTGCCAGGGCAGCGCCATCAAAATAGCCAGTGTCCACTTCACCATAGTTTGGCAGAGCAGTGCGAACAAACTAGCCACGAAAACGATGACTAGGACAGGCCAGTAGTGTAGTGTCTCTGTCGCTAACGCCAAGCATCGGTTTACGACATCCGTCATCCAAGGAGGAGTGGGGTGCCGGACAGCGAGGCTTGGAGCGTGTGGCTGTCGTTCTATCCTTTGATTGCTTGTTTGCTTGGCTGACTGCCTCACTGGGTGGCCAACTGACTGACCAATGATTGGCAGATTTACTATCGGCAGATTTACTGAGTGTTAAACATAAACCAAGCTGTAGCATCGTCATCCTAACATTATAGTTATGCTAGTTATGCACTGGCATTATGTCTTGTTCATAAATTAAAAAAATAAACAGACAAATTTAAAAAAGGCGGGGGGGGGGGGGGGGGGGGGGATGTGTAAAAATGATTAGAAAGGAGAGCGAAAACATTCGGACACGAGAGGTACAGACACGCACACGCGCGCACCCACACACACACACACACCCACACAGACACACACATCCCCCCCACC
>JABMCL010003344.1:590000-617500 GCA_018857735.1 Alviniconcha marisindica
TTTGGTCATGACTTAACAACACGCGCTGGAGTGGTTTTGGTTATTGTCTTCTTTGTGTCCTGGTCGATTGTTTTCTTTGCTTGCCTGTTCGCTTCGCGTGCTTCTTTGGTTGGCTCAGATCAGTATTGGCACAGGTCTGTCATCGATCCACTGTTCGAACTACGCTGCTGAGATTATTGCGTGGGTGTGCGTATTTCGGTGAATAGTCTTTTGCCCAGCGTCGGTATTCAATCTTGTCCCTTTGCCATAAGCCGGGGGGAGGAGGGAGATGACGACAGCAGGGCCACGATGGTGACTTACGAGCCATTTTCCACTTTTCTCTCCTATTTGAGAATTCGACAAACCAGTCAAGTCAGTTAGTTCTTGGAGTCTAAAGTCCCGTCAACCGCATAGGGTCACCTCGGGTCAAAACGCACATTCCAAATTCTTTCACATTAGTTCAAAACACATTTCACCAAATCACAAGTTCATAAAAAATATTAGTAAAAATGTTCGTGGTGCAGACGAACCCGACGAAAAAAGAAAGCAACACTAAACTGCACCGTTTCTTCTCTCTTTGAATGTGTGTGTGTGTGCATTTCGTTCAAACAATTTCCGTTTTATCGTTTTATTTTTAGCGCAAACTTGTATCACGCTGTTACGGCTATGTGTTTGAAATACCCGTGACTGGCGCCTACCCGAGCACAGTATTTGAACAACAGGAGCAAAAACACAACACAAGCCGTCACCGGTTTTACATTTAAAAACATCACCACCAACAAGAACACATTTATTTTACCGACGCCACCTCGTGCACTCACACGTGTCACGACGAGGGGCTACTCCCAACCCCCACCCCTCTCCCCCCAAATGACGTAAGGAAACGGTGGCAGCTGACAGGTCAGGTCGCGTCACGGGGTCTGGCCCTTGGAACAAGTCCTACATGGTCACTGTCCCACGAAAGTGTCACAGTCCCAGAATTAGTGTGAAACTATAATCAGGCCTACATATGGCTGTATTACCCTTCCGGTTTACTCGACCCTATACGGCAAAGTGAAACGCCCATGAACAACAGTGTACAGAGCTAAAAGGTCCGGCTGACGCCCACCTTAACGCTGTAGTAGGCCTATCGGCCGACTTCGACCCGGATCTCCCTGTTTTACGGGATCTCCGAGTTTTCTGGATCTCCGTCTGTTTTGCCGGATCTCCGTGTTTTACCGAATCTCCTGAGGAAAATCTCCTGGTGTTATACCAGATCTGTTTCCAAAGTTCTGCTTTAGTAGGTCTACTTCCAAATGTTTAGTTTTACTGGATCTATTTTCAAATGTTTTACGGAGTCTATTATTTCAAAGTCTTTTCCAGGTCCCCCCCCTACCCCCCCCCCCCCCCCCCCCCCCATCACCTCCAACCTTCTTCTTTTTCTGGATCTATTTCCAAGTGTAGTCACGGGACCTGTTTTCATGTGTTTTAAGGGATCTTTTCCAAGTTTTTTTCCTCCCTACCTTAATCTATTTCCAAGTGTACTTACAAGATTTATTTCCAATGGTTTTACTAGATCTCCAAACACTTTAATTCACAGTATTTCACCTTTCCCGTGACGTCACGCTGCCGTTAGGGACGAGTGTATGTGTAACTGAGCGTCCGGAGATGACCCTGTCACTCAAAATCCAAGAGTTTACTCACTCTGTAACTGCTGACAACACGATGAAATTAAAACGTGTATGCAAACTCCCTCATCTCCGCTCCCTGTTTCACCCCCAATCCCCCCCCCCCCACCACACACACACACACACACAGAGCACCACCACCTCCTCCACCTCTGATTTATCTCCTGCTCCCCCCCCCCCCCTCCCCCTCCCTTATCTACAAAGCTACAGAATCTTACTTATTACGAGGAAACCCAAATTTATCAAGATGAATCATTGGATTCAATTTGAGAACATAACAAGTGCTGACGGGGAAAGCGGAACACAAGCATTGTGTGGTCCTGCAGTCCACGTCAGAACTAGGTGGATTACGGAAACACCAAACCCAGCACGCGCCGAAAACCACATGAGCGCAGTGAGACTGCTCGCGAGCGGGAAACCGCGCTCTCTCTCTACATACGTATAAAAGACCGATCGATCCTAAAGCGTAACGCTTGCGCATCAGAGTTGGAGCCTGTTGGCACGGTGTCAGAGCTAGGTTATAATCGGTCCTTACACAAGCCGAGGGGGAAAAGACGACGCTGCCAGAAGTGTGTTTACCTAATGGTGAACCGAGGGCCAGAGGTCAGAGGATACCGTCTATATTCATATCAATTCTATTTACAGCAGGGCTGTGGTCAAAGTAATTCGTCGGTGCCAAAGAAAACTCCCTACGGAAGGGGGAAGGGGCGGGAGGGGAGACACGCATACAAGCGTAACACTAGAATGGGGTAGGGGTACTATATTTCAGGTTTGTGTAATACCCACTCCCCCCCCCCCCCCCCCCCCCCTCGTCAGCTGAACTCCCAAAATATTTTTCAAACACACGTCAGCGCCTCGTGCTTGCGTTCTCCCTTCACCTGCTTGCGTTCCCCCCCCCCCCCCCCCCCCCCCAACAAACATCTCCACCAACTGAAAGCTAAGCAGGTCCATTTAGTTTCCTATCATCGTTCGTCCGTGTCAGGATTACTTGTCTGTTCCGTGCTTCTAAAGTGGATCTATACCCTGAACATTTGCGCAGTTTTGTACTGCCTGATTAAAATAAGCGTTCCTTTTGAAACCTTTTGTGCGTTTTCTGCTTTTATGTGGTGAGTCCAATATTTTGTTCTAGTACTGTGAACGGGCTTAATTTGGTATGGACTGCTTTTATGCGCTGCCTGTGTGTTTTCACTTATTCATTCAATAATGTGATGGGTGTATCGTTGCAGATCATGAGCAACCACCTCGGGCCGACGACTTCAAACCTACGCCGCACACTTCACAACGCACACACGGTTTGAATCTGAGCGACGACGTTGACACACCCGAAAGAGCGAGCGAGTGAGAGACAGAAACAGCACCCACCCACAGAGTAGTTGGAGACAGAGACTCGCAGAGAAGTCAGAAACTGGGAGATCTACAGAGACGTTACATGATGACCTTCAGAGAAGTCAGAAACATGGAGATCTACACAGACATTACATGGTGACCTTCAGAAAAGTCAGAAACAGGGAGATCTACAGACATTACATGGTGACCTTCAGAGAAGTCAGAAACAGGGAGATCTACAGAGACGTTACATGACCTTCAGAGACGTCAGAAACAGAGAGATCTACAGAGACATTACATGCTGACCTTCAGAGAAGTCAGAAACAGGGAGATCTACAGAGACATTACATGGTGACCTTCAGAGAAGTCAGAAACAGGGAGATCTACAGAGACATTACATGGTGACCTTCAGAGAAGTCAGAAATATGGAGATCTACAGAGACATTACATGGTGACCTTCAGAGAAGTCAGAAACAGGGAGATCTACAGAGACATTACATGGTGACCTTCAGAGAAGTCAGAAACAGGGAGATCTACAGAGACATTACATGATGACCTCCAGAGAAGTCAGAAACAGGGAGATCTGCAGAGACGTCGCAGACATGATGACCTTTCAGAGAAGTGAGAAACAGGGACACCGACTGAGGAGTCAGGAACAGATCTACACAAACGTCAGAGACAGACCTACCAAGAAGTCAAACACAAAAAAGGCCTACAGAGAAGTCAGAAACATACCTAAAGAGAAGTCGGAAAGAGACTCACTGAGAAGTCAAAAACATATCTACAGGGAAGTCAGAAATATACATACAGAAGTTAAAAAAATATACCTCCCGAGAAGTCAGAGACGGACCAACAGAAAGTTTAAACTGACCTAAACGGAAATGTTAGAGACAGATCGATAGAGAAGTCGGGGACACGCCTACAGAGAAGAGATAGATCCACAAAGACGCCTACAGAGAAGAGACAGACCCACAAAGGTAGAGACAGACGAACCTATTTAAAGGTCCGAGACAAACACACCCACACAGCAGACAAAGAAACCAACAAAAAGGATTATCGGACAGAAGACCCACACAGCAATCCGAGACAAAGAGACCTACAAAGAAGTTACGGACAGAAGACACACACAGAAGTCAGAGACAGACCTAAAAGAAAGGCCAGAGACACAGACGTCAGGACCAACCCGCACCTCACCCTCACTTCTGCCCCGTTTCCCGTCCCCACCCGACCACTGCCCAGCGCTGAACATGTCGGCGAAGCGGGAGAATCCGAGGCGGACGTACCGCACCCTGCTGCAGCGGTCCCCAGCCAAGTTCCTGGAGGCACTGAGCGGCAACATCATGCAGGGGCCCTCTCGCCGCCACCTCGTCCTCCTGCAGCTCGACCTGCTGGCCGCCCACGACATGAACGACGAGCTGGAGCAGTTCCGCGTCAACGGCGACGAGAGCCTGCTGCAGCAGGCCGCTATCTTCCACGGCGACGTGGAGGTGATGTCGCGGCTGGCTTCCGCCTGCCCGCGGCTGCTGCTGCTGCAGCGCCAGGGCGAGTACGAGGGGCAGACGCTGCTGCACACCCTCGTCAGCAAGCAGAACGTGGCGGCCGTCTCCGCCCTCCTCCAGCACCCCGGCCTCCGCGAGCCCTGGGTGCTGCTCAACGGCAAGGTCAGCTGGCTTTCTCCCTCTCTCTTCTCCCCTTGTTCCGCTATCAGCTGGGATTTCTTCCCCGTCTCTTCTTCTTTTTCTCCTCCTCCTCTCCTTCGTCTTCCTCGTCATGGACGTTAAACTCCGTGAACTAACTGATCTTCCTCTGTTTCTTCTCTGCTTATTGAAAAGTGAAACTGTGTCCTGTTCCGCTGGCTTTACGCGCAAGCGAAACACACCATGCTACATTTTTGAAACACACCACTACATTTTCTTCAGAAAGTTCAGACTCATTTCCTTTCGGTGAACTCTCGCTTGGCGAAAGGGGCCAGGCTGATCGTACACGGGTGAGAGAGAAGATCCAACGTTCCGGTAAAATCTCTCAAACACCTGGGCGCCGCCGAACCTTTCTTGGACCTTAAGGCGTTGATACACGAGCAGTTTCCGCCTATGATTAGGAGGACCATTCGAACCTCATGCAGTCGGCCCCGTCCGTCTTAAACGTACTGGTTGCCACAAGATACAGCCGAAATTTACTGGTTAAAGCAAGGGGAAGGTTGACGTATTCAACCATGCCTCTACTCAAATTACTTTCCCTTGTGACCTCCGGCCTTCTTCACTTCAGTCCAAACGGCGGGCGCTCACTGCCAAGATGTCGTTCATCCGCTTTGGAATATTTGATGCTGTATTTGGAATAGGTGGGTTAAAACAAACTACCGCTAAGCTAACACTCGATCCGTTTGACATCTGGTTCGGACGGTCCTCTTCAACCGTAGGCCCGAAACGGCTCGTGTATTAGCACCTTAACTGCAGGGGGCGTAGTGGTTTTCTCACTGTCCCGGCAACACGTGAATCGCGTCACCTCTTCAGCAACGCCATGCCCCACTAACACGAGTCTGGACTTGCCGACAGGCCGTGGGTCCCCGCTTCCACGCCACCGTCCTGATGGGCGAGCTGCCTCTGTCCGTGGCGGCCTTGACCTTCAACCTGGAGATGGTGGACGAGCTGCTGAACCGAGGGGCCAAGCTGCACGCCGTCAACACCCGGGGTGACACCGTCTTCCACTCGCTCGTCCGCTTCGTCGCCCTCTACCCGGAGAAGGAGGAGGAGGTGGAGAGGATGCTGAAGGAGCTCCACAAGAGACTGCAGACCCCAGGGGCTACCCCCTCCCCGCAGGTCAGTTATACCCCATCCCCGCAGGTCAGTTACTGTACCCCGACAGGGCGTCAGGGATGGAGCAGGGTCGTATGGTTGAAGTCGAGGTGTGTAGGATTATGGTGTTCTATCGACTGGAATAGGTGGAGAGGATGCTGAAGGAGCTCCCCAAGAGACTGCACACTCCAGGCTGTGTACACAGAACGTGCGCCGAGACGGCAGCAGTTTCACGCGGCACCAGCTATGTGACAACCAAACAGCGCTGCAAGCACACCACCTTGGCAGATCCTTTTTTTTTTTAATATAAAAAAAAAGAAGAAAAAAGAAAAAGAAGAAGAAGAGAAGTGCTGTGTAAAGCTACAATAACTCATTCGGAGTCGCTTGCGACTTGGAGCCGCGCGCGAATAGAGCGCAATCAATGCTTAAAAGTAGAGAAAAGCGCTAAGATACAAAAATGATCCTCTATAGTGCAGTGTTTCTCGCTCTAAATGCAATGGGCATTTTGAACTTCTCAAAAGGTACAGGTATATATTAACTACGTGTGTGTAAGGTAAGTTTTGCCTGTGCAACTTGAATTCCTTGTAGTCATAGTTAACTCTCTCGTGCTATCTCTATCTGGTTGTCAATTTCACGGGAGACAGTAGATTTCTACCTACCGTCCATAAGTTTCTTCTTGCGTATTTTGAAGGTGCAGTTCCTTTGTCGTGCTTGTGTGTGTGTGTGTGTGTGTGTGTGTATGCGTGTGTGTGTGTGTGTACCCGCGCTCATGTGTATGTGTTAGTGTGCGCGCGCTCGTGTGTGGGTGTTTAAGTGCCGCCAAGCGTGTATGCGTGTGTTTGGCTTTATGTGCTGGGGTGAGGAGGAGGGAAAAGGACTCAAAAGTACCCGATAACAACCCAGCGTTCACTCCTCCCTTCTGTCTTGTGCGCACGTGCGGACACTGTTAGGCGGAGCCGAGGGCGGTGTGGCTGATGGAGAACAAGGAAGGCCTGACGGTGCTGAGGCTGGCCGCTACCCTCGTCGTGCCCTCCGTCTTCAGGCTGGTGCTGGAGCTGGAGGGCGTCTACAGCCAGCTGGACCGCCACGACGGCCTTTTCGACTCTCTCCTCTACGACGTCACCGAGCTCGACCCCGTGGCGCGTCGGCAGTGGAGAGCGGGGAACACCGCCGCCCACCGGCGTCACGGCGGGGTGTCTCCCATCAACGCCAAGGGCCTGCCTTCCCCCACCCACCACAAAGTGCTGGAGATGGGCTGCTGCCTCGGGGCAGACGTCCTGCCCCCGTCCACTCTGCCCACGTCGGGCGGGGGCGGGGGTTGGGGTACGGGCGGGGGCGGTGGGGGGCGCTCCGCGTCCGTGTTGGAGATCATCTGCGAGACGGAGCGGGTGGAGAAGGCGTTCGAGGTGCTCAACACGTACGTGGTCCGCAGCATCGTCAAGAGCAAGTGGCGCCACTACCGCCTGTGGTTCCTCGCCTGGGCCGTCTTCCACATCCTCCTCATGACCCTCCTCACCGCCTACGCCGTCTCCAAGGCCACGGTCATCGGCGCCTCCAAGGAGTCTGCCACACCGCCACCCAACCTCAACATCACCACCTTCCACCCCGCAGCGGCATCCGAGCCAAACTACACGGAAAAGAGCTTCGTGGACTGGGTGTCGGCACTGGTGGTGCCGCTGTCGGTGGCGGTGCTGGTATGGGAGGTGGTGAGGCTGTGGCGAGGCCAGCCACTCAACCTCTGGCTCATTCATCACAACGGTCTCTACCGGCTGGAGCTCGTCGTCTTCGCTCTCAGTCTAATCGCCGACAGCATCTGGTACGTAACGTACTTAAATCCTACAAAATCCACCTGTGCTGGGTAAGTTGAGTAGCAGCTATGTGGTGCTGGGGTGACAGTAGTAATAGAATAGGAGGTCCTCTTCAATCATAACTGCAGGACGCACCTCGTCTTCGCTCTATCTAACCACCGACAGTATCTGGTACGTAACGTGCTTAAATCCTACTGGTACAGAATCCATTTGAGCTGGGTAAGACGGTCAGCAGCAGCTTTGTGTTGGTGGGGTGACAGTAGTAATGTAACGAGGAGGTCCTCGATCATAAGTCATATTATAACTACAGGACAGACCTGGTCTTCTCTACCACTCGTGAACCACACATGTATTTCCGGGCGGCAGGCCTAGGCAAGCTACACCAACAGTTTCCTTTTAGCTTTCATGACGACAGACGTTACTGTAGCTACCTGACAGTCGACCGTTAATTTTTCCACATCCAATTAAACGAAACAAGCTGACCGAATTACTGCCACAACTATGCACGCTCCTAGCGGTGTGGTGACCACTGTGTCCGAACTGGGCATGTAGCGGTCTGTTCCTTACAGGTACTGGGCGGCGGGGCCAGACAACAACTACTTCCTGATCCTGGCTCTGTTGATCGGCTGGTGGTTCACCTCCTTCTTCCTGCGTCCCTTGCAGAAGTTCTCCTTCTTCACTGTCATGCTGCAGAAGGTGCTGCTGGGAGACATGCTCAGGTCAGTCTACCGTCCTTCCTGTCTGCTTTCCGTTTGAGGCGTGTCCCTTCCTCTCGTCCTCTTCTTCTGCTGCAGAGAGTGCTTCTGACATTCCTTCCGCTCTTCTCCGTTGCTTTCTGTTTTCTTTCCCCTGTCCTTCCTTCCTCCCTCTTTCACTTCTTTGCCGCTGTCTCTTCCTCTCATGCTTTGTTCTTCCTTCTTCTCCCACTTCCTTCCCACTGTCTCTTCTTCTCATCCTTTGTCCTTCCTGTCTTCCTTCCCTTCCCACTGTCTCTTCTTCTCATCCTTCCTGTCTTACGTCCCTTCTCACTGTCTTTTCCTTTCATCCTTTGTCCTTCCTGTCTTCCATCCCCTCCCACTGTCTCTTCCTCTCATCCTTCCTGTCTTACGTCCCTTCTCACTGTCTCTTCTTCTCATCCTTTGTCCTTCCTGTCCTCCTTCCCTACCCACTGTCTCTTCCTCTCATCCTTT
Source organism: Alviniconcha marisindica (assembly GCA_018857735.1). Taxonomy (NCBI): domain Eukaryota; kingdom Metazoa; phylum Mollusca; class Gastropoda; family Provannidae; genus Alviniconcha; species Alviniconcha marisindica. The sequence goes on from JABMCL010003344.1 coordinate 598,763, forward strand.
GTCCTTCCTTCTTCTCCCACTTCCTTCCCGCTGTTTCTTCCTATCATCCTGTTCTTCCTCACGGTCAGACTGCAGAAGGCGCTACTAGAAGACGCGCTCAGCTCGTTTATCTTCCTTCACTTCTTCGACCCCCCCCCCTTCCTCTCGTCCCCGTCTTCTTCACCGCCGTGCTAGCCGGGTTCAGAAGGTGCTTCTGCTGGACATGCTCAAGTCAGTCTTCCTCCTTTCCTATCCTTTGTTCCCTTCTCTCCCCCTTCAAAAGCTTTTCCATCCGCGGTCAGCAAGGTTTCCGCCATCATACTGCCCAGACACAGAAGGCGCTACTGTTGGACACGCTCAGGTCAGTGCTCCTTTTCACTCTCCTCCTTCTAGTGCTTTTCCTTGGACCGACCTGCACTCACCAGGTTCTCCACAATTCTGCTACCCAGATACAGAAGCGCTACGGTTGGACATGCTCAGGCCAGTCTTCCTCCGTTGCTTTCCTTTCTCTCCTCCTTCAAGTGCTTTTCCGACCTGCACTCGCCTGGTTTTCCGCCATCATGCTACCCAGATATCCGCCATCATACTGCCCAGATACAGAAGGTAATACAGTTGGACATGCTCAGACCAGTCTTCCTCCGTTCCCCTTTCCTTTGTTCCCTCCTCTCCTCCTTCACGTGCTGTCCCCACCTGCACTCACCAGGTTCTCCACCATCATCGTGCTGGAGCTGCTGGCCTTCTCCGTGGCCATGTACATCACCTTCGTGGCCACACCCGGCCCGCGCCCTGAGGGCTTCAGACACCTGGGCACCACCTGCATGACCATGTTCAAGCTGATGCTGGGGCTGACCGACGTGGAGGTGCTGTACGACGCCGCCCACCCCTGGCTGGCCATCGCCCTCTTCGTCCTCTTCGTCCTCCTCACCTACATCCTCATGCTCAACGCCCTCATCGCCATGATGTCCAACACCTGCTCCCTCGTCTCGGAAAACAAGGTGGGGGAATGGGGGGTGGGGGGGGGGGGGGGTCCGGGGTAAGTGGGTGGCGACCCTTGTCTCCAAAAGACACGATCGACTGGTTTAGTTTCAGATCACTCGCCTTGGAAATCAAGCTGAAGTAACTATGACCACTCGTCCTAGGTACTAAGGTGGGGTGGCTAGACCATTCGTCATAGACAACACGGGGCGGCTAGACCATTTGTCTTAGACAACACGGGGCGGCTAGCCCATTCGTCTTAGACAACACGGGGCGGTTAGACCTTTCGTCTCGGTCAAGGTGGGGCCACTAGGCCGTTTGTACCAGACAAGGCGGGGCGGTTAGACCATTCGTCTCAAAAAAGGTGGGAGGCTTGACTACTCGTCTCAGAAAGGTAGGGCGGCAGACAAAGTGGGGCGGCTTAACCACTCGTCTCAGACAAGGTGGGGCGGCTTAACCGCTCGTCTCAGACAAGGTGGGGTGGCTTAACCACTCGTCTCATACAAGGCGGGGAGGCTAGACCGATCGTCCCAGACAAGGTGAGGCGGCTAGACCAATCATCCCAGACAAATTGGGGCGGCTAGCCCAATCGTCTGAGATATGGTGGGGCGGTCAGACCATTCAAGGCCACACCATACCTCAGATAAGGTAGGGCGCCTAAACAACTGAAAGGGTTTTGTGAGACCAGTCGTCTCAGACCAGAAAGTGGGCTGCCTCAGACACCTCTTTTCGAGTGCATGCCATTTGGCTTCGGGATTCAACAAGGGGACCACTTCACTCTCTGGAGCGCGGAATGAAGCAAGCTAACCCTGACTTTGGGGAGACGTGAAGAAAACCATACTTCATGTGTATGATGCGATGGACTGTGTGTGCATTTATGTTACAGAGGGATAAGCTCAACCCCTCGGCCCAACCCCGTCTGTTCTCCTTTTTCACTTCCGGTCCATTTTTCTTCACCGTTTTCATTGACTGTCCCCTTGAAGGTGAGCCAGTGGGAGCTGCAGCGACTGTCTGTGGTCCTGATGCTGGAGAGCATGTTGCCGTGCCAGTGTCTGATGTACAACTCCGGGCGCCCCATGCACGTGGCCAGGTTTGACCTTCGCCGCAAGCAGATGATCCAGGAAGTCCGCTACTTCACCAAGGTAATGCGCTCGTGCGCTGCACGCACATAATCCTGTGCTGCGCTTTCGACTGGTGTTTAAAGCCTTCTCAGATTTGAGGGGAAAAACACTATTTTTTGTATGATTTTCGGGGGGGTTGTTTTAGTCATGTTTTAGCCTATTGCATAATTTGTTTTCACCTGCCGGCTAATTTTACCAATAATTACCGATCATTTTGAGTTAAAAATGGACTGGGGATGAAACCCAACAGACCACACCTCTTCTTGTAAACTTTTTTTCTTTTCTAGAAAGCTGCAACACGTCATCAAAAATTCATTCCACAGAGATAAAAACAATCGGTGACAAAAATGATTGCAGTCCACATGCATTTCTTCCATGACCAGTACGCAAAACTAAGAGCGAAGCGCGGAAAAGAGCGCACAACGCGCCAACGAGCTCATGAAGCAAGTGTTAGTGATGGCGTCCAAAAAGATCATTTCATAAAATCGATATTAAATCAACGGCATGTTCAATCGCAAAAAGTTTGCTGCGGATCATGTTCTCTTTACCTGCCCCAAGCACACAGAATTAGCCCGGGAAGGACAGTTCCTTTAAGGCGGGGCTGACAGGGGACCCTTTACCAAGAGCGTTCTTTCCTGGGCAAGAGTGGGACAACGAGCCGTTTCGGGATTTTGCAGAGCGAGCAGCGGCCAACACCTTCGGCTTCCCGTTCTCTTCCAAGACGGGGTGGAGCGCATATGGGCTTTTCCGCACGCATAGATACCATCTTGCACAGAATTAAACTGAACTTCCGGTCCTTCATTACGTGGTGTTTTTATCAAATGTAATGTCGTAAATTAGTCTTTCTTCATTCGCCACAATGCACCCGCTGGCTGACCTCACGCTACTCCCAGTCCACCAAATGCCCAAAATATCATTCCACTCAAATCTTCTCCCCCCCCCCCCCCCCCCTTCCAACTATGTCAAACCACTTCCACCCAGCCCCCTGTGCCCATACCCCACCTCAGCCAGTGCCCATACCCTTCCACACCCACTCCGTCCACCCACTGCCCATTCCCCTCCCTAACCACATTATTTTCACAACACTGACTGCTAATTCATCCCGTCCATAAACCTACCATTAAACCCTTTCTTCTTTCCTTCTTTTATTTAAAGTCTTTTCACATTTGTGATTTTAGACAGATATTAAAATTATTGAGTGAACGAGAGAGAACTCGAACTCGAAAACTATTTTACAAGAATTGTAGTTTAGGTTCAGTCAAAACCCCGTCTAACAACTAGTCCTTGCTAAGCTACTGATGAATAGATATCAAGAGAGAGAGAGAGATCTCAAAACAACAACGAACTTTCTTACCTCCCTCGTCCCCCCCCCCCCCCCCCCCCCCCAAAATAAAATAAATAAATAAATAAATCATTCCATAAAAAAAACTGTCCTCTGTCCCGCAGGTGACTTCAGTGCAGACCAGCTACACGGACGGCGCGGCCATCCTCAGGCGCAAGTCCATGATGCAGACGCAGCGATTCGACGACATCCACGCCGTCATGGCCTCCGTCAACAACATGGGCCACCTGGACCTCCTGGCCTCCTTCACCCACCAGCAGGCCTTACTGGGAAGCTCCGGGCTCTTGTTGGGCGACGGCCATGAGGAGTTCTCCGACCTGCAGCGGCAGCGCGAAGAAGGAGTTCCTTCCCCTTTCCAGCCACCAGGGAGGGACTTCCCCGCTTACGACGTCGTGGGGAAATCCCAGGCTTACGGGGCCTCCTTCCGCAAGAAGCCGGAGCTGTCCGCCATCAAGGAACAGCCGGAGGACAGCCACGCGCCGCTGGCACAGGCGGCTGCCCACGATCAGGGCCGCGGAAGCTCCAGCTACATTTCGGTGCGGCAGAGTCTCCTTCAGGCGCTGATCGCCGCGCAGTATGCCGGACGCATGTCGGCCCAGCACAGAGCGATGGAGCAGGGCAGCTCGCAGACAGAAGCTGGAAACGTGGGTGCGCTCCGGGCTGCCCAGCCACGGCAAGGCACGGACAGGGGTGTTGAAGACGAGGAAGGCAGTTCCTTCAATGAAGCCCAACACCCGTCCCCCTTGCCACAAAGGTCCACGCAGGCGCAGAAAACGGTGCAAGTTGCGGACACAACACAGCCCCTCACACGCAAGTCCAAGCGGAAGCGACACAACAGCGAGAGGGTGCCTGGCCACAGGCATCGGGGGTCTGAACTTCGAGGCTACATGTCCAAAAGCCTGGAATTTCTGCCTGACAAGGGGAAGCGATCCCCGCAGCAGTCTGAAGAGTTGCAGCCCCTTCAGCTGGGGTCTGATGCAAAATCCGCAGGCGGCCTAACGGCACGTGCGTCAGTGACGCAGATGCTAAGCGGGCGACAACTGACCAAGGTACAACCCAAGCTACCCTCCCCCGACGTCTTCACCATCAGTCGCCAACACCCCCCTGCTGACTGATGCATGGTATAAATCCTAGTCCGCTCGAAAAAAGTTGACAGATTTTACCGGGGGAGGGCAGCTGCCGATTTCAGCACTTAAACTCTGGAGATTTTATCACAATTTGCACATGTTTTGCGTGAGTGCCTTTTATTTCTGTGTTAGTGCATTTATTACAGAAGCCAAATTTCAAGATTTCCTGAGAAGGAGCTACACAGTTAAAGTTAATAGTTCGGCTACCACTAGTACAAGTCGGCTGAAACCGGAGTCACTGTAGCCACAGTTACCTAGAAAGTGTGCACTGCACAGTAAATGCTCGCATTTAAATAACTTGAGACAACATAGCACAACATATCGACCTATTTTGCAGGAAGACTATAAACCAAAAGAACGTTAGCACATTTTCCTCATCTGGAAGAATTAAATAGCATCTCAGTGAACACATTCGCGTTCAACGTCATTTTCTAATTTTAATCTGACCTTTAAGAAAAAGGCAACACCTACATGTACCAAAGGGATAGCAACAGAAAAAGGCAACACCAGTATGTACCAAAGGTAGTGATAGCAACGGAAAAAAGCAACACCAATATGTACCAAAGACAGGGATAGCAACAGAAAAAGGCAACACTAATATGTACCAAAGGTAAGGATAGCAACAGAAAAAGGCAACACCAATATGTTCCAAAGGTAAGGATAGCAACAGAAAAAGGCAACACCAATATGGACCAAAGGTAGGGATAGCAACAGAAAAAGGCAACACTAATATGGACCAAAGGTAAGGATAGCAACAACAAAAAGGCAACACCAATATGTACCAAAGGTAGGGGTAGCAACAGAAAAAGGCAACACCAATATGTACCAAAGGTAGGGGTAACAACAGAAAAAGGCAACACCAATATGTACCAAAGGTAGGGGTAGCAACAGAAAAAGGCAACACCAATATGTACCAAAGGTAGGGGTAGCAACAGAAAAAGGGAACACCAATATGTACCAAAGGTAGGGATGGCAACAGAAAAAGGCAACACTAATATGTACCAAGGGTAGGGATGGCAACAGAAAAAGGCAACACCAATATGGACCAAAGGTAGGGATGGCAACAGAAAAAGGCAACACCAATGTGGACCAAAGGTAGGGATGGCAACAGAAAAAGGCAACACCAATATGGACCAAAGGTAGGGATGGCAACAGAAAAAGGCAACACCAATATGTACCAAAGGTAAGGATAGCAACAGAAAAAGCAACACCAATATGTATAAAAGGTAGGGGTAGCAACAGAAAAAGGCAACACCAATATGTACCAAAGGTAGGGGTAGCAACAGAAAAAGGCAACACTAATATGTACCAAAGGTAGGGGTAGCAACTGAAAAAGGCAACACCAATATGTACCAAAGGTAGGGGTAGCAACAAATCAGTGTCTTACAAACATTTCACTAACCATTAATTTCAAAACATCATTATAATAATATATTATTTATGGCGTCCCATCTCATATGAGCCCAGGGCACAGGATCTCCAGACAGATCCATTCCCAGTGCCAAATACATTAAATGATTCATTTCTGAATCACGTGGCTTGATCTCATGCGGTAACATAACTTGCAACCCCTACCAAAAGTCATGAAGTCTTAATGCAGGTAGCTCGGGCTTGGTAAATGTGCTTTCGTTCAGTCGTTGCCATTCTGACATCTGTGATACTGACACTGATACTGGACCATACCAGTATCCATGACCGGAGGCTGGCTGTCATGGGTACCTAACAGAGGACATCTAACACACTGATACTGGACTGGTTGGTTCTTGAAATCAGCAATTAATAAACAGGTTATCTGAGATACTACACTGAATTCGTCTGTTCTTGAAATCAGCAACCACTGGTAATTAATTAACAGGTTATTTGAGATGCTATACTGGACTGGTCTGTTCTTAAAATCAGCAACACCAAGTAATCAACAAAAAGGCTATTTAATATCTCAGATACTCATACTCAATCAGTCAGCACTGGAACAACTGCTGTGAGTGGCTAACTGTCAGAGAAAGGTTGACATCTGTGATCCCAGCACCGGACTGGTTGTGACAAGACTTGGCCATTGACCACTAATGACAGATGACCAACAATCTGTGATATCAATGTTTAATTGGTCTCCTCTGTGAGTTAGTGTTAGTTAACCATTAGCCAATGGGGCAGATGATGTATGTGATACATGTACTTATGCTGGAATGGTCTGCTCTGTGATTTAGCCATTAGCCAATGGGGTAGATGATATATATATGTGATACATGCACTTATGCTGGACTGGTCTGATCTGTGAATTAGCCATTAGCTAATGGGGCAGATGATCTAACACATGTACTTATGCTTGACTTGTCTGCTCTGTGATTTAGCCATTAGCCAATGGGGCAGGTGATGTATGTGATACATGTATTTATGCTGGACTGGTCTGCTCTGTGATTTAGCCATTAGCCAATGGGGCAGGTGATGTATGTGATACATGGACTGGTCTGCTCTGTGAGTTGGCCATCAGCCAATGGTAGCTGATGACATGTAATACTGATCCTGGATTGGTCTGCTCTGTGATTTAGCTGTTAGCCAAGAAGGTCAAAGAACATGTGTCCTGTGATCATACTTAGTCTGCTCTGTGAGTTAGCCACTGGCCTCTGGTGGCAAACATCCATCCTGATTTTGGATACAATTTGTCTGCTCCAAGAGTTAGCACTGGCCAATGGCAACAGCTGACAGCAAAAATCTGTGACACACTGATGCTGGACTGGCTAGACATTAGCCAAAGGTGGCACACAAAATACTGGACACCTGTGACCTGCTGTGGAGACAGATCAGATTGGAGTAACCATGAGGTGGTAACAGCCAACGGGAAGACGAGGACAGCTGATGTGTAATTTCAGCTGTAGCGGGATACTTGAGAAGTGCATATAGTAGTCATCTATCATTCGACAAGTGTACAAGTACATGATACAATTATAGCCATCTACCGCTGGACAGGTGTACAAGTAGATAGATGACAGGATGTGACCACTACTTCCAGAAGTATACTTTGTTCTTAATCTGCTGCTAAATAAAGTGCCTCTCTTTAGTGTGTTGATTTTTGATGTTTACAAAATGCATCTGTTCAGGGTTCATCCATGAAAACTGGAGCAAAGCCATTACCCAAATTTTGCAGAGCATTACCTGTTTTATCCACCAAACCCCGGTCTTACTAAGTTCCACCCATGCGTGCACTCATACACACACACATGCATACACGCACACACACATGTTCATTTGGTAGCACGTCTGACTTTAAAAAAGCTAAGACGCAACACTAAAGCTGGCTCGAGTCCCTGGTGAGGCAACAGATTTTTCTCCCAGTCAACATTTAGTGCAGACTCTCTTATGGTGTCCATACAGTCTCCATGTGTAAATAACATGCATCAACATCTATGTGAACATTAAAAATCCCAAACACTGGCAGCCATACCATTGTCTGGACATACAAAAATGTTGCACACTCATAGGAACAGGTAGCACTGCTCTTGTGGCGACTGAGCCATACCAGGGTAAGGCAACCTAATTTCCCGCAAGGGACAATGAATTACTTAAACATGTGCATGAGCACACGCGTGCATACACACACACACTGACAGCTGTGCCGATTTGGGTGGCCCCACCTTGAGACTTGACGGTGAAGGGCCCTGACGCTTGCTGTTACATGCCACTGTGTCATGTAGATTGTCTTCACAATGAAGCAATATAAATATGAATGTGAGTAACTGTGTGGAACTCATGCTTGAATTTGAAACTCTGTACAATTGTCTAGTTATCTACTTCCAATTCTACCAGCATGTCTTCCATCCTGAGATGATTCTGTGCATTTGACAGGAGCCACAAATCCAATCATAAACTAAAGAAGGGTTCCAGACTGACAATTACCCAAGTACTTCAGCAACCAGAGCCTCACAATTAATATTCTGCACAAAAAACTGGAAGCAATGCCGTCATGTTTGCCTCACAAGCTAGTGCGTAGCAACAGAGTGACAGACTGGCTGATTCCAAACAAAACCTTCAAACAAGTACTGACACAGTCATAGATGACGGCATGCAATGAAACAAGACAAATTATATATCCTACAACCTTTTGAATGCTGAATTCAGACTCAAATAATCATGCACTCCACCAGACAACACAGTAGCACACAGCAGTCAAAAGCTTATGAGAAAGAGGCACAGCTTAGAGCTCAGCACAGGAACCTCTATCATCTACTCAGTGGGTTAAGAAGTCCAATGGCATATGTTGAAAAGCTATATAAATGCTTAAAAAAGAAAAAGAAAAAAAGGAAAACCCATGTTGTTTGCCTGCATTATAAAAAAGATCAAAACACATAAAAGGTTAAAAAGAACTTACTTTCATATGACAATACCAAAAATGCACCTTTTTTCGTTTGTTCTTTTGTACTGCCTATTTAAATAAGCATTGTTTTCAACGTTTCATGTGTTTTGATCCCTGTACGAGTGATGACAGTTAACCTGATGGAGAATAAATCTTCACTAACCTGGAGGTTCCTGGCTCTGGGAGGAGGATGTGATGTTGAGCGTGGCGTTGGGCAGCAAGACCTCACGGAAAGACAAGGCCAGCTGGCTGCTGGAAGAGTTGTCTTTCCTACTGATGGTGTACTTGCAGGTGAAGTTGGTCCGAGCTGGGAGGTACAGCGGGGACTGGACGTAGGCAGCGGTGCTCACAGTCTTGGTTATTTCACAGCCTAAAACAGGCAGAAGATGGGTCAGTTTTCCACCCATGAACAGGTAAAAGTTGGGTCATTTAGTTCACAAGCTAAAACAGGGAAAAGATGAGGCCATTTTTAACCTGCTCCCATTAAGACAGTGTTCAGGGCTAATTAGTAAGGGGATTTGTAATGGCTTGTGATGTGGTTAATGTGCAGCCACATTTTAATTTCTCTGATGAGATAATAAAGTAATCTTGAATCTTGACACCACTATCACAAACACAGTGTTAAAAGCTAATTATATCATGGGATTTGTAAAGGCTTGTTGACCACACATACACAAACAGACAGTGTTAAAGGCTAATTAGTAATGGGATTTGTAATGGCTTGTTGACCACACCATCACATACATACACATTCAAAACTCCTCTCACTCTCAGATGACACTTGAGTCAGACCAAAGTCTAGTATACAAATTATGCAAACACTGCAAGTGTGTTCATAGCTCAAATGTTCAAGTATAAATACACAAAATTTCATCTGTTTACAACTGGTGGAAGAGATCTATCTCCTTCATGAGGTACAAAAATATATCCTATGCATGTATTTTTAAACAATGTTCTAAAAGAATGAGTCTGAAAATACTCTTGTCTTACATCAATGAGCTCTACACAATGCAGTAAAACATTTTCCATAGTAATTAAGTGACTCCTTGCAGGGAATACATACAGGTGGTTCCACTCCCTTCAAGAAAAAAAAAAGAGGCAGATATGAATGCCCAACACATAGTTGGGACAGAACAGTCTACTTTTTCTGCTTGAATGACAAGATGGAAAACATTCATTAAGATCTGGTTTGATCTTAAATAATCTGTTTTCAAGACATTCACCACACTCACACTAACAGGCTTCAGTTAGGTATTTGTTCATACAGGGTTTCAGTTTTGAAAACAAAATCTGAAGTTAATAAGGAGAAAAATGCCGCTGAGCACTCTTAGCTAACCAATGGGTTTGAAGCAAAGTGCAAATAGGATTATTAAAAAAAACTAAACTCTCCTACCCTCCCCCCAACCAACCTCATTACTGGGAGAGATGGGTGATGGAGGGGGTGGGACTCACCACTGGAATTGATGGTACCAACCAGTTGGCTGCCACTGTTGTTAGCAGTGATATTGATGATGAGGTAGGCCTTGAGCGACTGCACCACCACAGTGAATGAGTCTGCAAAACAGGAACAAAAACACTGATTCCTTCTAAGAGTTTCGCCCTTTTTGGTCCTGCAAAACAGGACAAGACACACCAACTCCCTCTGAGAGTTTCGCCCTTTTTGGTGCTGTGAAACTGGAACAGACACACCGACTCCCTCTGAGAGTTTCGCCCCTTTTGGTGCTGCAAAACTGGACCAGACACACCAACTCCCTCTGAGAGTTTCGCCCTTTTCAGTGCTGCAAAACTGGAACAGACACACCGACTCCCTCTGAGTTTCACCCTTCTTGGTTCTCCTGCAAAACTGGAACAGATATGCTGACTCTGAGTTTCACCCTTCTTAGTTCTCTTTGCAAAACTGGAACAGATATACTGACTCCCTAGCCCTCTGAGTTTTACCCTTTTCGGTTCTCCTGCAAAAAACCTGCTGACTCCCTCTGAGTTTCACCCTTCTTGGTTCTCCTGCAAAACTGGAATGGATATGCTGACTCCTGAGTTTCACCCTTTTCAGTTCTCCTGCAAAAAACATGCTGACTCCCTCTGCATTCCACCTTTCTCGGTTCTCCTGCAAAAAACATGCTGACTCCCTCTGAGTTTCGCCCTTCTTGGTTCTCCTGCAAAACTGGAACAAACATGCTGACTCCCTGAGAGTTTCACCCTTCTTAATTCTCCTGCAAAAACAGGAACAATGGTTCTCCTGCAAAACTGAAACTGTGAATAGCATCTTTTAATTAGGCAAATTTTTTTTTTAAATTCAGCTGTTTCCCTCAACCCATTAGTCCCCCCCCCCCCCCCCCCCCACACACACACACACACAAAGATTTTTAGAAACAGGACAAAAGTTTTTCCCAAATGTGGACATAATGGAGGAATGGTCTCAGTACTCTATCCTTCCCTATCACAACTCAAAACAAAAACACCCTTAATCCCAATCAAATGATCTAAGTACTATGACCCTGTCTCAAATCTTCTGAGTCTATCAAATCAGGGCTCCCAGTGCATCCCTTACACACTAGAACTGAAAAAGACATACTAAACCGTAGGCCTAGAGGGTCCCACAGGACTCACCAAGAAAGTTCCAGGTTATTTTTATAGTCCAGACATCCTGTTCCCAACTGACAGAAATGGGTCATGTGAACTATTCCTACCACATCTTCTGTCTCAAAACCAATAGCTACCTTACACTGTCTTTTTTACTGACAACCCTGATGACAGTCATTCTCCCAAACTTCTCGAGGTACTGGTACATAGGACTACACACATTACTTCAACATCAGTGCTCAGACACAAATCAGCACACGCCTAACACCAAGCTATCAAACAGTGCATGTCAGTGCTTTATATGCCCTACATTGTGAGACATTTTGGTCTTCTGCTTCGGAAAAGTTTAATATAAAACAGTCATGCAAAGAAACTGAGGATTAATTAGAGATCCGTGTACATGATGTCAATGTGAAGGCTTCCAACATGACAATAATCTGTTGTGAATTTTCAGCTGTCAAAAAAAAGATCAATGGAGTTTCTACAGTAAATTGTTCAAAGTGGCACCATAGTTGCACACACTTTGAGTGATGTTAAGATAACACACAACATTAATTACAGAATCAGCCTTAGCTATTTGTAGTACCCTGTTCTCCATTTGCAGTTTGCAAAGATGAGAGCTTTCTCCCTTCATTCTCTGTTTGGTTTTGATCTGTTTCATGGATTCAGAGCGTTACTCCAACTTGTTTCACTTTCAAAAATTTATAATGGTCTTGTGTTTGAAAATGCCACACATTTTGCTTTCTTGCCCTGCTACTTAAAAAATCATTTTCATACTGACCAATGGATGCTACTAAAGTACATCTACAGAGTTGGCAGGGCTGCCAACCACCAGAGTACAACTGACATGGAGAACTACGAGAGTAGGCCTTTGAATAAACCTATTACTGCTATAATGAGCCAGCATACCTGAAAGTGCACAACTAATAGTGGCATTATCAGACAGAACTGAACCCATAACTGAGTTGTAGCAAGGACATAAGGCATCACATGCAAAGCAGAATACTTCTGCACAGCTGCCGTTTCATATTAGACATGACCCTTTAAAACTGCCCAGGGACCTCCTTAAAATACTCACTAATGGGTGCCCTGCAAATGTCCTAGAAAAAAGCAGTCCTGATGAGGCAGTCTAATCATCTGAATTCCAACCACCTCACACACAAAGTTTAGTCCACCTACTGTGCTGGTCACAGAACTGAAACTGCTCTTCTTCAGATTGTTAATGACATTCTTACAGCTTCTGCTACCAAACTTTTATTCTGACTCTGCTCAATTTATCAGCAGCTTCTGACAACAGATTACTCCATGCTGTTGCACCAAAGAATGCTGGAAAATAAGGCTTGGAGTTTGTGTTGTTGCTGTTGTTGTTTTAGTACTTCTTTGTCTCTTGCAAAATATTTGGGTTGCCTTACCTGGGTAAGGCACAGCAGCCGCAAGAGCAGCGCTATCCATTCCTATCAGTGTGCGTGGTATTTTTGTGTGTTCAAACAATGGTATGGCTGCCAGTGTGTGGGATTTTTAACATGCGCACAGATGTTGATGCATGCGATTGCACACGGGGGCTTAACATCAAACTGTGCACATACCTCTCATCCCAGTCATGTTGACCACTCTGTTCCCTGGCAAAGTGTAGTTTCCATCATAGATGTTAAGGGAGTCATTCCCCTTCAGGTTCAGCGTGGAAATGTGCAGGGTGGTGTAGTTCTGGGTGGGCTTAGTGCGCTTCACTGTGATAATGCACAGTCCCATTGGCAACATTGTCGGCAAAGAAAAGGTACCATTGACTGTCCTGTTGCATGAGCCTGTGCAAAGAATTGAAAAATAGTCCAGGATTTTGCTGTGCAAAGAACTGCAAACCAGTTCAGGGTAGTCTACTGTGTGGAGTAAAAAAAGCACACCACCACCCAAAAAAATTAACACAAAAAAAGCTGACACAATAAACATTTAAAAGTGTTAAATGAACTGAAAAATAGCCCAGGGTGGACTGTGAAAAGAGCTGAAAAAAGGTCCATGTCCAAGGAAAGAATATAAAAATTGTGTTTGGGAGACTGATTTCCTCAGTGTTAGTTCATTAACTAGGCTGAACCCAGCAAAGCTTACAGCAGCCTGGCCTAAAGTTCCTTTCAGGAGCAAAGACCCTGAAGCTTCCCCAATGAAACATTTGCAAGAAGGCAGCTGTAAGAAATGAAAAGAGGAAAAGCAGGGGGCTCGCTTACCAGACAAAAGGGTTTCCTGGTCAAAACCCTCCCCACTGTCAGCTGAAGCCACTGGGAACGGTACAGCCAGCAACAAACCTGAAAACACATCATGCTAATGTTTAAGGAACCAAGACATAAAGTTTACATCTTAAAAGGGGAACTGAATGCAGAAATGTAATGTTGTTCATGAACTGAACAAATTAAGTTATCATTAGAAAGGAAAGGAACACACATGAAACTGATGTTTTAAAGGAACTGTACACATATTAATGTTTTCAAGGAACTGAACACATCAAGTTTATATTATAAAGGAATTAAACACTTTGAGACAGTGTTATAAAGGAACCTGAAGCACTGTACCAAATACATCAAAGTTAGTGTTTTAAAGGAACTACATGGTTATTAACTGGATTTTAATAATAATACTAAGCTCTGTCAAATGCAAAGGCTCATCTCAAGTCAGTACTTTAAAAGCAACTAAACACACCAACTGATCAGGTTAATGTTTAAAAAATAAAATAAAAATAAAAAGTTATTGTTTTGAATGAACTAAACACATCAAAGCTAATATTTTACAGGAACTGAATGCATACAGTGAATGTCTTAAAAGACATTAAGAGACAAAGTTATTGTGCATTATATGTGTGTGTATGGCGTGGGGCAGTATGGGGGAGAAGGGATTGGGGGTGGGGGGTGGGTTAGCAGGGGACAAAAGTCACATTCAAAACAAGTAAATTACATACAAAGCCTTTCATTCTCCTCTCTTTTTTCAAACTATTCTGTGACCTTAAAAATGGGTCATGTTCACTGAACAGGGTACAAACATGTATGCAAAGCTTGAGAGAGCAGGCAGACAGTTTCAATAATCTTGGCACAGCTTAGCCAAGGTAGGAGAAGACACCAACATTAAAGTTTTACCTGATAAAAAACAGCGCATCAAGAGATGATCTTCAGAATTACCATGGAGAGTATACATGGTAAGTGCACTCAGGCACAGCCTCACAGTTGACCCACCAATAAAAAAGACTTGGTAGGATAACGAAAGCAGAGTGCCATAGTTGTCCTCCCCATCAGGGGATCAGGAGGGCACAACTCTGCCATAGTAAAGTAAATGCCCCTACATTTGTCCCCCTTTATTTCCAGAGATCATCAATTATCTCCCCAATACCTGCGATACTTGAAGCACCATGTTCATGTTCCTGATCATGTATGCACCAAGCAGTTTGAACTCATCTGTATGCATGCTGACCAAGGTTTAACTCATCTGTATCCATTCTAAAAATTACTATAACTTAAAACTTACCAAGAAAAAAATCATATTAAGCTTCAACTTTCTGCCACTAAGTGACAAGTGCTACAGTGAAATGCAAGACTACCAAAAACATTTCTTTCTTTGTTACCAAGTTAATGGAGATCATAGTAATGGGGAGTTAAGAAAATCTCAAATAGTTTCTAAAAAATAAAAAATAAATGGGGTGGGGGAAGAGGGAGGGGGGTGGGGGTGGGGGGGTTGTAAGGTCAGTCTTTTTTTCTTCTTTTGAAAATAAATAAATGCCAGCTGCATTGAGGTGTTGACCACCTCACTCACTTTCTCATGGCCTAAAAATAAATAAACCATCTGCATCTGCATAACACACAGGCATACACACACACAGGCATACACACACACACACACACACATGCACAAATATCAACAACAACAAAAGAGCTCGCTCATGAATTCAATAACTTTACAAAGTTTAATTTTAAAACTTGCTTAGAGAAGAACTTACTGAGTAAATACAACCTAAATGATGTGAAATTAGTATTATACACCATAAACACATTTTTCTTCATAAAAATAAAACAATGCAACAGTTTTATAACTAGAAAAAATATAACAGCGAGCACTCGTCAAATTAATGTTTGAAAATGCCTGGTCCACCTGTGCCCAATCCCAGTCTAATCAAATGCATGTCATTCATGACTGAACTACAACAGCATTAGTATTAGAGGCTCTTTTTGTTACTGTCTAACAACTATGTACGGTAACATGACACCCCAACCTGGATATTTCAAGTCAGTTTTCCGTATGTGCACGTGTTTTTGCCATGCTTTGTATGAAAATGTTAATTTTCGTATGTTTTGTACGCTTGTATACCACTGACTTGTTGTTGTTTTTAAACATTATGAGTAAATGCACATTGTATGTTTTTCTTTAAGTTGTATAACTTGTAAAGCACTTTGGGTTTTTGAAAGTGCTCTGTAAGTTCTGTATTATTATTATTATTCAACCTGTAAAACTGTCCCATGGAAAACTGCCCCAAATCAGTAAAGTATTCAAAACAGAAAAAGCATACGTAATAAAAACTCAAAATGACAAGATCCAAACACGTAAAAGGTTCAAAATAATGCTATTTACTATGACAAAACACAACATGTGAATTTTCGGGGTAATCCCCTTTATCAAGCTACAAAACAACACTTAAATAACAATTAAACAGTGAAAAATGATGAAAAATGAGACGGAGAGCTAATCCACTTATCTTTTTTTGGTTGAGCTATGTCCAGTTCTGGGAAGAATCATGACAAGAATAAAATTACCTGCTATGGCAAGTGCAGTCAGCACCACAGCATGTCCTAGTTTGCCCATGATCTCACGCAGTCCGTAAACTGAAACAACGATACACAAGCCATCAACTCATCAAGCTGCAATGTACTCAGTCTATAATGAGGCCCTATCACCCTGTACATTGAAAGACCTGTCAGGAGTGTGTTAAACATATAATGTGTTGATTCAGATTTCAGTGACTGTAGTGTCTGGTATGTTTCACTTAACACACGCACACACAATCATCACACACACACACGCATGCACACACATGAATAAACACACACACACACACACACACACACAGAGGAATTAAGGAAGTGATACATGTGCACACATGTGTGTACACATCACTCACAGTCACACAGTCACGCACACACACAGAACAGAGACGAACAAGACAAGAAGACAGAGAGCAGAGAGAGAGAGAGCAAAATAATTGCAGTCAACAAAATCAGTAACTGATTAATTGCTTAGCATTATTCTCTGCTCTTGAGCAGATCACTATGCCCTAGTTGCATATATATGTGAGCAAGTGCTCTTTGTACGTTTTTACAATAATCCCGCCCCGGTTATCAGATCCATGCAATTTCATTACTGTACTGTTAGTAACCCGGGAACCGGAGCAGACGACGCTTTTGTTTTGAAGCGCTGCGTGTTGCGTAACGCCACATGGCCTTCTCACAGCCGACCGGCAATGCGTGCGCCATTTTCAAATCTGTTTACTCCCTTAATATTTTGACCGCTTGTTTGTTTACCTACTCTTTGTTCACCTAGTCCTTTTTATGCACTAAGTCATGTGGAATATAATTTGGCATCTTAGAATGTTTATTTAGATCTTATTTAGACGCAGGATCGAGCTTAATCAGTTGCCGATTCCTCTCTAGGTCCATTCTTTTTATAGCCGTCGTCTGCATGGCGCATTTTCTGTGTAGTACTAGTGAATAGTAGTGAATCGTTGTTTTGACTCGATGAAAGTAATTCTGTGTCGATCAATGCTTTGTCGTATAGTATTTTGCTTAGCCGACTTCATGTTTAGTGTTTATTTTGGGTTGAAATTAACTTATTGAGTATTGTGTACTGTAGAAGCTAAGTTATATTCATAGACTACTTGGTATCACTATCAGCGCTGCTGCGACTAAAATAACGCGCCCCAGGCGAAAGTTCGCACCGATTGTTTTAGTGCTAGTCTTTGAGTGTGTCTTGCTTCTCTTACAGAGCGTTGTATTGTAATTGTTATGTACCATTTTAACCGTGGTAGCGTGTTCTTTATTCTGATGTAAGTTTTATTGACAGTTATATTTTGTACATTGTGTTAGTTATGATTTAGTTGTACGAATCTGCTTATAGATAGGTGCAAGCCACGCTTCCCACTCTTGTTGTAAATTAAATAAGTCATGTGTGTACATTTTGTTTATACGGTTTAAAAGGTTGTAACTGTAGCTTTTATTTGATGTATTTCATGTTTTAATTAGTTTAGTTATTGTTGAGGAAACTGTATTTGTGCGGGCCAAGGAAACACAATAGTCAGCCATTTTGTGGTCCAGAGGGCTGATTTCATTGTAGCGATAGCGTGTGTTCTTTGCGGCCCGCGCAGTTCTCTTATCTATGCGTGCGCGTGAGGATTTTGGGTGTGCTGAGAAAGTTGTCTGCTGCTGTAGAATAAAGCCTGTTTGCCGTCGCCGCCTGCTGTGGTCTCCATTTTGACTGACTCCGCTGCCTGTGTCCTGTCCTACCATTCCGCTCCATTACATATATATATGTATATATTATTATATACCTATACATGCCACATGGTAAAAAATTAATCAAATTAAAAAAAGTTCAAAACCAGCCTCACACTACAAATGATGTGTGTGTGTGTGTGGGGGGGGGGGGGGGGGATAAAGCACTGACACAGTGACAGCATTTTGCAATTAGTGTGACCACTGATTCATAAGGCAGCTTTCCACTGACTCTGTGTGTGCGTGTGTGTGTGCATGCGTCCGTGTATGCAAGTCTGCTTGCTTGACCGCCAAACTGCACACTGGTATTTCAACTAATTTTGTAACAATTTGTAAATTTGTTTTACTTTCAAATAAACTTCATCCGGATCCACTGCTGCCTACTTGTTGATCTACTGACATTGAAATGGTCCACCTAGTAGTAGTACAGTATTACTAATACTAGCCAATACACACAAGCTCACGAGACAGTATTAGTAATACTAGCCAATGACTGTGGTTCACAAGACTTCAATTTCAAACTCAAAGTCCCAACTGGTTTTTTAACATACCAGTGACTTAAACAAGAAAAACTTACAAACATTTACTCATTAAAATGTGTTTAAATTCCCAAGTTAGTTTCATGTTTGTCATCTGTCCCTTTAACATTAACAATTTGTCTTTCTTCTTCCCTTTAAGTAACCACAATTAATTGGTTGATTATTCTGTCACTTTTGGGGAACTGGTACTGTGATATAATTTTTTTGTTACTGTT
>JABMCL010003344.1:625000-630000 GCA_018857735.1 Alviniconcha marisindica
ATTCATGGCACAGGCGCCGGGCAACCTTGTCAATAGCTTCGATAACCTCCTGAAGTATCTGCTGAAGGACCTGACCTCTGACATGGCCAAGGTGAGGTCGATATTCACGTGGTTGACAGCACAGCCCGTGATCACCGTGACCTTCCCCAAGGTGGTGAAACCGAACACTCCGCAGGCCTGGCTGAAGAGAATCAAATTTGACCGCACGCTCTACGCAGACCTCTTTGCCGTCATGTGCAGGTGAGGTCGTGTACCAGGGTGGTTTTAGACACACTCCGAGCATCGCTTCCCGGCACCTTCCTCCAAACTCTGCCAGATTTAGTTACGCCACTGAAGGGGCACTCTTTATCACCTCGCAGCTGTCCACCGACGCAGTCAGCGCCCTCCAAAAGGTTCGGGTACTGATAAGACGGTGGAAGCAACCTAGCGCCCAAGCACGCACATAAACATGAGACGCATCTACCCCGGGTAAAAAAAAGAGTTCTGTCTCGTTCCAAACGACTTTTGTTTTATTTGAGCTGGCGTAAGCAACATGGCAACATAAAAAAAACGTCTGATATAATTTGAGTTGTTCGTAACAAACTTACTACTGTTTGAGCACCAACAAAAACTGCTCGTTAGCTGACCTATGGCGTAACTAAATACGGCAGTGGTTGAAGGAAGGATGTCGTAAACCAGTGCTTGGAGTTTGAGTTTTAGATTGTGGCTGTGAGTTGTGGTTAGTTGGCGGAAGGAGGGCAGATTCGATTTTACGCCACTGTCCTGGGATTTAAACGCAATCAGTCTCTTCGGATTGACGCGAATTAGGATCAGAATGTAATCCTGCACTTTAGCAAACTGGCAAACACAAGGACAAAAATGTGTGTGTCACTGTGTTTACGTGTGTGTGTGTGATTTTCCAGCTAGTCAGCATTGCATTTGAGCAACTTCGGTAACAAAATAGCCTACCACGTTGCTTATCAGTATTTCAGACGTTGCCTAGTATATGCGCTTGTTGACACTATAATCATGTTATGGTCTGGCAAACTCCAGGAAGGCCGAGGTTCCCTGTGTCATCATCGAGGGGTCAAGCAAAGGAGCTGGCTACGAAGTGGGTCAGAAAGGGCCACTGAAACTGACCAATCGCTGGAACGCAGTGCACGTGCAGGGCTCGTGGCGCCTGGTCAACGTGCCGTGGGCGTGCATCACTACGGACGGTGTGGCCGAGGGAGACTGGGACCTGGTAGAGAAAGATGGACAGGCCGTCAGAGAAAAGTAGGCAGAGTGAGACTTTGTTAACCCCTTCGCTGCCACGATATCACTTGAAATCAATCATTAAAAGTGCGCAATTTGAAAACTTTAAGCTTTTAGTTTTCTTGCTAGCACCGGCGTGTTAAAGGATTTTCATTAAAACGCATAGCATTCAAAGTATATGCGTTATAAGACAGGAAAATATACTGTTTGCAGGCGCGTGCATGCATCTTTCAGCCCGTAAATTGTACAGGATGGGGCAGTAAAGGGGTTAAAGCGGAACCGAAAGGAACTCGCAAGTTGGTTTGAAAACGACAGTCCGTCAGAGAAAAGCAGGCAGAGTGAGACTTTGTTAAAGTAGAACCAAAAAGAACACGTTATTTGGTTTGAAAACGACAGTCCGTCAGAGAAAAGCAGGTAGAGTAAGACTTTGTTAAAGGAGAACCGAATGGAAACGCAATTTGGTCTGAAAACAAAGTAAACGGGCAAATAGTTCTGTCCGCTGGCTTCATTTGATTTTTCTTTCAATACACCGGAAGAGAGGCCTGGATGTTTATTCCCCCCCCCCCCCCCCCCCCCCCCACCCCCTCCGTAATCTCAGGGCTGTCATTTGGTTCCTCTTTCCTATCTCCTTTCTCGTTTTTCTGCCTAGTCGTGTTACTCCTTCTACATTACATTAGAGGAAGGCAGGGGGAACATTCCCATTATTTGTAAAGAGAAAGATATCACAAAAACTCCGGGAGACTGGAACTTGGTGACGTGGTAAATTTTCTTTTGACCTCTGTTGTTTAGTTGCATGACCATGTGCCAGTTTTAACATTGTACACACATATAATATATTCTGATAAAATGTGTTTCTCACTGATATAACCGTCACGGTTGACTGGGCGTTGAAAACCAATTATTTATCTTCTGTCCCTCTAGTGAAGCGGCACTTGAAGATGAAGCTGGGGGTGGGGGTGGGGGGTGGGGGGAGCGTGGAGGGGGGGGGGGGGGGGGGGGGGGGCGGCGATCGCCAATGCTCAAGCTTTCTTTGAGGGTGTGATTTCTGACACATTTGACCTTAGCATTGTCTGGCGCCATGGTCACGTGGTTTGAAAGGATGACCAATCGCGCGCATGCTAGGGGGAGTTACTTTGAAAAACTGGACTAGGCAAGGAATCCGTCCGTATGTGCCCCCAGATCTCCTCATCCGGAAACTCACGGGGTCACCTTTGTAGCATCTACAGCAACGATAGATTATGGTATTTTTGTGAAATTAACTGTTTTCGGAATCAGTTACCAGTTTGGACGGTTGGTTATTAGTGGTTGAATTTTAGCGTCCTGTCCACCGCATAGGGTTATTATTTCAGGACGGAATCGTCTTCGAAATTATTGTCAACTTTAAACCAGTTGCTCTGTTCTTCCTCACATGATCACATTGCTCTTTTGATTACGTTCAATTCCAAAAACGACTAACTCTTCTGCTAACAACGTTTTGCAGGGAGGTCTCAAAGAAGGACGTACAAGAGGACTTGGACGAATTTTGGTTCCTGACGGATCCGGAAGACTTCAACGCCTTCTGTCACGCCAAAGAGCCGCGTTGGCAACTGCTGGAAGATCCCTGGACAGATCACAACTTCCTTAATGCCCCTCGATACGCAGAGGTAAGATGACATCTCTGGATAGATGATGACGTTTTTAAATGTCCCTCGATACGCAGAGGTAATATTGCGTCACTGGACATGTGACTACTTCCTTAATGCCCATCGGTACGCAGAGGTAAGATGACATCACTGGATAGATGATGACGTTTTTAATTGTCCTTCGATACGCAGAGGTAATATTACGTCACTGGACATGTGACGACTTTCTTAATGCCATCGATACTCAGAGGTGACATTATGTCACTGGACGTCAATAGCTTTCATAACACCCCTCAAAAAGAATGGTCTCTTCCTCGAATTGCAGAATACTGGTTCTGATTATATACACGCAGTTGTTGTTGTTGTTTGTTGTTTGTCATTACTAAGAATTTGACTAGGTTTGTGACGGAGTAATTTTTCAGCTTTGTTCTTGTTACTCATTTTTTCGTTCGTATTTTGTGGCAGTCTTCTTTTTCATTGTTTAGGGGATAGCTGTCGCAGTCATTTGGCCAGAGTTCAGCGATGTAATTATTCAAATCTGGTTTTAGCTGAGGAAAAATGGATGTACTCATCTGAGACGTCGCCATCAAGGGCATCCTTGCATGACATTCAAAAAAAGGCTTTTTGTTTTGTTTTGTTTTGTTTTGACGCGTGACTTGCTAATAATAATAGTAATAATAATAATAATAATACGTAACACTTATATAGTGCCTAATCCAACTAGACTGGCTTAAAGCACTTCACAATTCAAAACAAGAATCAACATCAGAATCAATACATGAAACATGCATATATACACCAGACGATCCAACGCCAACAGCAAAGTGCAGGCAAACATGCACACATCCCGGGACAATCAAAGAAACCCAGACATGTAATGCAGCAATACATGGACCATGGACACATCTCATGATTGCAAATCAAATACAAAGTGCATCATAATACATAAAAACAAAACAAATAAAAAACAAAACAAAAAACTGGGTTATATTGGAAGGTTTGGCAGAAGAAGTGGGTTTTCAACTGTGACTTAAATGAGGAGTGTTTTTGTGTGGCGGATGGAGAAAGGCAGATTATTCCAGGTTACGGGACCCTGATAGGAGAAAGATACTCTGGCCTGAGTATTTCTCTTTGAACAGAGGGATCTTCAATTTACGTGTGTCTGCGGTAGACCGTAAAAAGTCAAAAGTAAATCTGCCAGTCAAAAATGAGCAAAGAAGGGATGCCTCCTACGCAACATGCTTTAGCAGCAGAGTGTGCTGCCGAATTGGGACAAAAGACTATAAATACATTAATTTTGTTTGCAACGAAGCAACGAGTCTCTTTCTTCACAACACGCTTCGCTGTACTATTCAGATTCGATTGATGCTAGAGAAAGCGACTGTAAATCAGGTTATTTGAGAATGTTGTTCAGACGTATTTATTGGTCATCATCTTTGATTAGAAGAAAGAAAAAAGTAATATTTATAGCCAATTGCAACTAACTGGATCTTCATCAATTTTAACTCATTACTTAACATTTATTGGATTGTTGGCAACTGCAATTAACTGGATCTTCATAAAGTTTAACTCATTACTTAACATTCCAGGGATTGTTGGACCGGACTGTCATTTATTTTACTCGATTTTATGAAGTAGTGTTTGATGTTGATATCATGTTTTTCGCTTTGATACGATCCACTAGGTTCACTGGACGTTAATAACCAATCACTTACTTACTCTTCTTAGCTGTCGTCGATTCATTATCTTCTTCTTCGCCTCCTCCACTTTTTTAAAGGACATATTCGGCAGTGACTGGGAGCTGCTGGGTGATGGTGCAGGGGACGTGAAGGCGGATGGAGGGAAATGTCAGATCGCTTTCCAGCACCCGCCTGACGTTCAGAGAGCCTCCCTCATGTACAACCTCTACTTCAATGTCAAACTGTCGCCAAAGTCTCTGCCGGTGAGAGACCACACACATGCGCGCACACACACACACACAAACAAACACACATGCATGCACACACACACACATGCATGCACACACACACATGCATGCACACACACACACACACACACACACACACATGCATGCACACACACATGCATGCACACACACACACACACACACATGCATCACACACACACACACCACACACACACACA
>JABMCL010003344.1:632500-645000 GCA_018857735.1 Alviniconcha marisindica
TGCACGTGCCACGTGACAGCAAGCTGACCAACAAAGAGTATGGAGTGTGCATTGGCCTTCTGTCAGCGGCGTCACGTGGCGGCGACAACCAGTCAAAAGACATCGACTACACCCCTCTCGTGAACTACATCATCACGGAGGACATACAGCTGACCTTTCCCGGCGAGAAACAGAGCATACAGGTAGAGACAGTTGGCACCCACCGGAGCTGACCACGCAAGAGCGCATGCGTGCAATCACATATTTACAGACGGAGGAGCGCGCGACACACACACACACACACACACACACACACACACACACACACACACACACACGTTCGTGCGTGTGTGTTTGTGTGTCATAACCACAACAAAAGAAACAGTAACATTAAATAGCAACCGTCAGAGTACAACGGAAACAAAATAATTGGTAAGTCGTCTGTTTTTATCTGCGTGTCTGTCTATCTCTGTCTCTGTCTGTCTGTCTCTTTCTCTCTGTATTTGTCTCTGTGTGTGTCTCTGTCTTTCGCTGTCTCTGTCCCTCTCACTGTCTCTGTTCCCCCCTCTCTCTCACTGTCTCTCTACCTGTCTCTGCTGTCTGTCTGTCTGTCTGTCTCTGTCTGTCTTCTGCTCTGTCTCTCTCTCTCTCTCTGCTCTCTCTCTCTCTCTCTCAGTCTGTCTGTCCGTCTGTCTCGCTTTATTGAAACCTTTTTAGGGTGTGTTTTTTCTTCAGAACTCAGTGTATATATTGTGGCAAGGCAAACATTCAAGAAAAGACTAGCCTTTTACTTTTATTGTTTGGCATTTTGGTTATATATCACAATGCTTTACATGAAAGTGTGTGTGTGTGTGTGTGTGTGTGTGTGTGTGTGTGTGTGTGTGTGTGTGTGTGTGTGTGTGTGTGTGTGTGTGTGTGTGTGTGTGTGTGTGTGTGTGTGTGTGTGTGTGTGTGTGTGTGTGTTGTGTGTGTGTTGTTGTTGTTGTTGTTGTTGTTGTTGTTGTGTTTTAGCGAGGACAGATAATAAGACTAGGCGTCTGCCTAAAATATTTATCCTTGAGTATTAATGACCAATCAGTCAGTCTCTCTTTCCCTCCTCTCTCTCTCTCTGTCTCTCTCAACCTCTCTCTCTCTCTTTGTCTTTCTGTCTCTGTTTTTCTCTTTCGCTCTGAGGTGACCATGTGCGTTTGACGAGACGTTGAAATCAAAGAACTAACTATAACTCTCACTTTCACTCGCTGTGTGTGTGTGTGTGTGTGTGTGTGTGTGTGTGTGTGTGTGTGTGTGTGTGTGTGTGTGTGTGTGTGTGTGTGTGTGTTTCCGTCTGCCTGTCTGCATGTCTGTCTGCCTACCTGCCTGGCTGCCTGCCTGTCTGTCTGTCTGTCTTCAAGTATTAAAAGATGACTAGCTATGACAACCTGATTGCTACTTTCTTCTTTCTTCGTCACTCGACAAAAGACGAATCTGCCGACAGGTTCCCATCTAATCGTGCTCAGCGGGAATGACAATGTTCTCAGTTCTACTGTAGGCGCGGACTTTCTCGTCGTAATTGAGAATGCTGACGCTCGCTTTTTTGTTTTCGTTTGCTTTTTGTTTTTAAATTAAGCAAAATCGTTTATATTCATTTGAACTTGTGGGTGTCTTGTTTTTATACATGCTCCCTCTTCATAGCGCAAGAGCGACCTTTTGAAGGCCATCAAAAACTTCGACGTAGCCAGGTTCTACAAGAGCTTGGAAGGTGGTGGTGACCTTGACCCAGTGACCAAAAGCAAGGTCACGAACTTTCTAACCGAGGTCAACAAAATCAAGTTCGAGAGACTGGAGTCACTTGTGCAGGTTGGCTTTGATGCATTGTCCTCATTATCATGATCCTCATTGGCGCGATCGTTCTAGTCTCTGCGAATAGCGAATATACAGATTAGGGCCCAGTGACAGCTAGGTTAGTGACTGATAGATACAGGCTAATTATAGGCAGAGCCGTTCGCACGAGGGGGGGGGGGGGGGGGGGGGGGGGGGGGGGGGGGGCGAGGTGAGAGGAGTTACTGATTGTTTTTATTATGATTACTACTCTATTACTGTCCTGGTACGATTACTGATTGCTTTCATTATTACTAGTATACTACTACCCTGCTATTGCCCTATTACTACTACTACTACTGCTACCACAAAACTACTATCACTACTATTGCTGCTGCTGTTGCTACTACTACTACTATGTGTGTCTATTGTGACTACTACTGCTGCTGCTGCTGCTGCTGCTGCTGCTGCTGCTGTACTACCTACTACTACTACTACTACTACTACTACTACTACTACTACTACTACTACTGCTCCTACCCCACTACTGCTGCTGCTGCTATTACTACTACTACTACCCAGTGCTAGGTTCTGAGCTGCCAGTCATTCGAGCAGTTTTAGCCAATCAGCAAGAAGCCGGAAGAGAGGTAGCCATTTTAGCTACAAGCTGAAGCACAACAACAGAGGGGAAAACGGGCTAATTCTGCACACACCAGACTTTCAAAACAAGCATTGGTCCACAAACTGAGGCACAACGACAGAGCAATAAGCCTTATGGTTTCTGTGGACGTTAAGCACCATATTTACTTAGAGGGGAAAACGGCTAATTCTGCACACACCAGACTTTCAAAACAAGCATTGGTCCACAGGCTGAGGCACAACGACAGAGCAATAAGCCTTATGGTTTCTGTGGACGTTAAGCACCATATTTACTTAGAGGGGAAAACGGCTAATTCTGCACACACCAGACTTTCAAAACAAGCATTGGTCGACAGGCTGAGGCACAACGACAGAGGGGAAAACGGCTAATTCTGCACACACCGGACTTTCAAAACAAGCAATTGCGCACGCGATCATTGCAGACGGAGAGATTTCAAACGCAGCTCAATTCATGAGGCTTGTTGCTGTTGTTGGTGTTGTTGGTGGTGACTGTGGTGTTGGTGTTGTTGTTGTTGTTGTGGTGATGGTGGTAGTGAAGTTGTCGATGGTGGTTTTGCTGTTAGTGGCGATGGTGTTGTTGTTGATAGTGGTGCTGTTGTTGATGTTGGTGGTAGTGTTGTTGATGATGATGGTGGTGGTGGTGGTGTTGCTGTCGTTTTTAGTGTTGTTCTTCGAGTTGTTGTTGTTGCTGTTGTTGTTGTTGTAGCGTGCCCCCAGTTGAACTCTCTGGGTTCACCCAGTATGTGCAACTCTGCTTTGACAAATGCGTTCCATGGGGTGAGAGGATTGAAGTGCGTGATCTTTAAAAAAAAACATTTATTTTTTTAACTTTATTTTATTTTTTAATTACATTTTTATTGTTCTATTATCCCACCAATTGGGTAGAGCCCCAGGCCGTGGAGGGTGGATAATGTAATAATGCCTGGAGCTTGTCACGGCTGAAGATATGGTCCACACATAACTGTACAGCGCATACTTTCAACATTTCAGTGTAGCCGTGTTGTTCATCAGTGTCTTGTGACACAGTGCAAGCAATCTCCAAGACTTTAAATGAGGCAAATAACATCCATCTGGATGCTAGAATTGGACCCAAATCATCGTGTATTCCACCAGAAGTCGACAAGAGTAGGTTATTCAACATAGCGGTCAAATCGAAAGCTTGTGACCCAGCATTATAACTGTGGGAAGTAAGGCTTACCCACAATGCACATTATTGTCAATAATTATTTGAAAAAAATTATAGTGATAGTCATCATCGTCATCTTCATCACAATAATAATAATCTTGATAATCATGAAGAAAAAATTTGTACATCGCAGTTGGGAGGTGCAGTTTCCGAAAAGACTTGGCTCAAAGCGCTTTACCAAATAATAACAATCGTAATTTGTTGGGATAATATTAATAATAATAATTATGAGTTAATTAACTGAAAAACACGTTAGCTCCACTAAGCGTTCTTCTGATTCACGCTACCCATCGTTGTGTCAGATGATGAACGGTTCAGAAGTGAACAAACTGGAGCAAGCCCTGGCAGAATATGAAGAAGTTGAAAATCAGAACAGCGAGACCATCCTACAGGCCAAAGCAATGCTGGACCTTCTTCGGGCACTGAAGGACGACAACGACATGCAGCCCTTGGAGAAGGCATTACGGCGTGCTTATGACACCAAATTGAAACGCAGCGCCAATATCCAGAGAGCGGAAGACACGCTGGTTACATATTACGTTAAAGGTATGGTTTTGACGCAGAGATGCTTGAGTTTCGGAAAACAACTTTTTGTCGTTTTCCGTTACTGACAGTATTTTGTTATAGCATCTTCTGCTTCTTGCACTGGAAGAGATGTCTACTGGAAAGAAAAGTGGCGTTCTGTCCCATACAACAGCCTACATCTAAATGATACTTTTGGGTGCTTCTTGTGCCAGAGAGAGAGAGAGAGAGAGAGAGAGAGAGAGAGAGAGAGAGAGAGAGAGAGAGAGAGAATCCTAGTATATTTTGTGCAGAATTCTGAAAGAGCCTTTCTCTGAATTTCATATAGCACTAGCAAAGTACTTAATCTTGCGCTTACACTTAATTGTAATTAGTCCAACAAGTCCGGCAATTTTTTCCCCTCCCGCTGCCCGCCTGTAGGCTTTTGGACGTGACGATTGACGATGATATTATAGACGATATTATATATCCAAGCGTTTATGACTTTACCACCTGATTTCATGTATTATTTAGCGTAGTTTGGGGACGATTTTCCGGGTACCAAACCGCTTTGCTTACGTGCCGTGTTGGTGATGGTGATGGTGGAGCAGGAGTGGGAGACAATTTCAGGAGGAACTGTTAACTTCAGGAGAACAGTCTGGTTGTTGGTGGGCCGCCGTAGAACAGTCTGGCTGGTGGTGGGCCGCCGTAGAACAGTCTGGCTGGTGGTGGGCCGCTGTAGAACAGTCTGGCTGTTGGTGGGCCGCCGTAGAACAGTCTGGCTGTTGGTGGGCCGCCGTAGAACAGTCTGGCTGTTGGTGGGCCACCGTAGAACAGTCTGGCTGTTGGTGGGCCGCCGTAGAACAGTCTGGCTGTTGGTGGGCCGCCGTAGAACAGTCTGGCTGTTGGTGGGCCACCGTAGAACAGTCTGGCTGTTGGTGGGCCACCGTAACTTTTGGAAAACGTGCGTCATAATGGACCCACGGACACGTGAAGTTGATTATTCTAAAAGCTATTTACGCTATCAACTTGATATTGTAGACATTCCTCAAACCTGCCATTGTGCATACTAAGACGATGTTGTTGTTTTTTCTTTCACCCCCCATCACCACCATTTTTTTCTTTTTTTCTTTCTTTTTCTTTATATACAAATATTTCTTCTCCATTTGTTTACATAAAAAGTAAACCAAGTTGTAATTGAACTACACAATTTCTGCTTCGTGGGACCAGTCTGGCCCATACTCTTTATAGAGGCCGAAATAGGATTATCCTGTGTGAAAAGTATGGGTCCAGTCTGACCCATACTCTTTACAGAGGCCGAAACAGGATTATCCTGTGTGAAAAAAACAACTGGGAGGAGGGAGCATGTCTAACGGCCAGTGGCAGCAGATTCCATGTCAGTGGACCTTACTGCGGGATGAATGTACCACTAGAACAAGCCACACGCACGCACGCACGCACGCACACACACACACGCGCGCATGTACGCAGGCACACACACACACCCCGCCAGCCCCCCTTCAACCCACCCCCCCCCCCCCCAAAAAAATAAAATAAAAAAAATAAAATAGGAACAGAAAACAAGAACACAATAAAACCAACTGGTTTTGAAAGAGGAACAGGTTCTTGATGAGAGGTTGGTTTACGTGGAAGAGCGAGAGTGAATGGAGAGGAACACACACACATACGCAGAGAGAGAGAGAGAGAGAGAGAGAGAGAGAGAGAGAGAGAGAGAGAGAGAGAGAGAGAGAGAGAGAGAGAGAGAGAGAGAACAAAACTGACATTAAAAGAGGGGTGCACGGCAGTTGATGAGGGTTTTCTCATCCTTTCCAGGAATCACTGAGGCGTACTACAAGAGGACACTGGAGGCCCTGGTGGAAGCGTTTCGCCGAGTTGCTCTGTCGTGCGTAGCTGATATTGTGAGGAAAGAGTTCATGTACAAGAAGGCGGAAGACCTGCGTCAGCACCTTGAGGTGACGACTGCGTGCCTCTGTCATGATTATAATGATTTTAGTCTCGTTTTCAAAGGAGGCAGGAAAGGAACAGAGAAAACAGGGGAAAGAGTAAAAGAGGGCAGCGAGAGAAAGAAATGCACGAAAGGAGAACGATGAGAGATTCAGACATACAGAGAGAAAGGAGAGAGAAGGGATAATGGAGAGGAACACACACACATACGCACAGAGAGAGAGAGAGAGAGAGAGAGAGAGAGAGAGAGAGGAGAGAGAGAGAGAGAGAGAGAGAGAGAGAGAGAGAGAGAGAGAGACAGACAGACAGACAGAGACAGACAGAGACAGAGACAGAGAGACACAGAGAGAGAGAGACAGAGAGTATTTTATGGTCAGTCTCCAGCAGCAGTGAACAGTTTGAATTCTCATGGATTCAGTAACAGACTTAGACCTTTTTTTCTAATGTGTTAAACATGAGAGAGAGAGAGAGAGAGAGAGAGAGAGAGAGAGAGAGAGAGAGAGGAGAGAGAGAGAGAGAGAGAGAGAGAGAGAGAGAGTATTCCTTCATAAGAATATCACATGTCTCCTGGTCATAGTCATTGTAACAGTTCTGTTTAACACACATATCCGATGCACCCCACATTTACATGGTGCTAGTATAATTTTGGATTGATATTTCGGGTTGTTAAAGCTTTTGTTTTACTTGATGTTCTTGTCTGTGTTCCGCCAGGCTATTCCCCGTGAGACTGAGTTGGCGTTACAACCCAGTTCTCGTTCTGTCTGGTTTGTCTGTGACAGGAGGTCAAGCGGCTGACGGACAAAATCGGACGACTGACGTCCAAAGAACTGAACAAGATGGCGGGCGCCAGGGGCAAGGGGCCTCACCCTCACGTGCAGTCTGTCCTCATGGCTACTTTCATTCTGCTGGGACAGAGGGAACAAGAACTGTGGGTGGGTACAGGTCCCATAATTATATCAGTAAATGGGTCTCTCATTATACTCGTAGTGGAAGATGTGAGCGAGTGCGTGCGTGTTCTGTTGTGTTGTGTTGTGGCGTGTGTGTGTGTGTGCGTGTGTTTGTGTGTGTGTGTGTGTGTGTGTGTGTGTGTGTGTGTGTGTGTGTGTGTGTGTGTGTGTGTGTGTGTGTGTGTGTGTGTGAGTGTGTATGTGTGTGCGTGCGTGTGTATATGTAGTTATTGTTTGCTAGGTAATATATCATGTTTATGACAGACTATAATATTTAAGGTTGTGTTTGTTGAGGGTTGAAATGTATATTAATGCGGTTTTTGTCAGGAGATGTTTGTACAGCGCACTGAGTGGAACCCTGGCTAGAGAATAGCGCTTTATAGAAATTATTGATAATTATTAGGAAAAACTAAGAAACAGACGAAAGTCATGACACCACAAAGACATGTTATAACACAACAGTTTTTGAAACGCTTAAACAGGCCGATGAGTGACCGGACCTTTTTTTTTACTTTTTTTTCTTTGCTCCGGGATTTACAGTTCCGGTCATTTCGCTGACCTGATCACCTAGTTCCGCCAGCAAAGCTGTGCGTTTCCCAGCTGGTAAACATGGTGCTTAACGTCCACAGAAACCATAAGGTTTATTAGGGACGCGGAGAAGGGGGAAGGGAATATGGAGGAGGGGGAAGAGGGTGATTATATACCAGCGTGTCCTAGCCTTATATGCTTTTTAACAATGGCAGTATTGAAGGGACCAACTCTTCAAAATGTTTGTGTTTGATTTTTGTTTATGTATGATTTTGTCTTATGTTTGTGTAGGGATTGATTTTGTGGATGTGGCTCGAGAAAGGGTTGAGGTATATGTGAGAACTGTTTTGAAATGCGCATTAATTTTGCATACGACAGAGTTTGATCGTCCTGAGGTCCAACACACGCGCTCTATTCGGCTGACAGGACGATAAGGATCCGATTGCTAACTATAACTAACCAACTCGACAGAACTGGGAGACGGTGCAGAACTTGCTCGAGCGTCGAGGGGAGCTGGGCGTGGCGCGAGCGATGCAGACTATCGATGTGGACAAGCTGACGGACAAGCAAGTGAGTCTCGCGGAGGGCCACGTGCGCTCGTGTCAGCTGGATGTCGTCAAGGCAGAAAACTCCAACACGGCGCTCTTCTTGCAATGGGTAAATGCTAGCCTATGCTGGCAGCCACTTTTAACAAGTGTGTGTTGAAACATTAGGGAACGGGACAGACTGGTTTTAAATGGCTCTAATACAAGGTGGTGGTTGTTATTTTTTTCATCGCATTTTAATGCAAATTTTACTACCTGACGAAACTAGAATTCAAACTTTTAACACCATTGTAGGGAACACAATTTTGGGTAACCAGGACTAGACAAACCCCCTTCTATTCAAAACTTTTGGCTGGCTAATTTGGCCTCGAATAGTCTGATTCCGAAACAGCCCAAGTGCTACTGTGTGACTTACATCCGGTTTTGTTGTTCTGCCTCAAAGGTATGTGTTATATCATACGCTGGTATTTGACATTTTGGACATAGTTTGCTGTGGTCATTATGTGAGACGTAGGACACATGGAACAGACACATTATTTTCGTCGCAGAAACGAAATGAACAAACAGACAAATAAGTTATTCGGTGGATGGAAAATATTCCTCCTCTTGAAAAGGTCTTTCAGTTTTCATGACCAGTGCTTAATTTTGTCTTAAGCCTGGAGGGGGGACGGGGGTGGGGGGTGGGTGTGTGTGTGTGTGTGGGGGGCGGGGGTCAATAGTATTGGGCTAGAGTTCAGAGTTCAAAACTAACTTTTCAAATTAAGTACATCATTGATAATAATTATATTATATGCATACATTCGTGCTGTTTTCGTTTGTTGAATCTGTGCTAGCGTGTGTGTGCGTTTGTGCGCGAGTGCGTGTGTGCGTATGTGTGTGTGTGTGTGTGTGTGTGTGTGTGTGTGTGTGTGTGTGTGTGTGTGTGCTTTTTTATTTTTTATTATTTTATTATTATTTGTTTGTTTGTTTTCAGGGAATTTTTTTGTTGTTGTTACTTGTACCCTCCCCGCCCCCTCCTCCCCACCTCCCCACCCCCCGGCACCTCCCTTAAAAAGTGTTTGTTTCGTGGGGGTTTGATGGGTCTCGGGATACTTACTGAGAGTTCAGGAAATCTATTCTGCAGTTTAAGCGCAGCAAGCATTGAAATTAATACAACCATTCTGCTTGATGAGTAGTCACATCCAACCTATTGACATGACGTCACTGTGTTTGTTACGTCACAGGTGAACAGCATTGTGGAGGAGAAACGGGTCCGTGACGCAATTCGGCATCATCACACGCAGATCAGCAACAACCGCGCATCATAAACTTTTGACCGCGCGCCTTCCTTTGGAAAACAGATGATCTGATTTTAGTGCACTCCGTAATGAACATTTTTCTATTGTCATTATTATTATTAGATACTTTCACAAACTCGCCCGGATATAACCGCAGTGGTTGACTGGGCGTAAAACACCAACTTGTACTTACTTACTTGCTTTCACAAATTTCGGTGCAGTTTTCATTATGACAAGCAAGAGGTAACTCTTCTTTTTTCTTTTTTTTTAATGACATAATCCACTTTTTCTTTTCTTTTTTCTTTTCTTTTTCTGCAAGATTTATCATTATTTGTGACGTTTTCACAAGAGATATCACTTCCGTAAACTTCTATGGCCTGCCGTCAAAACAGGCAAAGATGGCGTGGATCGATGAAGCCGGAGACAGGCCAGTCGTCCTCAGACGCGGATTTCAGCGCAAGAAGCGGCTCTTCGCTGTATTGTTCAGCCTTGTTGGACCCATGGTGGTCGACATTCTGCCGGGGAAGACGACAATGACCAGTCACCACTACACAGGAGCATTACCAGCAAAAGTTGTTTCCGCTGTCCGGGAGCAGCAGCTTTACGTGGGAATCACAAGAACGTTGTTACTCCAGGTCAATGCGACTCCCCCACAAAGCAAGGGCCACAACTCAGTGTGTGGAAGGCGAGCAGTTACGAGCCCTGGCCCACCCACCCTACAGCCCTAATACCATTTGACGTCTCTCTCTCTCTCTCTCTCTGAAAACAGGCCTTCCTGAGGAAGAAAGGTTTCTTACAAAATAAGGACCTTGCAAGTGCGGTGAGTTCATAACTGCGACGCATCCCCTCTTTGGATTACCAAACTACCTTTAAAAAATGGTTAAGGCGACTGCAACTCTTTGTGGACAGTAAGAAAAAACTCTTGAATTTGAGCGAATAAAATGACCATTAGCAAGCGATGTGACCTGCACAGTTAAAAAATAAATAAATGTGTGTGTAGTTGTTGCTGTTGCCGGTGTGTGTGTGTGTGTGTGTGTGTGTGTGTGTGTGTGTGTGTTAGGAAGCCAGTTATATGCTTTTGCTTTGAGGATGAAATAACAAATGTACACGTAAGCACTGTGTCAGTAAAATTTGAAAATCTTAGGTAACATCCAAGGAGGTGGTCGAAAATTCCTGGGACATGCTATTTTGGGTCACAAATATTCAAATCAAACAGCTTCATAATTAATGAATGAAGCCAAAATTTGCAAGAAAAAGTGTTTCATTACAGTCTGTAAAAGGTGAGTTGTCAGTACACGATCAATTGTTTTGCCGACATCAGCACCGAGGAAGCCTGCACGGTGTTACTCGGAAACTAGATCTAGATCAAACGTCAATGGCGCATAAGCAAACTGAAAGACATAAATGTGATGAAACTCACTTTTCAGTCAGGTCTCATGACTTTTTACATCCATCTCCAGTAAATTCTGCATTATATGTTGTTATTATGTTTGTTTGGGTCAGCTTATGCAGAGTTCTTCAGCTTACTTGCACGAGATATAAGTTAGTTGCACACTTTGATCTAGCTTAATATCCTTAGATCTATTTCAGGGTAATTTCTGAATTTCAAGTCATTATTCTCTAACAGTTTACCACCTCTAAATCTGACCAAATTCAGTGACTATTGTATTAATTAATAGTACGCTCACGTTGCTGAAGTGCATGTAAACAGGATCTATTTGTTTTTTTACCCTCCTGATGTCAAATGTCCTGATGGGCATATCGCTTCACACACAACACAGGGCTGTATTAACAGTTTATGCGATAAATTATCAACACCTCAAAACTTACATGTTTGAAGCAATTTTCAATGAAATGTCTCGAGAAGATTGTCGACTGTTATCCACAATCCGATGCGAATGATGGAACAGAACAAACGGCTTCGCTATTCCAGGTTCTGTATTCGATCCTCTGCCCGCAGTGATCTGCTTCTGGTAAGCCATGAAGCGCTACCGACGATGCAGCAGAGGCTACCGATATAATTAACATTTGTTCTTAATCAAGAACGCGGAGTAAATAACGAACGCTCGCAGTCGATTCAGTCCTTCCGCCATTCCAAACGGACACACCGCATGTGGCCCCACCTAAAAGACCGTAGTGCGCGTGGGGGAAAAAAAGAGTGTTTCTCGCACATAGCGCGCAGCTGGCAGTCCAGTATATATATATATATATATATATATATATATATATATATATATATATATAGGTCCATGCCTGAAGGTCTGATACTGTCACAGACCAGCGCTTTTCGACTGCCGTCTCCATTCTGAAATCATGTACCTATATATATGCCAGTATATAGATCAAGTCCGTGTCTGAAATGGTGTCCTTCCACCAAGGGACTTCACTCTCCCGGAGTAAGGAAATACTGTCAAATGATCTTATCCTGTTATTTCCGGAAATCGTCTATTCACGAGATCGTGCTTTGACGTCTACAAAAGTAATAGACAAAAGTTTACAATAGGGTCAAAGTTCCTTTTTTCGATTTTTGGCTTACGTGCGTGTTTAATGAAAAAAGAAAGAAAAAAGTTTCACTATCTTTTTATTGTTGTGCTTTTGTTTTGTGTGGATTGCGACAGGTAAGAAACACTTGTTTTGTAAGACTTGTGAGGGCTTGCGAGTATATTGATTTTATTTCGTACTCTCTTTTTGTACTATTTTGTCACTGTATAAGCTGTCTGCATATTCATAATTTCAGTGTTTCACATATCAAAATATGGGTATACAATAAAAACAATAATATTTTGAAACTTCACTTCTGGTTCATGACTTTGTTTAACGGTTTGAAACGGTCAATTAAGGTTTACTTAACCTTGAAATGACAAAGTTTTTTTCCCTTCTTCTTCTTCTTCTTCTTTTTCTTTCTCACTCTCTTTCTCTCTGGTTGTGTGTGTGTGTGTGTGTGTGTGTGTGTGTGTGTGGTGTGTGTGTGTGTGTGTGTGTGTGTGTGTGTGTGTGTGTGTGTGTGTGTGTGTTTGCAGAAATAGAACTGTCATTTTAATTTCCTCGACACCTGGAAAGTAAATCAGTGTCACCGAAACTCACGATGCTTTTTCAAACGCATCGGAGGTTGCCA
>JABMCL010003344.1:650000-654695 GCA_018857735.1 Alviniconcha marisindica
AAGAGGCTGTTGTTGAACAGGTGATTGAAATAGCTTGTCAAGAAAGGGACTACAGTCTCCTGCGAGTTTTTCAAGAGCTCGCCCAACACACAATCTTGGCCTGGTGACTTGCCATTCTTAAGGTTTTTTATCGCTGCCCGTACCTCGTCTTCCCTAATGTCCTTTGGGTTTAGTTCTGCGTCATACTCAGAGGCATATGTATCATCATCACTATCATCCTCACTTGTGTTTTCAGAAAGATTATCCTCACACGAGTTTGTACCAAAAACTGACTTAAAGTGTGCTAACCACTCCTCTAAGGAAATATCGTTGCCTCTGCCCGCCCCCCTGTTTATACTCTTGACTGCTTTCCAGAACGACTGCTGGTCCCGAAGATTTTTCGTCGAGCCTTCACACTTGTTTTCTTCGTATTCCCTTTTTTTCTTTTGGAGCAAACTATGGTGTTTTGTCCGCTCTGTTACATAAGTAACCCTATCGCTACCACCCTTGGTTCCTTTCCATCGTCTCAACAATCGTTTCACACTTTGGGAGAAATAAAAAGGAGCGAGAGAGAGAGAGAGAGAGAGGAGAGAGAGAGAGAGAGAAGAGAGGAAAAAATGGGGGGGAGGGGGGGAGAAAAGGATGAAACAAGAGAGGGGAGAGGAGGAGAGAGAGGAGAGAGAGAGAGAGAGAGAGAGAGAGAGAAGAGAGAGAGAAAAATAGGGGGGGAGGGGGAGGGAGAGAGAGAGAGAGAGAGAGAGAGAGAGAGAAGAAAGAGAAGAGAAGATGAGAGAGGGGGAGAGAGAGAGAGAGGAGAGAGAGAGAGAGGAGAGGGGGGGGAGAGAGAGAGAGAGAGAGGGAGAGAGAGAGAGAAGAGAGAGGAGAGAGAGAGAGAGAGAGAGAGAGAGAGAGAGAGATGATGCAATACGTGGGGAGGAGGGGGAGGAGAGAGAGAGAGAGAGAGAGAGAGAGAGAGAGAGAGAGAGAGAGAGAGGAGAGAGAGAGAGAGAGAGAGAGAGGAGAGAGAGAGAGAGGGGAGAGATAAAACAATACGGTGGGGAGGAGGAGGAGGAAGGAGGAGAAGGAGGAGAGAGAGAGAGAGAGAGAAGAAAAGGAGAGAGGAGAGAGAAAAGGGAAGAGAGAGAGAGAAAACAGGGGAGGGGAGGAGGGGGAGGGGAGGGGGAGGAGAGAGGGGAGAGAGAGAGATGAAACAAACGGGGAGGGGGAGGGGGAGAGAGAGAGAGAGAGAGAGAAGAGAGAGAGAGGAGAGAGAGAAACATAGGGGGAGAGAGAGGAGAGAAGAGAGAGAGAGAAGAGAGAGAAAAGGAGAGAGAGAGAGAGATGAGAATAGGGGGAGGAGAGAGGAGAGAGAGAGGAAGGGGAGGAGAGAGAGAGAGAGAGAGGGGAAGGAGAGAGAGAGAGAGAGAGAGAGAGAGAGAGAGAGGGGAGGGGAGAGAGAGTTTATGCAATACGTGGGGGAGGAGGGGAGGACACAGAGAGAGAGAGAAAAGAGAGAGAGAGAGAGAGAGAAGAGAGAGAGAGAGAGAGAGGGGAGAGAGAGAGAGAGAGAGAGAGAGAGAGAAGAGATGAAACAATACGTGGGGAGGAGGAGGAGGAGGGGGAGGAGGAGAGAGAGAGAGGGGAGAGAGAGAGAGACAGAGACAGAGAGAGAGAGAGAGAGAGAGAGAGAGAGAGAGAGAGAGAGAGAGAAAACAGTAAAAGAGCGTGAAGTCAGACATATTATTCATGTGTGCATGTGGTGTGTGTGCGGCTTCATTTGAATGACGGCAGGAACTGTGTGGCCAAGTGAGCTAAGGTATAATTATGCACTATTCACGTGCGCATGCGTTTACATGGTTCACTGCACGCGATTTGTGTGGATGTCAAACTCACTGAAAAGGACGGCTTCACTGGAATGATAGCACCTCTGTGCAGAATGGTATGGTAGGTAACCTGAGTGACACTGACTCAGCCCTTGCCGCTAACCTAGAATGTGTCGCTACCCAAAACCAGCGTGACCAGATATAATAATAATAATAATAACAGGGAACTTATAGAGCGCTTTCGGAAACTCAAAGCGCTTTACAACTTAAACAAAAACATACAATATGCAGATATCCATAATTATACAAATCAATGGTATACAAGCGTACAAAACATACGAAAATTAACAAACATTTCCATACAAAGCATGGCAAAAACACGCACACAAAATCGCACGCACGCACGCACGCACACACACACACACAATGCCAATAAAGAGCACACGTGCACCAGCTCACGCACGCACACACACACACAAGGCTCAGAAGGACATGGGGGGGGGGGGGGGGGGGTAAAGACTAATTTGAAGGCAAGGGCTGTGATTTAGATAAATAACATTAGAACTGCTCGAGCGACAGAAATCCCGTGCAGCACAGGTGCGTTCTCAGGTCAAGTGGGTAGAGGAATTGGAAAAAACAAACAGTATTTTTTTTAAACTTAGGCTAATTCAAAGATAATGGAAAGAATGACAGACAGAAGGGGGCAGGCAGACATTATGAATGTTCAAAGAGACTTTTTCTCTAATCTGTATGAAAAGAAGATAGACAGGGAAGGGATGGAAGAAAAAATAACTACTCTTATGAAAAACACAACAATACCAACAATCTCTGTAGCATAGACAGATAAATGTCGAAAATGAACTTTTATGT
Source organism: Alviniconcha marisindica (assembly GCA_018857735.1). Lineage (NCBI taxonomy): Eukaryota > Metazoa > Mollusca > Gastropoda > Provannidae > Alviniconcha > Alviniconcha marisindica. The sequence goes on from JABMCL010003344.1 coordinate 652,673, forward strand.
GCATTATAACAAATGAAAAACATTAAGAAAAACTGTCATTACTTTAATAGACAAAGGAAAAGACTTGGCAAGAGATAACCTAAAGAACTGGCGACTCATATCGCTAACAAACAGTGATTATAAACTGTTAGCAAAAGGTTTAGCTCTCCGTTAAGGAGACGTTATAAATGACGTTGTCAGCGGTGATCAAATTGGCTATATAAAGGGGCGCAGAATGTCGATGCTACTGAAACTGATCGATGATGTTACTGATCACCTGAATGTACAGCAGAAACCAAGACTTTTGCTTACGATCGACTGTTGTCAAGCTTTTGACAGAATATCAAAGGATTTTATGATACAAATGTTCAAAACATTTGGATTTGGACCTGATTTTGTGAAATGGGTTAGTGTTCCAGACAGATCCAGACGCCAAATTTTGCCGTGGAGGCTGGAATCCGTCAGGGCTGTCCTTTTTCACTACTAGCCTTTAGTTCTTGCGGTAGAACTGCTTGCAATAAAGATACGACATTGTGAGAACATAAAAGGATTAAATTATTGGAAAGCAAGAAACGGCCTCTTGGAAAGTATCATACAAATTGCACTATATGCAGACAGTTTAACGTTGTTTTAAAAAGATGAGCAGGATATGTAACAGGCACTTAAAATTTTGGATGAGTTTTCCACATTCTCAGGCCTGGAAATAAATCGGCTGAAATCAGAAGCAATGTGGTTCGGTAGTAAACAAAACTGTACTGACACCTTTTTTGGATTTGAATGGAAGAGTTCTTGGTGTGTATTTTGCCTGTAATAAATGTGCTTCTCAAGTTGAAGAGAACTGGACGGGAAGGGTGGAAAACATTAAAAGAATAATTAATGCATGGTGGAAAAAAGAGTACCTGACCATTGCTTGTAAAGTCTGCATTATAAAAACGTTTTCCATTTCACAGCTTGTATGTGGGTCATTTTCCTGAAAACTGGACCAAAGAGGGTGCCGCTTTCGATGAAATAAAAAATAAATTAAAACACGAAACCTTTTAAACTACCGCTATATTTCTGATGTAATGTGTTTGGAGAAATAAGGGAAATGCCACAATGGGTGAATGCATTATTATTTCTTGTGCTGTGAGTCTTTTTTTGGTGAAAATCGCGACATTTTAATGGCCGCCATTTGTGACATGGCTAAGGGAAGGTTTAGTTGATCGGAGATATTTCCTTGGAATCGTTCATGATTGAATAAAAACAGGTTTCATGAGAAAGAATGAGGCTAGTTCTTACATACAAATGGTATTTATTGTGTGTTGCTTGCTACTAACAGCTCCAAACAAAGGCCACTCTTGGCCACCCCCTCCCCCCCACCCCCCACTCCAAATTACTTTGGAAAAGAAGAAGAAGAAGAAAGAGAGAGAAAGAAGAAGAAGAAGAAGAAAAACAAAAACAAAAAACAAAAAACAAACAAACAAACAAACAAAAAACTAAGGAAAACAAATGTGTAATCTATTTCGTGCATGTCTGTACTTCGAAGAAGACATTTTAAACCAAAATTGTTGAAAAGGCAGGAAAAAAAGAAGAAGAAAAAAGGTCAGAAGTGACAGATATTCCGTTATTAATTAGGAAATATTGTATCATAAAAAAGGCAAGGATCAAACTGGCCACTGAGCCGACTCTATTCATGCATTTCTGGTGTCTTCTGTAACACGCCAGACACTGACCTATGACGTAACATATATGCACAATTAACCAAGTTCCTTTCACCCTGTCAATTTTTTCTTATATTTTGACACAAGAGATGTCAAGCTTTCATTTCCAAATAATAACATTAAGAAATTCACACTTTGAATTTGTACCCTCTATGTCACAGTTTTGACCAGTTTTCAGGAGAATGACCCATATATCATGCAAGCACTGGTAGTCCCAGATCCTGTCCTCACTCAGGTAAATTGAACAGTATCAAAACTTTTGTGGCGTAAGAAATACTGCGAAGAGTTGCTGTTGATCGCTTTTATATAGCGCTATTCTCCGCTCTCGAGCAGACTCACCGCTC
>JABMCL010002448.1:0-20597 GCA_018857735.1 Alviniconcha marisindica
GTATCTGTCAACTCCGCGCTACAGTAGACAACGGCTGGGCCTCGAGCAGTCTAGCTCGCAAAGCATAGTATTTTAGGGCGCGTGGTCCGATTGGCTCAGTGTTAAAACTGAGGTGGGACGTCCCGGCGCGTTTCAGCTAGCGTGTGCATGTTTTTCGTTCAGTGTTGACTTTTGCCCACAGAGCCCCGTACGGACTATTAAGGACCGGGAGTCCAGGATCGTGGCCACCTCGATTTTCACACAGCTCCTGAGTTTCTGTAGTAAAACCAAAAATTGTGCTTTACGCCCTCAGATTTCCGTACGGACTATTTGAGCCCCAAACGAGGGGCCCCCTCGACTTTCACGGGGGCCCCTGATTTTGGGTATGTTTTTAAAAATATAGCTTCATTGCCAATTTTTAACATTTGCACGAGGAATTTTTTTGTGGTCCCGGGTCCCACTCAACACACATTCACCCCAAATCAAAAAACATCATTCAATTAAAAAAGCAGCAAAAAAACACCCAGGAAAAAAATAAATTCGTAGATAAATACATAAAAAATCCCACTGGCATCAAGCTGGGGCAATAAAAAAAAATTGCCACTTCCCGAGGAACCCCTCTTATAATTTAATGGGGAAAAAATTTTAAAAAAAACCCAATTATAAGAGTTATATCAAAAAATTTTTAAATTTAAACCCCCGCCGGTTATTTCCGCTGGCCACTATCACCCTGTTTGACTCCAATCCTCACCCTGACCCACCAAGATTACCTTTTTCCCTCTTTTCTTCTTCTTCCTTGCGGTGTTCTGGTTGCTACAGCTAACTTCGCCAGGTGAAGAGGCAAAGTCGTCGGCTTCCCCCCCCCTTTCATTTCTTCCTCATAGTGTATCATTTGCCCGCTTGGGCGCTTGAAAATGTAGTATAATGTAAAATAGTATTTTTAAGGGGGCTAAAAACCCTTTCGTGACCAAAAGGGACAGTACACACACACACAAACACACACACACACACACACACACACACCCCCACACACACACAGCCCTTTCCCAAAAACACACACACCCCCCAACACACAAAAACACACACACAAAAACAAAACAAAACACACACATACTCCCCCACACACACACACACACAAAACACAAAACACACACACACACACACACAAGCAAAACACCACAAAAACCCCCACCACCACACACCCCACACAAACACACACAAAACCAAGAAAGCACCTTCAAATACACACACACACACACACACACACACACACACACACACACACACACACACCCCAAAACCCTACCACACACACAACACACAACACCACACACACACACACACACACACACACACCCACACAAACAACACCCACACACACACACACACACACACCACAGCCACAAAACACACACACACACACACCCTTACACACACACACACACACACACACCCACAAACCACAAAAATTTTCAAAACATTAGGTCAGCACAACCTAGACGACAATGAACCCCACTTTTTTCATACACTACCGTCTCCCTTTCACTCGCAGCTGTGATAAAGACATCTTCGCCTTTACCTCGCTGAAAAGTGTTTACTCTGAACATTTACAGCTTTCTGTCGTCTGTGTAACCCTTTCACTGCCCCACCCTCTGAAATTTCCGGGCTTAAAGATTACGGACGCGCCTGCAAACAGTATATATTTCGGTCCTATAACACATTTGCTTTCAATGCTATGTGTTTTGATGAAAATCCTTTCACATGCCAGTGCGAAAAAGAAGACAGAAACAGTTACGTGTTTTAATTTTGCACTCTTATCGGTCGTTTTCAAGTGACATGATGGCAGTGAAGGGGTTAACATCAGCAATTTTTTTAAAGCTTTTGATCTCCTCGCAGAAGGCTTGCAGAAGAAAGAGAGAGAACGAACGAACGAACGAATTTTTTATTTACGAGGGTAAAGGAATAAGTACAATATACTTTTTTCCCAAAAACAAAAACAACAAAAACAAAAAAAACCCAAACAAACAAGGGGGAGAGAGAGAGAGAGGAGAGAGAGGGGAGAGAGAGAGAGGAGAGAGAGGAGAGAGGAGAGAGAGAGAAGAGAGAGAGAGAGAAGACAGACAGACAGACAGACAGACAGACAGACAGACAGAAAAGACAGACAAAAGACAGACAGACAGACAACAGACAGACAGCAACAGAAAACAGACAGACAAAAGACAGACAGACAGACAGACAGAAGAAAAATTGGAAGGCTCCCTGCCTGAAAATTTTACATTTTAAACATCAAAAATATTTGACAATAAAAATGTTAAAACCATGTTAAAAAATCAAAAAAATAGTGCACTAATAACTTTTTTTGGGATTTTTTCCTTTAAAAGAAATTTTTTAAATTTTTTTTTAAATGCTTTGTGGTTTGAAAAAAATTTAAGATAAGGGAAAATTTTTTCTGGCCCCCGGGAAATAAAACCCCCACATTTAAATAAACAATTTGGGACAAAAAAAGTTTGTGGAATGCCCTGTTTTTTTTGAAGAAAAATTTTGGGATTTGAGGGGCATAACCAATTTTTTTATATAATAACCCCCAAAATTCTAATTTTAATTGTAGCGGAAGAAATCTAAAAGTTTATAGTCTTTGGGGCTGTCAAAGATGTGGATTTTAGAAGGTTAAATTTAAGGGGTCGCTTTTTGAATACTAACAAAAGAGGTTTTAAATTTTTGTTTGCCTAGCAGAGGGCCCGAGTGTTGAAGAAAAGCAATTGGGTTTGGTATTGCATTGGAAAAAAAAATTTTTCGGGGGGGCATGAGCATTTAGAAAGTGTTTAATTTTTGCGAGTTTTCTTTTGAGAAACACGTTTGGTTAGTTCATTTACATGATTTGTCCAAGACAAATTATTTTTAATTTTTATTTCCCAAAACTTTATGTGTTGCTACTTCGACAATTTTCTCATTTTCCCAAAATAAAGTGGCATTCGGGAAGGGGGGTTTTTTTGTTGTTATGGTCATGTATTTGGTTTTGTACGAGTTTAGGACATATGATTTAGTTCAGTCCATTGAAGAAGATTATTTATACTTTCTTGTAAGCTAAGCAAAAAATTATTTAGGTTTGAGTGACTAGAATGGATAGTGGTGTCCCTCAGCAAATAGTTCACATAAAGCTTTTTATGAATAAGGGTAAGTCGTTTATGTAGAGAGAAAAGAGAAAGGGGGCCCAAAACTGAACCTTTTTGGAATACCGATTTTACGGGAAGAAAATTGGATTTAATTGTGTTTATACAAACAAGCTGTTCTCGATTTGACAGAAATGAAGAAATTAAGTGCAGGGTGTCATTGGATAATCCATAAAGAGCTAATTTCCTCAAAAGTAGATAAATATCTTTTTGACCCCTGCCTTTCTCCCCCTCCTGTAAAAGGAGAGAGAGAGAGAGAGAGAGAGAGAGAGAGAGAGAGGGGGGGGTTGTTTTGGTTTTTGGGGTTTTTTTTTGTTTGGTTGTGTGTGTGGGGTGTGTGTGTGTGTGTGTGTTTTAAATTTTTTTTTGCATTATCTAATTGTTTAAATTTAACACAGCTGTGATGAACTCTGGAAGCGATTAAATGCATACCCATTCTTTTTTTTTGCACCCTTTTTTTTTTTTAAACCCTTGTCACTCGGAAAAGGACCAACAGAAGTGCCAAATTTGAACTCGTTAAGGCTTTTCCTACTCTTCACCGGAACACGTGAAAGGACTTCTACCAAAAATGCACAGTATTGAAAGTAGAGTTGTTATAGGCCCATCAAATAATTATGTTGCTTGCATGCGTGTCTATCGTACTTTTGAGCCCGGAAAATGTAGGAACTGGGGCAGTTAAGGGGGTTTAAACAAAAAAAGGGAAATGGGAACCCCGGCCCGGGGTTGGGGGGGGGGAGAGAGAGAGAGAGAGAGAGGAGAGAGAGAGAGAGAGGGGAGACAGGGGGGGGGGGGGGTGGAAACGCATTTTTCCAACGGGACAAATAATAATAGACAAGAATGAAATATTTGTACAGCGCGAGTTAGAGCTGCGCGTGCAGTGTAGAGACCCAATTTAAACATCCGTATGGAAACCCCACGAGTGAAAAAAGAAAATAACGGTGATTACAAGCAATTGAAACCAGAAGAAGCCCAACAACATGGAACACCCAGTTTGCACTCACAAACAATAATAACGCGTGTTTTACATAAGGTTTACTAGCTTAGTAGTAGTAGCCGCAGCAGCAGCAGCAGTAGTAGTAGTGTAGTAGTAATAGAAGTAGTAGTAGTAGTAGCAGTAGTAGTAGCAGCAGTAGTAGTAGTAGTAGTAGTGTAGTAGTAGTAGTAGCAACAGCAACAGTAGTAGTAGTAGTAGTGTAGTAGAAGTAGCAGCAACAGCAGTAGTAGTAGTAGTAGTAGCGGCAGCAGCAGCAGTAGTAGTAGCAGTAGTGAAGTGGTAGAAGTAGTAGTAGTAGCAGCAGCAGCAGAAATAGTAGTAGTAGTAGTAGTAGTAGCAGCAGCATGTGTTAGTTTTTCTCCTCTTTATTGACTCTTTCTTTTTCTTCTTCTTTTTCCAGCTGATAGCTTAAAGGAACTCTCCTTCGGCGGCTAAACTTCTCGAGTGCTTACAGGAGGTTAAACGAACATGATCAGCGTTAGAAGTTTTGTGATTGAACGTGCCGTTGATTTTATAACGATTTTAAGAGAGGACTTTCACAGACACTGTTACTAGCACTGGTTTTCATTCACGAGCTCTTTTCGCGTTTCAGTATACATCATTGATAGGATACCTGGAACTTCTGTAGGATACCGGAACTTCTCAGTTTTGGGTACATGTCATGTATAACCTATTTTTGTCAACTTTTTATGTTTAAATCTGACAGTAATACCAGCCTTTTGCTTAAAAGGGTATTTTTGGGGAACCGCACAAACAACTCGGAAATAAATTGATAGTGCATTTTTAGGGTGGCCGGGGGAAATTCATCCAAACAGGTACGTTTGATTCACATTCACGCTTCGAGACACGATTCTGTCACACTGGCTCAACCAACACAAGCTCGTAGTTGTTTGTAGACACCTTCGACCAATACAGACTAGTATACAACACAACTACCCGTGTGATTTCATGAATTATGAAAGAAAAACATTTCTTTTTCTGAAGGAATGAGTGAACAACTACTGGTGAGGTTGACAAAAACTGATAGAACAGATCTAGGAATGTATTCACCTATACGCGAACCACAGGAACAAGGAAACCACAAGCGCTTCGACAGAAAATTGTCCTTCGTCAGGTGGCCAGAAAATAGACAGATTAATATAACGAAGAAGGAAGCAAAGAAGAGACAGACAAGAAGAAGCTGATGTAAAAAAATGTTTTGTTTTAAGAATGTATACGCAGATTTAAAACGACGTCATCAAAGTGACGAAAATTAGGAAGATTTTTAAGTGGGCAGATCGTGGCAAACACTGAACTTCAAAACAAACAAGATCTGCTAACAATATTCGGTCCTTGCTTTTCGTACAACCCACACTATGGGTTTTTTGCCAAGCGAATAGCAAGGCTCCCAAAGTAGAACAGGTTTTCCCACACGCTACTTGTAACAATCACTCGTTTGCTGTTTTGTTTGTGGACTGATCCATTATGAAGCTGATGTTGCAGTTTGGAAAAGTTCAGTTGTAGGGGTTGATGCGTAGTATTGAGTACAGTTCACAAGGTGTCCAACCAAGCGAGTGGACGAATTTCCCCCATGCCACCCTATGTGTTTGGCTCAATGAAATGATGGAAAAATCATTTTGACGTCATTACGATATCAATAATTTGACGCAAGATTATAGAAAGGAGAAGGAAGAGTCGAAGGAAACAATGGCTCTAGAAGTAGTTACTGATGGCAAGAATGACAAAACTGAAAAGAATGACTAGGAATATGTACACACAGAGAACACGGGACGGGACATGTGTTTTGTTTTGTGTGCCGCCTTCTTTTGTGTTAATAGATAATAAATACATTCTTTCATGTGCTATTATAAGGAGCAAATAGCCCGTTGAACGAAAGCAACGAAGAACTGAGAATGAAACAGTGGTGTTTATTCTTCATAGTTCTTTTCCATTTTTTCAAGATTATGCAATCAAAGCAGAGATAATTTGGAGTTACTACCATTTATCTTCGGAGGAAAAAAAATAAAAAGAACGTTTAGCTCGACTCGCAAGAGACCGACAACGTAGATACAGGTGACCAGGTGGAGAGGTGGAGAGAGCGGTGCACAAGGTTAGACGTCTGCGATAGGAAACTGGCAAAGCTGTTACTGGACAAGTAAAAGAAAAGGTTCCTGATACTTCTTTTTTGATTGATAGGAGTAGTCTACCGGAACCATACGTTTAAATATTCTACTAAGTACTACCTGTTTGCGTAAGTGTGTGTTTCTGGCGTGCCACCGGCCGGTAGGTTTTTCTTTTCTTTTCATTATTATTATTATGGTGACTAAAATATTTCCTGTAGTAGCATGGATCAATACGCTGAGAAAGAATTGTCACCCAACACTTTGCACAAAAATTAAAAAATAGTGTGGGTTGTACGAAAAGCAAGGACCAACATACTGTTGGGATGGTTGGGGATGTGTGAACCTAATGATTTTTATTTAATTTGAGAGTTTTTACGTTTTGGTTTGACACAGAGAAAACATTATTCCAGGTAATTTTGGGTTTGCCGTTACTAAGTATCAGTGTATGCAGATTGAGAGAAAGGGGGCGTATTTCTAAGAGTGTGTATGTGCGTGTGGTTCATGATTTAGAATTACTGAGATATGTTGTGCGATTGAACGACAGCTTTAATTTCCCACTGGGATTAATAAAGTATATTGTTATTGCTCACTTGAACATCTTCCTGATTTTCGTCATTTTGGCGACGTCGTTTTAAATCAGCAGGTGTCTAAAAACCACAACGAGCTTGTGTTGTTTGAGCAACCGAGTCATTTGACTTTTGAAGTGCCTGTTTCAGTTCTAAACGTACCTGTTTAGATGGATTTCCCCCAGGCCACCCTAAATGTTTGAAAGAACGCTTTACGTCATTTCTTTGTTCGTCTTGGCAGTTTCAAATGCTATCAATTTATTTCCGATTTTTTTGTGCTGTTTCCTATGAAAACATTAGGAAAATGAAACTATTTTACACACACACTATCCAGATTTGAAAAATAAACATTGACAAAAATAATTTATACATGACATGTACACAAAACTGAGAAGTTTCTGTAACCTATCAATGATGGTCATACTTGAAACACGGGAAAGAGCCTGAAACAGGTTAGTAAACACAGTCTGTTGAAAAGTCCTCTCTAAAACTGTGTTATAAAATCAACGACATGTTCAATCACAAAACTTTTAACGCTGATCATGTTCGTTTAACCTCCTCTAAGCTTACGAGAAGTTTAGCTGCCGAAGGAGAGTTCCTTTAAATGGGGCTTTTTTCTCTTGTTTTTTTCTTAAAACGGTGCATGCTGATAGTCTGTTGAGCTTTACCCATTGGTACCAGTCCCATTGCCATCAAACTTATTTGAAGGTCGCAGTGACATTTGAAAGTGAAACTTTTGCTTCTGTAGGTTCTTGCCTGATAAAGTTCTACCATTTAGGATTGTTATAATGGATTAATGCAGACACCAAGAAGCTGCTGTAGATAATGTGTGTAGCAAATGTTAGCATGGTTGTATTCAAGGAAGAGAATCTTGTGTTTGGTAATCAGTACAGAGACACTTATTGCACTGCATTGTGTTGACATGCAGACTTGTTAGGAATCACTGATGACACATACATCAAGAACCCAGTGTTGTTGGGTTTAATAATCTAAATCAGTACAGAGTAATTTATTACACTATGTTGTGTGACATGCCGACTTGGTTGTGGGAGAATCATTGTCTGACTGTGGTGCACACATGAAAAAATAAATGCTTTTGATAATCAGTACAAAGTTCTTTTGGTACACTGGTTGTGTGACATGCAGACTTGGGGAATCACTGTGACCACCTGAGGTTGTAATCACATGCAGCAAGTAAATATGAAAAAATTGCCGCATGTTTCTTCTCTAGTGTATGTATTGAAAAGATGTGTCTGATGGAATGGCTAAATGTTTTAGGAGAACGACGAGGTTCTGGTGGCTGGTTTTGGTCGTAAGGGCCATGCAGTGGGAGACATCCCTGGCGTCCGTTTCAAAATCGTCAAGGTTGCCAATGTGTCCCTGTGGGCTCTCTTCAAAGGCAAGAAGGAACGGCCACGATCATAAATGCAATCCACGCTGTCTGTGTGATTAAAAAAAAGTGAAGGCAATTTGTCTGTGTACGTGTGTGTATATGTAGTGTTTGCATGAATGGAGGATTGAATGTTTATGATTGTTAGAAGCAAACTCTTACAGACATAGGTCAGGTTTTGGCATGACTAGAATTTAAATTTGAATGCTTGACATGCACACTTTTGCATGTGTAGATCAGGACACTTCTGCTTCATGACTGACTGAAGCAGTAGTTTAAAAAAAAAAAAAAGCTACTGCAGGTGTTAAGACACTAAAACTGTAAGAGATGAGAAATTTCTTTTTTATTTCAAAAGTGTTGGCAAACTACTGCTCAACCAACCATAATGGGATGGCAGCAGAGTTTGATGAAAGTAACTGAACACAATTGGCATGGCACAACAATTTTTGCAATGAATGTGTGTGATCCTTCTGAAACGAGTGGCATTCATATTTTTTGGGTCATTTTGAGACACTGATACCAAAGTAGAGGGCACAAAATTCCCTTTAAAATGTTGCAGAAATTATCTAAATCAGTTTACTGGTCTTGTTGAAGTGATTTGAACCAACTGAAGTCAAACCACCATAGCATCTCCTGAGAAATCTGCAAGTTTTCATCATGCAGTCCTTAGCAACAAGCAGGTGCATGTTTAAAACGCATTTTAATGACATTTAAAAGCATTCTTTGTGCATAATGGGTATCATTTCTGATCCAAAAAAGACAGCAATCTGAATCTGCTGAAAACAAAAAAATCTGCTAAATGGAGGCTCCCTTTGAAAATAAGCCACAATGAGAAAGTGGCCGAGTATCAGACTCATTTTGAAAGGCAGGGTCACAAAGTGACGTGTTACATGGTCCTAGAGTAGTGGCTTAGTAGAGGATGTTCTTCAAAAATGGGAATTGATGCTGAATTAAAAATTGCTGCCCTAAAGTTTTCAAGATTACATGGTAAAATTTAACAACCTGTTAGGATTATTTGGTATGTGATACACTCTACAGCACTGATGGGCAAAGATAAAAACTGAACTTGGCTGGAATGTTAAGTAATACTGTAAAGGGTAAAACTTGACTGGTGGTTTCATGCTGCTGACATCAGTTCCTCCACATTGTGAACTGTTCACTTGCATCACTTTTTTCAGTCGGAAGAGGTCAAACTTCTTATAGGTATTTTGTTTAAAAATGCCCTGTTGGTTTCATGCCAAGTTTTAGGGTTTTGTTTTGTGAGTGACAAATAGTGGGACTGGATGCACAAAAGGTGCCTTAAAAGTCATGGCTTGCACAACACCATCCCTTGAAAGCTTGGCATCAGAGGTGCATAGTCACATTGCCTTATGAATGAGATAGAATGTAACCACTGGGACAGCTGAGTGACATTTGACTGTTTTATACATCCAATTCTAGTGACCAGGTATCTCAAAACGTTTTTTTCCACTTTCTAAATTTAAAACCCATTGGAAATTCTTTTGAAAAAAGGCAAAGGAGCCAGCTTAGAACAGGAAAACAACATTTTTTAAATATTTTTTTCAGCAGTTTGGCATCATTGGGTCAGATATTAAATGTGCATGTGTGAACAAGGCCCACTTTCATGCATCCTAAGCAGAAACAGAAAATATGATGCCATATCAGACCAGGCATTGCTAACAAAACCCACTGTCTAAACTTAATGGAAATTCTATTGATAAAAGGCAAAGGAGCCAGCTCAGAACAGGAAAACAAGTTTTATCAGTTTGGCATCGTTGGGTCAGTATTGATTAAATGTGCATGAGTAAACAAGGCCCATTTTTATGCATCCATAACAGCAACAAAAAAATATGATGCCACACATCAGTCAATTACAAGGCAATAATCACAAAAAAAAACAAATGCAGTGTTGCCTGAGGCAAAAGGAGGCCAGGTAACTATGTACAAAACGGTTCAACCCATTTAGGTGTTGCAATATATATATATATACACAGCCCTTGCCATAACGGTAGTGGTCGACAGCGTAAAACACCAAGTTACTATACATGCGCATCAGGTGAACACCTGTGTTAAAATAGACATAAGCATTAGCTGAACACACTCTGAAGTCCTCTGAATTTGTTTTAATAATTGGAGTACCTACTAGAGTGGTCTATCTACTTTTTGACAGACAATAAAGAGATGGACTGTTTTATCAGGTAACACCTCAAATCTTTATCTTCAGATGGTGTGCAAGGGCAAATAGATATCTTTTAATGGTTGACTCAAAGCAAGACAGCTGACCGTCGACTAAGTACACCTAAGTTACAATTACCTGGGCAGAACATTACGTATGACAGCTTACATTCAATATAAAAAAATGACTAAAAAAAAAGATGCAATGGGTCAGCACCTCGAGTATACGTTTTTCAAGCTGGGCAAAATCAAACCACAAATGAGAACCACTCACAAGTAACACTAACTAGATTTTCTGTTGATGGGTCACTTCAGGGCTGAAGAGGGTTGGCTGAAGATCAATGTAGCAGGAAGACATCATTGGAAAGAAAGATCCTGACCTTGGGCAAAGAAGAAAGAATTGCTGACTGCGCAGACTCTTATTGGAGGGGACACTTAAGTGCTGCACCAGGTACCCGCTGTGCAAGGGGTATGCAATGATGGCTGGAGCCTTTCTGCATTTCTCTTTAAATCAATGGGGTGTTATTGTCGATGAAGATTTTGTTCCTACCAGGTATTGCTGTGACAAATGTCTGTCCTTTTAAAATGTTACATGACCCTAGTGTCGAACACAATTCTAGTTTGTTACATACAATTGTAATACATCAAATCTCATGAAATGCGTAATACATATCAGAATCACACTTGCAGGATTTCTCGTACTGCATGGAGCTGTAAAATATACCAGTGCACACACACATATTTAAACATTAACATTTCATTGTGATAGCATTTGTTTAAGACGAGACTTGCAAATGTGAGCAAATTCCAGTTTGTGGAGCAACAATTTGACAAATCATCTGACAGTCACTCACAGTCTACTCAAACCAATTTACATGCTCTGGCAACCACCGCATTGATAATCATATAATCGTGGAATGCACAGATGATTTTTGCGCACAGGTATCAAAAGACTATAAGAGTGCAAGGGCTACATGACTGAAACACTACAACAGAAATGCACAAAAAAGTCTCACATCCTACTGGGCACTGATCTGTGCACACCACAGGGATTTTATAGGCACAAGTGTTCAAAATGACCATCACACCAGGCCAGGCAACAGCCGACTTAAATACAAATTAAGTATGTACAGTAAAGACTTGCTGACAAGTACAAGATCAACTCGAGAGACAAGATGAATAGAGACTTGGGAACCTGATTTGGGGGGCAAGCATAAATAAAATAAGGCAGTTTTGATAGCTTTGGGTTCTCAGAATCAGAGGGGTCTGTCATGTTTCTACCTTCAGTAACCCAACCCTGTCATATGGCCAGGGTGCAATGCAGCAATGTATGAGAGAAGCAAGGAGGGATGGGATGGGTTCAGTTGCTTGTTGCAGCAGGAAGCAGGGCAACAGCATGCCACCGACATGGGCAAAAAACAGCCAGAAAGTCCATTACTGAATCGGTTCTGGATGAGGACTCACAAGAGTGCAGCAGCCAGCCCTAAATCACTAATCACTTTCATGTGGAGGCTTTTTCCCAAAAAGGGGTTTTTCCCGGGTTTTTTTAAGGGGTTTTTTAAAAAAAAAATTTAAAAACCCCCTTTTCCCCAATTTAGTTTTTAAAAAACCCAAAAAAAAAAACCCCCAAAAATTTAAAACCCCCCAATTTTGGGTTTTTTGGGTTTTTTAAAACCCCAAAAATTTTTAAAAAAAAATTTGGGTTTTTTGGGGGGGGGGGGGGGGGGGGGGGGGGGGGGGGGGGGGGGGGGGGGGGGGGGGGGGGGGGGGGGGGGGGGGGGGTTTTGGGGGGGGGGGGGGGGGGGGGGGGGGGGGGGGGGGGGGTTTAAGGGGGGAAAAAAAAAAACCCCCCAAAAAAAAAAAAAAATTCCCAATTAAAAAAAAAGGGTTTTAAAACAAAGTTTAAAAACCCCCAAAAAGGGCCGGAAAAACCCCCTTTAAAAATTTTTTTTGGGGAAAAAAAATTTTTAAAAAAAAAAAGGGGAAAAAAAAGGGAAAAAAAAACCGGGGGGGGGGGGGGGGAAAAAAAAATTTTTTTGGGGTTTTTAAAAAAGGGGTTTCCCGAAAAAAATTAAAACCCCCCCCAAAAGGCCCCAATAAAAATTTTAAAAAAAAATTGGGGGTTTTTTGGGGGGGCCCCAAAATTTCCCCGGGGAAAAAAGGGGGTTTTTTTCCCTTTTTTAAAAAAAGGGGGCCCCCCCCTTAAAATTTTTTACTTTTTGGGGAACCCCCCCTTTTTTTTTTTTCCCCGGGCTTTTTCAAAAAGGGAAAAAAAAATTTTTTAAAAATTTTAAAAAATTTTTTTTTCCCTTTTTTTCCCCCTAATTTTTTAAAAAATTTTTTACTTTTTTTTTTTTAAAAATTTTTTTAAAAAAATTTTTAAAAAAAAATTTTTCCCAAAATTTTTTTTTTAAAAATTTTTTAAAAAAACCCCCCCCCAAAAAGGGGGGAAAAAAAATTTTTTTTTTTTTAAAAGGGCGGGAAAAAAAAAAGGGTTTTTTTTGGGGTTTTTTTATTTTTTTTAAACCCCTAAAATTTTTAAAAAAAAATTTTTTTTTTTTTTGGGAAAAAAAAACCCCTTTAAAAAGGGGGGTTTTTTTCCCGGGTGATTTAAAAGGGGTTTTAAAAAAAAAAAACCCCGGGGCCCGGCCCCCAACTTGGTTTTAAAAAAAAAACAAATTTTGGGGGGCCCCCGGAGAAAAAAATTTTTGGGCCCCAAAAAAAAATTTTTTAAAATTTT
Organism: Alviniconcha marisindica; assembly: GCA_018857735.1. Lineage (NCBI taxonomy): Eukaryota > Metazoa > Mollusca > Gastropoda > Provannidae > Alviniconcha > Alviniconcha marisindica. Next base: position 13,117 of record JABMCL010002448.1, read on the forward strand.
TTTTTTCCCCCCCCCCCCCTTTTGGGGTTTTCCCTTTCCCCAAACCCCAAAAAATGGTTGGGGGGTTTTTTTTTTTAAAAAAAACAAGGGGGGAAATTTTTTTTTTAAAAGGGGGGGGGGGGTTTGGGGGAAAAAAATTTTTGGGGAAAAAGGAAACCCGCCCCGGGGGGGGGGGGGGGTTTTTTTAAAAAATTTTTTTGGGGAAAAAGGGTTTTGGGAAAAATTTAAAAAAAAAGGGGGGCCCCCCCAAAATTTTGGGTTTTTGGGGGGGAAACCCGGGGGCCTGGTTTAAAATTTAAAAAGGGGGGAAAAGGGGGAAAAAAAAAGGTTAAAAAGGGAGGGGTTTTTTAAAAAAAAAAGGGGAAAAATTTTTTTTTTTTAAAAAGGGGGGGAGTTTGGGGTTTTCCAAAAAAAAAAAGGGGGGGCCCCTTTTTGGGCCCCCAAAAAAAACCTTTGCAAATTTTTGGGGTTTCCTTTTTTTCCCCCCAAAATTAAAAGGGGGGAAAACCCTTTTAAAAAAACCCCAAAAAAAAATTTTTGGGGTTTAAAAAAATTTTTTTTTGGGCCCCCCAAAAAATTTTAAAAACCCCCCCTTTTTTTGGTTTTTTTTCCCCCCCCCCCCCTTTTTGGGGTTTTTTGAAAAAAGGGCATTCCCCTTTTTAAAAAAGGGGGAAAGGGGGGTTTTCCCCCCTTTTTTTAAAAAAAAGGGGGGCCCCCCCCCAAAAAAAACCCCCGGGCCCTTTTTAAAAAGGTTTTTTGGGGGGGGGCCCCCCAAAAACCCCCCAAAAAAAAAACCCCTTTTTTTTTTTTTTTGGGGATTTGGCCCTTTTTTTTTTTTTTTTGGGTTTTAAAACCCTTTGGGGGGAAAAAAAAGGGGGGGCCCCCCCCCCCCCCCCCAAAAAAAAAATTTTTTTTTTTGGGGGGGCCCTTTTTTGGTTTTTTTTTTACCCCTTTTTTATTCCCTTTTTGGGGGCCCTTTTTAACCCCCTTTGAAAAATTTTTTTTAAAAACCCCCCAAAAGGGGAAAAACCCCCCCCCCCCCCCCCCCCCCCTTTTTTTTCCCTTTTTGGGCCTATTTGGCCTTTTTGGTTTTTTCCCCCCCTTTTTTTCCCCCCCAAAAAAAAGGGGGCCCCCCCGGGGTTTTTTAAAAAAAGGGAAAAAGGGGGGGGGGAAAAAATTTTTTTTTTCAAAATTTAAATTTTTCCCAAAAATTTAAAAAAACCAAAGGAAAAAAAATTTAAAAAGGGGGGGGAATTTGGGGCAATTTTCCCCGGAATTTTTTAAAAAATTTTTTCCCAAAAAAAAAAAGGGAAAAAAAGAAACCAAAAAAAAAAAAGATTTAAAAATTTTTTTTTTAAAAAAAAAATTTTTTTTTAAAAAAGCCAAAAAAATTTTTTTTCAACCAAAAAACAATTTTTTTTTAAAACCCCCAAAAAGGGGGGGAAATTTTTTTTAAAAAAAAAAAAAAAACCCCAAAAAAATTTTTTTGGGAAAAAAAAAAATTTTTTTTTTTTTTTGAAAAAAATAAAAAAAAAATTTTTTAAAAAAAAAAAAGGAAAAATTTTAAAAAAAAAAAACCCTTTTTGGCCTTTTTAAAAAAATTTTTTTTAAAAAAACAAACCCCTTTTTAAAAACTTTAAAAAAAAGGGGGGCCCCCCCAAAAAAGTTTTTTTTGGGTTTTAATTTTTTTTCTTTTTTTTTTAAAAAATTTTTTTTTTTTTTTTTTTCCCCCTTTTTTTCCCCCCCTTGGAAAAAAACCCAAACCCCCCCCCCTTTTTTTTTAAATTTTTGGAAAAAACCCCTTTAAAGGGGGGTTTTTAAAAAGGGGGGGGGGCCCCCCCCCAAAAAAAAAATTTAAAAAAAAAATTTTTTTTTTTTCCCCCCCCCCCCAAAAAATTTTTTATTTGTTTTTTAAAAAAAAAAAAATTTTTTTTCCCTAAATTTTTTTCCCCCTTTTTTTTTTTTTTAAAAAAAAAATCCCTTTTGGGGGTTTTCCCCTTGGGTTAAATTTTTTTTTAAATTTTGGGTTTTTTTTTTTTCCCCAAAAATTTTTTTTTTAAAATTTTTTGGGGGTTTTTTTTTTTTTAAAAAAAAAAAGGGGGTTTTTTTAAAATGTTTTGGGGGGTGGTTTTAAAAATTTTTTTAATTTTTTTTTAAAAAAATTTTCCCCCAAAAAAGTTTTTAAAAAAACTTCCAAAAATTTTTTTTTAAAATTTTTTTTTCCTTTTTTTTTCCCGGTTTAAAACCCAAAACCCCTTTTTTTTTAAAAAATTTTAAAATTTATGGGCAAATTTTATTTTTAAAAAAGGGGGGGAAAAAAGTTTAAAAAAAAAACCCCTTTTTTTCCCCCAAAAAAAAAAAAAATTTAAAAATTTTTTTTTTTTAAAAAAAAAAGGAAAAAATTTCAACCCCTTTTCCCGGGAAAAAACCCCCCAAAAAAAAAATTTTTTAAAAAGGGGCCCAAAAAATTTTTTTTTCCCCCGGTTTCCCCCCAAAACTTTTAAAAATTTTTTAAACCCCCCCAAAACCCCCCTTTTTTTGGGGGGGTTTTGGGGGGGGGGGGGGGGGGCTTTGGGGGGGGGGGGGGGGGGGGGGGGGGGGGGGGGGTTTTTGGGTTTTTTTTTTTTTTTTTTGGGGGGGGGGGGGGGGGGGGGGGGGGGGGGGGGGGGGGCCCCGGGGGGGGGGGCCCGGAAAATTTTTTAAAATGAAAATTTTGGTTTTTTTTTTTAAATTTTTTTTTAAAAGTTTTGGGTTTGGAAAAAATTTTTTTTGAAAAATTTTTTTAAAATTTTTGGGTTTTTTTGGGGTTTTTTTTTTTTTTTCCCGTTTTTTTGAAAATTTTAAAAAATTTTTTAAAAAAAAAAATTTTTTGGGGGGTTTTTTTTTCCCCTTTTTTTTCCTTTTTGGGGGAAACCCCTTGGGGGGGAAAATTTTTTTTGGGAAAATTAAAAATTTTTTTTTTTTTTCCCCGGGGGGGAAAAAAAGGGGGTTTTTTAAAAAAAAAGGGGGGGGGAAAAAAAAAATTTCCCCTTTTTTTGGGTTTTTTTTAAAAAAAAGGGGTTTTTTGGGGGGAAATTTTTTTTTTTTTTTTTTTTTGGGGGGGGGGGGGGGAAATTTTTTTCCTTTTAAAAAAAAAATTTTTTTTCCCCCGGGTTTTAAAAAGGGGGGAAAAAGGCCCCCAAAAAATTTTTCCCCTTTTTTGGTTTTGGGGTTTTTTTTTTTGGGGTTTTTAAAGGGGGTTTTTTTTTTTTAAAATTTTTTTTTTTAAAAAAAAAAAAGGGGGGGCCCCAAAAAAATTTAAACTTCCCCCCCTTTTAAAAAAAAAATTTTTTTTTTTTTGGTTTTTTTTAAAAAAAAAAAAAAAAAAAAAAAAAGAAAAAGGGAAAAAAATTTTTTTTTTTTTTTTAAAAAAAATTTGGGGGCCCCCCCTTTTACCAAGAAGCTGCTGTAGATAATGTGTGTAGCAAATGTTAGCATGGTTGTATTCAAGGAAGAGAATCTTGTGTTTGGTAATCAGTACAGAGACACTTATTGCACTGCATTGTGTTGACATGCAGACTTGTTAGGAATCACTGATGACACATACATCAAGAACCCAGTGTTGTTGGGTTTAATAATCTAAATCAGTACAGAGTAATTTATTACACTATGTTGTGTGACATGCCGACTTGGTTGTGGGAGAATCATTGTCTGACTGTGGTGCACACATGAAAAAATAAATGCTTTTGATAATCAGTACAAAGTTCTTTTGGTACACTGGTTGTGTGACATGCAGACTTGGGGAATCACTGTGACCACCTGAGGTTGTAATCACATGCAGCAAGTAAATATGAAAAAATTGCCGCATGTTTCTTCTCTAGTGTATGTATTGAAAAGATGTGTCTGATGGAATGGCTAAATGTTTTAGGAGAACGACGAGGTTCTGGTGGCTGGTTTTGGTCGTAAGGGCCATGCAGTGGGAGACATCCCTGGCGTCCGTTTCAAAATCGTCAAGGTTGCCAATGTGTCCCTGTGGGCTCTCTTCAAAGGCAAGAAGGAACGGCCACGATCATAAATGCAATCCACGCTGTCTGTGTGATTAAAAAAAAGTGAAGGCAATTTGTCTGTGTACGTGTGTGTATATGTAGTGTTTGCATGAATGGAGGATTGAATGTTTATGATTGTTAGAAGCAAACTCTTACAGACATAGGTCAGGTTTTGGCATGACTAGAATTTAAATTTGAATGCTTGACATGCACACTTTTGCATGTGTAGATCAGGACACTTCTGCTTCATGACTGACGGGCAGTTTTAAAAAAAAAAAAAAAGCTACTGCAGGTGTTAAGACACTAAAACTGTAAGAGATGAGAAATTTCTTTTTTATTTCAAAAGTGTTGGCAAACTACTGCTCAACCAACCATAATGGGATGGCAGCAGAGTTTGATGAAAGTAACTGAACACAATTGGCATGGCACAACAATTTTTGCAATGAATGTGTGTGATCCTTCTGAAACGAGTGGCATTCATATTTTTTGGGTCATTTTGAGACACTGATACCAAAGTAGAGGGCACAAAATTCCCTTTAAAATGTTGCAGAAATTATCTAAATCAGTTTACTGGTCTTGTTGAAGTGATTTGAACCAACTGAAGTCAAACCACCATAGCATCTCCTGAGAAATCTGCAAGTTTTCATCATGCAGTCCTTAGCAACAAGCAGGTGCATGTTTAAAACGCATTTTAATGACATTTAAAAGCATTCTTTGTGCATAATGGGTATCATTTCTGATCCAAAAAAGACAGCAATCTGAATCTGCTGAAAACAAAAAAATCTGCTAAATGGAGGCTCCCTTTGAAAATAAGCCACAATGAGAAAGTGGCCGAGTATCAGACTCATTTTGAAAGGCAGGGTCACAAAGTGACGTGTTACATGGTCCTAGAGTAGTGGCTTAGTAGAGGATGTTCTTCAAAAATGGGAATTGATGCTGAATTAAAAATTGCTGCCCTAAAGTTTTCAAGATTACATGGTAAAATTTAACAACCTGTTAGGATTATTTGGTATGTGATACACTCTACAGCACTGATGGGCAAAGATAAAAACTGAACTTGGCTGGAATGTTAAGTAATACTGTAAAGGGTAAAACTTGACTGGTGGTTTCATGCTGCTGACATCAGTTCCTCCACATTGTGAACTGTTCACTTGCATCACTTTTTTCAGTCGGAAGAGGTCAAACTTCTTATAGGTATTTTGTTTAAAAATGCCCTGTTGGTTTCATGCCAAGTTTTAGGGTTTTGTTTTGTGAGTGACAAATAGTGGGACTGGATGCACAAAAGGTGCCTTAAAAGTCATGGCTTGCACAACACCATCCCTTGAAAGCTTGGCATCAGAGGTGCATAGTCACATTGCCTTATGAATGAGATAGAATGTAACCACTGGGACAGCTGAGTGACATTTGACTGTTTTATACATCCAATTCTAGTGACCAGGTATCTCAAAACGTTTTTTTCCACTTTCTAAATTTAAAACCCATTGGAAATTCTTTTGAAAAAAGGCAAAGGAGCCAGCTTAGAACAGGAAAACAACATTTTTTAAATATTTTTTTCAGCAGTTTGGCATCATTGGGTCAGATATTAAATGTGCATGTGTGAACAAGGCCCACTTTCATGCATCCTAAGCAGAAACAGAAAATATGATGCCATATCAGACCAGGCATTGCTAACAAAACCCACTGTCTAAACTTAATGGAAATTCTATTGATAAAAGGCAAAGGAGCCAGCTCAGAACAGGAAAACAAGTTTTATCAGTTTGGCATCGTTGGGTCAGTATTGATTAAATGTGCATGAGTAAACAAGGCCCATTTTTATGCATCCATAACAGCAACAAAAAAATATGATGCCACACATCAGTCAATTACAAGGCAATAATCACAAAAAAAACAAATGCAGTGTTGCCTGAGGCAAAAGGAGGCCAGGTAACTATGTACAAAACGGTTCAACCCATTTAGGTGTTGCAATATATATATATATACACAGCCCTTGCCATAACGGTAGTGGTCGACAGCGTAAAACACCAAGTTACTATACATGCGCATCAGGTGAACACCTGTGTTAAAATAGACATAAGCATTAGCTGAACACACTCTGAAGTCCTCTGAATTTGTTTTAATAATTGGAGTACCTACTAGAGTGGTCTATCTACTTTTTGACAGACAATAAAGAGATGGACTGTTTTATCAGGTAACACCTCAAATCTTTATCTTCAGATGGTGTGCAAGGGCAAATAGATATCTTTTAATGGTTGACTCAAAGCAAGACAGCTGACCGTCGACTAAGTACACCTAAGTTACAATTACCTGGGCAGAACATTACGTATGACAGCTTACATTCAATATAAAAAAATGACTAAAAAAAAAGATGCAATGGGTCAGCACCTCGAGTATACGTTTTTCAAGCTGGGCAAAATCAAACCACAAATGAGAACCACTCACAAGTAACACTAACTAGATTTTCTGTTGATGGGTCACTTCAGGGCTGAAGAGGGTTGGCTGAAGATCAATGTAGCAGGAAGACATCATTGGAAAGAAAGATCCTGACCTTGGGCAAAGAAGAAAGAATTGCTGACTGCGCAGACTCTTATTGGAGGGGACACTTAAGTGCTGCACCAGGTACCCGCTGTGCAAGGGGTATGCAATGATGGCTGGAGCCTTTCTGCATTTCTCTTTAAATCAATGGGGTGTTATTGTCGATGAAGATTTTGTTCCTACCAGGTATTGCTGTGACAAATGTCTGTCCTTTTAAAATGTTACATGACCCTAGTGTCGAACACAATTCTAGTTTGTTACATACAATTGTAATACATCAAATCTCATGAAATGCGTAATACATATCAGAATCACACTTGCAGGATTTCTCGTACTGCATGGAGCTGTAAAATATACCAGTGCACACACACATATTTAAACATTAACATTTCATTGTGATAGCATTTGTTTAAGACGAGACTTGCAAATGTGAGCAAATTCCAGTTTGTGGAGCAACAATTTGACAAATCATCTGACAGTCACTCACAGTCTACTCAAACCAATTTACATGCTCTGGCAACCACCGCATTGATAATCATATAATCGTGGAATGCACAGATGATTTTTGCGCACAGGTATCAAAAGACTATAAGAGTGCAAGGGCTACATGACTGAAACACTACAACAGAAATGCACAAAAAAGTCTCACATCCTACTGGGCACTGATCTGTGCACACCACAGGGATTTTATAGGCACAAGTGTTCAAAATGACCATCACACCAGGCCAGGCAACAGCCGACTTAAATACAAATTAAGTATGTACAGTAAAGACTTGCTGACAAGTACAAGATCAACTCGAGAGACAAGATGAATAGAGACTTGGGAACCTGATTTGGGGGGCAAGCATAAATAAAATAAGGCAGTTTTGATAGCTTTGGGTTCTCAGAATCAGACTGTCAGTTTATTTGTCCCCAAATTTTGGG
>JABMCL010001923.1:0-20492 GCA_018857735.1 Alviniconcha marisindica
AAAAATTTTATAAAAATTTTTTACCATCTTTTTTACAATTTTTTGAATTTAAAAATCCGGGGTTTTTTAAAAAACCCTTCATTTTTCTTCATTTAAAAAAGAAAAATTCTTTAAATACATTAAGGTGTTTAAAAAAAATTTGGGGTAATGATTTTGGAATAATTAATAAATGCCTTTTTCAATGGATATTTACCCTTAATAACATAAGAAAAAATTTTCTAAAATAATTAAATCTTTTTGTGTGTTTTGACAAAAATACATTTATTTATTTTCATTATTCCCTTTTAATATTTTTTTTCAAATTGTTTTCAAAAAACTTATGGTTGAAGTTTTTTTCCTTTTGAAATTTTAACCCAACTATAATGTAAAAAAAAAAATAAAATGAATGTTTTAAAACCATCTGAAAAAACTAAAATTATAAATTGCAAAAAAATGAATATCTGAAAAAAAACCTAAAACCCCCAAAGCATTAATTATTAATTTTAAAACGTCACCTAAAATCCATTCCTTTTTTTCCACCTTTTCATAAACATTTATACAAACAACTTGAGTAAATGAAGTGTTATAAAACAAAGAAGAAGAATTGTAATTAAAAAAATATAACTCAAAATTTTTTTTTCCATTGTAGTTGATGAAGAAGCATTATAATTTTTAACTATTCCATAAAAAATTATAAAAACACAAGAATAAATAAAGGCGTGAAAATAATTAACTTAAATTTTTTATTACTTAATTTTTTTGCCCTTTAATTTATTTTCAATGTTTCCCCCCACAAAATAAGCCATTCGGGAAAAAAACTTCAGGTGGAAAAAAAATTTTGAAAAAAGGGCCTAAAGTTTTTGTCTTTCCCCCTTTTTTGGAAAAGCAACAAAAGATTAAAGAATTAATGTCATTTATTAACAAAACTCATTTGAAATAATTTTTTTTAAAAATTTTATTTGTCTTTTTTGGTAGTAAAACCTTTTTATTCTTTTTTTTCTAAAAATAATAAGAATTGTTACTCCCAAATCTAATTCCCCAAATTAAAGTTGCAAACAACCCCCGTAACATCTAATTTTGGGAAATCCATACCATGTAATAAAAAAATTTAAAACAACATTCCCACTAAACTTGTTAAAAAACAAAATATAAACAATGGTTTTCCTATTCTAGCCAACCCTCCGTAATTGGTAAAACCAAAACTGAAAAAAAACAAGAATATGAAATTAATTTTTTTTTGGGGTAAAAATTTTTTTTCCAAAAAAAATTTAAAAAAAAGAAAAAATTTCCACTTTTTTTAAAATAAAGTTCAAAAAGTCCCTAAAGGGGGTTTTTTTAAAGTTGATTTTTGTTTTTTTTTCCTGAATTAGGGAAAAAAAATTCCATTTTTAAAAATTTTGTTAAAAAAAAAATTTACTTATTTCAAATTTTTAAAATTTTTTTTTTTAAAAAAGGGAAATCATTGTAAAAATTTTCCCAAAAAAAATTTTGTAATTCAAACTAATTTTTTTTTTTTAAAAAATCCATTGTTAAAAAAATTGACTCAATCATTTTTTTTTGAATTTATTATTTTTGTGTCTATTTTTTAAAATTGTTTCCCTTTTTTTTATAAGTTATTTAATAAACTTTTATCTATTATGAAGTTTTATTTTAACCTTTATTTATTTTTTTTTCCTTTTTAAAGGTTTTATTTTTAAATTGGGATTGGGGACTAAACCCCCACCTCCGATTATCAGTCAGTGTCAAAATTTTTAAAAAACCCTCATACCATCTATATTTTAATGGTATTTTTTTTTTACTATATAACTATTTAGGAATTTAAATTATTAAAATATTAAAATAAACACAAACATTTAAATTTTGTTGGTGTTATTTTTTCTAATCAATAGATTTAATATAAAAAATTTTTTGGGTGACTTATTTCATTATTTCCCGTATATAAAAATACTCCATATTGAGTTGAGGGGTTTTCAGAATTTAATCTTTCCCTATACCTACAATATAACTAGATGAAAAAACCCCCCCTTTCAAAAAAATTTAAAATAATTCTGTATCCAAAATAGTCAACCAACTGTAATAATTTTGTTTGAGTGTTATAACATATAAACAGGAACTCTTCTTTCCAAAAAATTCCTAAAAATTTTCCTTAATTTTTCCTGATTTAAAAATTAAATTGGAAAAAGATGAAAATTTATAACGATATTTTAATGTGAGGCAGAGTTTTCCAAAATTGTTGGTATATCATTTAATAAAATAGTTTGTGTTTTAGGCATTGTTTTTTAATAATTTGCAAATTCAATTTAAAACATTGTTACCAAAAAAATTTGGTAATGTAATGATTTAAATTTAGATGTAGATGACCCCGAAAAATAAATCTGTTGTAGTGGTTTGGAATTAAACCAATTCTTTTTTATTTTGATAAATCAATTTCCCATTTATAGTGTGGTGGTGTCCTTTTTTAATTCCCGTTCCTCCCAAATTTGGGTTTTCGGGTCCTAAAAGATCAATGGGTTTCATCCCCTCAAAAAGAAGATGTTGATTAAACAAGTATTACCCTTTTTTAAAACCAGTAACTAATTTAAAACCGGGACTTTGCCCCCTGTTGCACTATCCCCTTTGTAAATTTTTGATGATGTTGAAGTAACGCTTAATTTTCACTTGGGGGGTTTATCCGCTAACATTAAGTCTGCAGTTTAGATGGGGCCCCATAATTTCGTCATCTAATAAAGGTTGGGGAACCCTTTTTGGAGTCTTTTGGGCCCCTAAGGTTCCCCTGCGGAATTTTTCCCCTTGGGTTACATCATCTAATAAAGTGATGTTGGGAAGTAACGCTTTTAAAGTATTATTTAATGTGGGATCCCTAACTTTAAATCTGCAGTTTGGATTGGGCCAAAATAACCCCTATTTAATAATGAAAGATGTTAAGGGAACATTAAAATGTTTAATTTTAAAATTGTTGATCCACTTCTGTTAAATCGGGATTTTTAGAAATAGTTCCTATAAATAACATTTTTTAAAATGATTTTAATTTAAAAATAACCCAACAATTTTCCAAAAAATTAAAAAGGGTTGGGTTTAACCACTAACTTTTTTGGGGGGGCGGGGGGTTTGGGGGTACTTTTTAAGTTTTTTTTTAATTTTGTAACGGTTAAAAAACCCTAATAATGGGTGTTGAAGTAACCTTAAGTGTCCCTTTAAAAAGGGTTTATCCCTAACTGTTAAATCGGGAGTTTTTTGGGGAGTTTCCCTATTTAAAATCTAATAAGAAGATGTTGGGAAATAAACTTAAATGTATTAAAGTGGTTGATCCCTAACTGTTAAATCGGGAGTTTGGTTGGGGAGTTTCCCAAAAGAAAAATCATCTAATAATGAAGATGTTGAAATAAACTTGGGTTTTTATTATTTAAATGGGGGGTTGACAAAAAAACTTCAAATCTTTTCCCTTTTTTTGTACCTTGTTTTTTTTAGGGCGGGCTCCAAAATGAAAGGGAAAAATTTTAATGTTAATTTAAGGGTGGTTACCTAATTTAAGGGGCCCCGCCGGTTTGGGTACAGTACCTATAGTAACGTCACCCCAATAATGAAAATTTGAATCGCTTAATTTCCCCTTTAAAGGGTTTTTTTTATCCCTAACTGTTAAGTCCCGCGGGTTTTGGGATAGTTCCCATGTAGCATCTCTAAAAAGTGATGTTGGGGGAAATTTTAAAGTTCCTTAAAATTGGTTGGGTCCCTTAACGGTTGTGCGGAATTGGATTTTTTTGGGTTACTCATCTAATTAGAGATGTTGGTCGTTTTTGTATTATTTTAAGTGGGGGATCCGTAATGGGAAAATTGCATTTGGTTCTAGGGCCAAAAGTAACATCATCTAATAAAATGAAGAAAGTTGGGGGTTAACCTTTAAAACTACCATTTAAAAAGTTGTTGATTCCGCAACAATTTAAAATCTGAGTTTGGTAAGGTTTCCCTTGGGGGCATCCCTTTTCCCCCCCTATTAAAAGAGATGTTGGGGTAACAACAATCTACCATTTTTAAAATTTTTGATCCCTAATTTTTAAGTTCTGGGAGTATTGGACGGTATTTCCCATAGAAACATCATCCAAAAAATGAAGATGTTGAAATAACGCTTAATGTATTATTAAAGTTGGGTTTATCCCTAACTGTTAAGTCTGCAGGGATTGGAGTGGGTTCCCCATAGAAACCCTCTAATTGAAGATGTTGAAGTAACAAAAAGTTCCTTAAAGGGGGTTGATCCACTAACTGTTTGGTCCGGGGGGGAATTTTTCCCCTTTGGGTTACTCATCTAATAAAGAGATTTTGAGTAACCCTTTAATTTTACTTGGGTTTGCCCGTAAGGTTGCTGCGGGAATTTTATCCCCGGTTTCCCAAAATCATCTAATAAAGGGGATGTTGATGTTTAAAAATGTTTTTCCCCTTAAGGTGGTTTTATTCCCTAACTGTTTGCAGGTTTTATACTAGTCCTATGTAACTCATCTAATAATGGGTGATGTTGGTAACCAATCTACCTTTTTAAAATTGTTGATCCGCTAAGTTTGGGGCCCCGCGGAACTATCCCCTTGGTTAAAATCATCTAATAATGATGATGTTGGGGTAACTTTTTAAAAATGTTTTTTAAAGGGGGTTGATCCCTTAAAGTTAAGGTTTGCTTTTAAACAAACCAATAGTAACTCATCTAATAATGAAGATGTTGATGTAACCCTTTAATTTTGTCATTTTGGGGGGTTGATCCGCTAACTGTTAAAATCTGCAGTTTTTAGTACACTAGTCCCTATAGTAACGTCATCTAATAATGAAAATGTTTTAACGCTTAATGTGTCTTTAAAAAGGTTTGGTTTTAATCCATATAACTAATAAATTAGCACTTTGACCCCCTGTTGCACTATCACCTTTGTCCCTTACCTAATAAAAGTAGATTGGGCCCCCAGATATTTAAATTTCCATCTAAAAATTTAAAAAGCACCTTTTACCCGGAAAAATTTTTTTTTGCAATAAGATCTTTACCAACCTTAATGTATTAGGTAAACTTTTGGGTTTTCCACAAAACTATCTAAATTTGTTTGTCCTGGTTTATCCCCTTTAAAAAAATGACTCCCACTAAGTTCTTGAAAAATATTTATCAATAAAACCTTCTCATTTAAGCTCAATTTTTTCATTAGTATTATAATTCCTTTTTCCCAAATTTTTTTTGTGCTAAAAAAAATCCCCAAAAAATAACATCACTATTTTTGTTTAAAACCCCTAATGTAACGGGAAAATTTGAAAAAACATCTATACTAGTTTGTAATTCCCAAAGTTTTTTTTCCGGAATAAAAAACGATATTTCTTTTTTTAAACCATTTTAGGGAAATTTTTTAATTCTATAGATTGTATTTTAAATGCTTGTTCTTTTTAATAATATCATCTTTTAATTAAAAAAATCATTTAAAGTTCAACCCTTTAATTTTTCGCAGTTTTTGTGAAAAAAATAGATAAAATCATACTAATCCACTTTACTCTTTTTTTTAGTAAAAAAAAATTTTTTTGGTATATTCATATTAACTCTTCGATTAAATTTTTTTTGATGTACAAAACCTACTTTCCTTTTTTTTTTTGAACCTCCTTTTAAAATTTTCAAATATTATTTTGTCTACTTATATTATAAAATCTATTATTATGTTAAGAAAAACAAATTTGTTTTTAAATTTTTATTTTTTTAAAATTTTTTTTTTAAAAAATTTAAATAAAATATTTCATAATATAATGTTATTAATAATAAATTTTAAAAAAAATGCCAAATTTAAAAATAAAATTTAAATTTTTTATTAAATTTTGTTTTTTTTATAAAATTTATTTTAAAAATTTTAAAAAACTAAAATTTTAAATTTTTATTTTATAGGTTTTTTAAAATTTTAATTTTAAAATTTTTAAATTGGGTTTTTAAAAAATTTAAAAAAGAAAATTTAAATTTTTAAGAAAAAAACTTTTATTATTAACTTTATTTACAACATGATGAAAATTATTTATTTAATATTTTTAACCTAAAAACATTATTATTTCATTTTAAATTTATTGTAAATAAAAAAAAAAATGAGTAATGAATTAGTTTGGGGGGTTATTTTACTTACTCTAATAAACAAAGTTATAACTATCCTCTTCCTACTTTTATTTATAATTTGATCTGAGGGCCCCTTAGCTCCACTTCTAAAAAAAATTTCAATGATAAAGCACTATAATCCCCTTTCCCTTAAAACCATAAAAGTTATGTTATCGATAGTAGCGACCCTATAGTTATTTTCTACTTTGATTATTGTAACTAATAGGAAACTTCATCTTCTATAAAAGACCTACTCCACCAAAATCGTACTTTTTACATATAAAGTAGCGAAGTTTGTGAAAAACCTTACATTAACATAATAAAAAAATCTAACATCAAATAATGTTAAGTTCGGATTTAAATTGTTTAATGAAATTCTTTTAGAATTACACGATTACCTATACTTAAATCAATAGATCGATACATCGTCAAAATACTTGGTAATGTAATGGTTTTTTTTTCTTTTTTATCCCAAAAAAATAAACGTTCGAATAAACCAAATCTTTCATTTTATAAAACTAAAGTTCCTTTATAGTAGTTGTTGTATCTTCATTAATTCCTTTTCCCCCAACTTGGTTATCCTCCAAAAAATCCAAATTTATACATCTCCCATTAATGTAGAAATGTTTCAAGCTTTTTATATTTAATGGTTGATCCTTTTCTAAAAATTAGCACTTTGGCCTTTTGTTTTATCCCTATTGTTCTTTTCCTAAAAATGAGATGTTTTGTTACTTTAATTCCCATTTAGAAACTTGAAGGTGTGGTGGTTGATTTGGGATAGAAACCCCTACATCCCAATTTAATCCCTCATTTTGGATGAGATTTAACTTCTAATGTACCATTTTTAAAGTTGATCTTTTTTCCCAAATTTGGTAGTAAAAGGGAAGTGGTGATGTACCTTTTATTATGTTGATAAATCTAAAACACCTTTAATTCTAATGATTGAAACTCTCCCGTATCACTATCTCAAAAAATTATCTAAACCCAAAAGAACCCAAAGTTTTTCTTTTGCTTTAAAAATTTCTATTTAAAATTTGGGTTTATATAACTAAAAAATACACTTTACCACCGGGGATTTCACCTATTTCACTTGCCCCAAAAATAAAGATGTTATGACGCAATGTGTCACTTAAGTGGTTGATCGCCTTTTAATCCCTTTTGTGTACTATCCTATGTAAAATTCCCAAAAAGGGGATGTTATGAACCTTTAATGTGCAAAATGGGTTTATCCCTAACTGTTGGGCTCGGGTTTTAGTACTATACCTTGAACGTCTCTAATAATAGTTTTTGATGCAACCTTAATGTGTCACTTAAGGTGGTTGATCGCTAACGTTTAAATTCGGGTTTTGGGACATACCTATAGTAAAGTCATCTAATTGAGATGTTGATGCAACCTTTTTGTCACTTAAATTTGGTTATCCCTCTTTTAAGTCTGCGGGTTTGAGTACATACCTATAGTAACGTCATCTAATATGTGATGTTTAGCCGTTTAAAATATCACTTAAAAAAATAGTTGTCCAAACAACCATTAAAAGTATTAGAACCATCTAAAAAAAGATTTATGAAAATAATGCATTTAAAATGTTGTCCGTAACTTAAATCGCATTTGAAATTTCCTATAGAAAAATTACCCAATAAAAATTTATGTTTTGGAACCTTTTTGTCACTTAAATGGTTTTTTCCCTAACTGTTAAGTCCAGTTTTTTGGGACTAGTAAATAGAAAAATCATCTAATAATGGATTTGGAAACCAATTTTAGGGGGGGTTGATCCCCCAACTTTGGGCTGGTTTTTACTAGTCCCTATAAAACGTCATCTAATTGAGTGTTGATGAAAACGTTTAAGTACCTTAAAGTTTATCGAAACTAAAAAATCGCATTTTGGGGTTAAATTTTTGCAATTTAAAAAAGAGTTTAAAAATTAAGTCCTGGTTTTTTCCACTACTTTAACCTTTTGGTCGAATGTGTCATCAATAGATATGTTAGCCTTTGCCAAAGTGTTGATCCGTAACTTTAATTGATTTAAGGGTTTATCACCTTTGCACATTACCTAATAAAAAAATTTTATTTAAATCTTAATTTAAGAAAACTAAAATGACTTTGTTTTGGCATATTTAGTAATTCCAATATAAATGTTTTAAACCAATTTTTACAAAAAAAGTTTTGCCCGTAACTAATAAATCGCACTTTGGCCCCCTTTTTCCCTATCTCCTATTGTCACATTCCAATAATGATGTTGATGCAACCAATTTTCCCTTTAAAAGGGGGGTTGATCCGTAACAAATAAATCCCTTTGACCCCCGTTGCATATCACCTATTGTCCCCATTCCTAATAAGAGTTTTGTAACCAATGTTCCCAAGGTGGTTGATCAAATTTAAAAAATCACACTTTGACCCCCTTTGCACTATCCCTATTGTCCATTCCTAATAATGATATGTTGTCCCTTTTTAAAATTTTCCTTAATGTGGTTGATCCGTAAAAATAAATCCATTTTTGACCCCCTTTTTTCTATCTTATTGTCACATTCCCTAATAATGTAGATTCTCCTTGAATACTAAATTTCCTCTAAGTTAAATTCCCTTTTACAAAAAATTTTTTTTTTCAATAGATCTTTACTAACATATAATGTTTGGAAAACTTTTGGGGTTTTCCACAAAACTATCTAAAATTTGTTTGCCCCTGGTTTATCCCAAAAATATGACCCCCACTAAGTTCTTTTGAAAATATTTATCAATAAAACCTTTCTCATAATGCTCAATTTATCATTATTTTAATTCCTTTCCTAAATTTTTTTTTGGGAAAAAAATTGAAAAAGTAACATCACTTTTTGTAAACCCTTTTAGATGTAGGGGGAATTTTAAAAAATCATCTTCTATTTTGTAATTCCAAAGTTTTTTTTTTCCCCAAAAAAAGCGATATTTTTTTTAAACCATTTAAAGTAGTTTGTAATTCTATGATTGATTTTAAAAGCTTTTCTTTTAAAAATATCATCTTTTAATAAATATCATTTTAAAGTCCTAGGTTTTTGCGGTTGCTAATAAAAGATAGAAAAAACCCCTACTAATCCCTTTACTCTTTTTTTGGGGGAAAAAAAATTTTTTTTTTATCCATATTAACTCTCGTCAAAAATTTTTTTTGAAAAACTAATCTACCGTTTTCATACATATACCTCCTGATTTTTAATTTTAAAATAATATTATAAAATTTTTTAATTATTAAAATTTATTTTTTATTTACTTAAAAAAAACGAATTAATAAAATTTTAAAAAAATTTTTTCGTTTAATAAAAATAATTTTAAAAAATTCAATTTTTTTAAAATTTTTTTTAAATTTTATTTATTTTTTTTATATTGAAACTTTAATTTTTAAATTTAATTTCTTAAAACAAGGCCCAAAAAAAATTTTATTATTAAGCGTTATTTTATTTTTAAAATTTTAATAGTTTAAGTTAGAAAGGTTATTTCATATTAACTTATTAATAATTAAAAAACAAAAAAAATATAAATTAAGGGGGGTTTTTTTAACAAAATAAGATTATAACTATTTGCTCTTCCCACTTGTGTATTTATAAATTTTTCGATGTGGCCCTTCATGCTCCACTTCTCACAAATGTCAATGATAACACTATAATCTCCTTCTTTAAAACCATAAAAGTTACAAAATTATTGAGTAGTGCAGTTCCTTGTTATCGTTCTACTTTTTTTTCTTCATTGAGGGAAACTTCATCTTCTATATAAGTACCCACTCCACCCAAAATTTTACTATTTACTATGAAATAGCAGAAGTTTGTAACCAACTTTCATTAAAAAGGGGAAAAATCTAACATCAAATAATTTACGTTGGGGCATAAATTGTTTTAATGAAAATTTTTTTAGAATATAAAACGATTACCTATCTTAAAACAATGAACGTACATCATCACCAAAAATACTTGGTAATTAATGGTTTACTTTTTCTTTTCAAAAAAAAAAAAAATCTTTTACACCGGGGAAATAAAACCAAATACTTTCATCATTTAAAAACTAATGTTCCCCTTACTGGTAGTGGTATCAACATCATCTCTTTCCCCCAACGTTATCCTTCCCCAAAGATCCAATGTTACATTCTTTTTTTGAAAAAAAGTGTTCCATCTATTTTTGTCTCCTTATAGTGATTTCCCCTTACCAGAGTTAGATTTTCTTCCATATTTAGAATCCCCCCAATTTCAACTTTCTGCTAGAATAAGTCACCACTAATTTGTTTAACCCTCGAAGAAAGCATTGTGGGAGGGGTTTTTTTGAAGGGGGCATTGTCCTCTTTTTTCCCCTAGTAAAAACCATTTTAGAAATTTTATCTTAAATCTGTGATTCTCCAACTTAAGATCTCCCCAAAACATGTAATGGGGCTCTACTATTCGTTACTCTCCTACTAAAAAAACCTAAATTACTATTTCCACTCTGATTTTACAAGACTGCGTGGGGGGAGTAACTAAGGGCCTCTGTTCCTAAAAACCATCTCCTCAAATTTTGAATTTCTTTTTCTTTTTAAAGTATTGTTTCTTTTCCCCCAAACATTTTTTCTGCGGATGGGATTCTCCGGGGGTTCTTTCAAACAATTCTACATCACCTAATAAATTTTCATTTTCAGATAATCTTGTTGATCCTCTTTGTCCCAAAACTATATTTCAGAAACAATTAATCAGCATTAATTTTGGGAGTTCAGTAACTGTGGTTTGCGTTTGAAACCTTGTGTATTATTACTATCAAATCATCTAATAGTAAGATGTTGAGTAACGTAATCTACCATTTAAAGGGTTTTTGATCCACTAACTGTTAAATCTGCAGTTTGGTGAGTTCCTATAGTAACATCATCTAATAATGAAGATGTTGAAGTAACGCTTAATCTACCTTTAAAGTTGTTGATCCATGTTAAGTTTCAGTATTGGTAGTGGTTCCTATGGGTTTCGTCATCTAATATGAAAATGTTGAGAAACCCAATGTATTTCTTAAAGTTGTTGGTCCGTTAACTTTAAGTCTCAGGTATTGGGAGTAGTTCCTTAGTTACATCATCTAATAATGAGATGTTCAGAAGCTTGTAATCTACCATTTAAAGTTGTTGATCCTAACTGTTAAGCTGCATATTGGTAGTGGGTTTCCTATGTTACGTCATCTAATAAGTAAGGAAATTTGAGTAACGGGTAATGTATCACCTAAAGTTGTGATCCCCTAACTGTTAAACTGCAGTATTGGTAGTAGTTCCTATGGTTACATCATCTAATAATGAAGATGTTGAAGTAACACTAATGTATCCTTAAAGTTGTTGATCCCTAACTTTAAGTCTGCAGTTTGGTAGTGGTTCCTATAGTTACGTCATCTAATAATGAGAATGTTGAATAACCAAATGTTTTCATAAAGTTGTTGATCCTAACTGTTAAGTCCTGGGATTGGTAGTAGTTCCTTAAATCATCTAATAATGTAAAATGTTGAAAACCTTAATGTATTTCTTTAAAATTGTTGATCCCTAACTATTAAGTCGGGAGTATTGGTAGTGTTCCTATAGTACGTCATCTAATATAAGATGTTGAAATAACACTTAATTCCCTTTTAAAATTGTTGATCCCTAACTTTAAAATGCGGGATTTGTGGTCCATAGTAACTCATCTAATAATGAAGATGTTGAAGTAACACTAACTCCATTTAAAGTTGTTGATCCACTAACTGTTAAGTCGCAGTATTGGTAGGGTTCCTATAGAACGTCATCTAATAATGAAGATGTTCGAGAACCTTAATGTATTTCTTAAGTTGTTGATCCACTATTAGTTTGCGTATTGGTAGTAGTTCCTATAGTTACGTCATCTAATAATAAAGATGTTGAAGTAACACTTAAGTATCACTAAAGTTTGATCCGCTAACTGTGTCTGCGTATTGGTAGTGTTCCATAGTTACGTCATCTAAAAATGAAGATGTTGAAGTAACACTAATGATCCCTAAAGTTGTTGATCCCTAACGTTAAGTCTGCAGTATTGGTAGTGGTTCCTATATTTACGTCATCTAATATGAAGATGTTGAAGTAACGCTAATGTATCACCTAAAGTTGTTGATCCTAACTATTAAGTTGGCGTTTGCCCTCCTTGAGTAATATTTCTTGTAACATCACCTAATAAATTGCTGCTCCTTTTATTCAAAGACCATTAAAGTTAATGTACCTCTTATAGATACTTTTTTTTGTTGCTATAAAATTTTTACTCACATATAAAGTATTGGGTAAAAGAATCTATACTTTCAACAAGATTATCTAAATTTGTTTTCCTAATTCATCACTAAAATACGTCTCTCAGTCTCATCTTTTGAAAATATTTATCAATAAAACCTTCTCATAAAGTTTTCTATTTTTATCATTAGTATTACAAATTTCCCCTTACCTAGCATTTTGTTTTTGCTAAAAATATCATTAAAATAACTTCACTAGTTTGTAAATATTAGATGTAATTGGAAGATTAGAAAAATCATCTATGTAGTTTCAATTCTAAAGTTTGTTTTTCGGCAAAAGCAATTCTTTTTCAAACCATTTGATGGTGTTTTTAATTCTATAGATTGAATTTTAATGCTTGTTCTTTTCCAATAATATCATCTTTTACAATATCGATTTAAAGTTCAATGCATGAGTTGCTAACAGCATAGAAAAAAAATGCTAATTCATCCTACTCTTTTTTAGTGGTGAAAATTCTTCTTATTTTTGGCATACTAATTCTATTTCTTAATGGTCTTTTAAAAAATCTAATTTTTTTATTTTATATTTTAAACCTCCTAAATTAAAATATATCTAATTACATTATTGTTATAAACTTTTTGGAAAAATTAAATCATAAATTAATGAAATTTATATCATTTATTAAAGAAACCATAAAACATTTTATTATTTTTATACTTTATTCTTTAATTTAAAAATATAAGAAATTTTAATTATTAATTCTAATAATGCACTAATAATGTAATTAAAAATTTATTAGAAACCATAATTTAAAGTAATAATTAATATAAATTTATTAGTAATTAAGTAGTTTTCATATGACATTATAATAGATTTTGAGCTTATCAAATTATTTATGGATATTATTAAGTTATTTTGTTTAATAAATTGTACAAATTAACTAAATATTATTAAATTTTGGGTTTTTTAATTAAAATATAAATTTTAAATACTATAATGATAGTTTTTAAATGTCTCTTATTTTTTTAAAACAAAATAATAAACTTTTTTCTATGTTTTATTTAAATAATTATACAAATCAACTTTATAAATAAACTTAATTATTTAATAAAATTATAATAAATTGTAATGAGATATGTTTTAATCATTTTGTTTAAATGCCGATTTAATATATTCTATCAAATAAATTTTTTATTTACACAATTATGTAATTAAAACTTTATAACTATTTATTAAAATTATTATTACTTTTTCTTAAATGAATTTATTATTTTTTTTTTTATAATTTTCTATTAATTTTTACTTTCAAATTATTTAATGAAATATTGAATGAAGTTTTCTTTATTTTTTCTATTAAGCTTTGAAACACCCATTCCTACAAATCAATTAAAAGTGGTCGTCTAATGGAGAGTTGGCGGGGAAATTTGTAGGATAGCAGGAGTAGTAGGAGTAGTAAAAATAATAGTTCATTAGCGGAATTAAAACTAGGTACCACTTATAGGTTAATAACTCAATTTGGACATATGTTTTAAAGATCTGGTTAGATGTAGATCCATCAAAATTTTAAAAATAGTAAACTCTATATTTTGAGTTGCAACAATATATTTTAATCCCCCATTTATTTGATAATGAAATAAGTTTGGAGATTTAATGATGTGATAATGTATAAAAGGTATATGAATGTCGTTAGAGAGTTTGATCACTTTTTAAATTCGCCCTAGTTTGATTCGATTAGAAACCATTGCTTCTCTATCTTGAATATTAGGATCATTCCCTTTTACACTTACTTTATAAAATATCTTTATCTTTTTCAACATGATATCCTGGGACTTTGCTAATATTAATTTAAACTTCCCCCCTTCTACTTTGTTCTATATAAGAAACATCCATTAAACCCTTACATTTAGCATTTACTAAATTTAAAAATTTCCATTAATTGTTTTTGTGGTGGTTGTAATGGGTGGGTTAGCATTTGGGTTTGGGATTTTCCCCATAACTGTATTTCAAATAAAAGATGTTTGCCAAGGGAACTTAAAATAAATTCTTTGGATTTCCGCATCTTCTCCAATGTAACATCACCTAATAAATTAGATGTTGTTCCACTTTCTGAGATGTTATATTAACTGTTCCTACAACATTTAAAATACGTTGGTTAGAAGTGGTTCAATAGAACATTATGTAAAGTAGAGATCCACTAATTGGGTGGTTCTGTAACAATGTATTTCTTAAAGGTTGTTGCTCCACTAACTATAATCTGTTTACTCCTCGGTAGTTTTCCAATGTAACATCACCTAATAAAGTTGAAATTCCATCAAGTTGTGTGTTTCCCTGTTAACTCTTAAATTAAATTTTTTGAATTGGAGTTGTAAATTTCCCAATGGTTAAATCACCACGTATAGTTGAGGCATCGGGGTTCCGTAGTAATTATATTATTAAAGTTGCTTGACCAAATTTTCCTTAAGGCCCACAACTTCTAAAGATGATCTTACACGGAGATACCATTCAAATCAAAATGTTCCAATAGTAACGTTTCCATCAAACACATTTCTTCCTCTCACTCGCATACCATCTAAATTAATAGCATTAGGGTTTTATTTGATCCACTGTTAAAAAACCTCGTAAATTACTTATTCCATGCTTTAAGTTTGATGTTGTTCGACCTATAGTACCAGTAACATCACTTAATAAAAATGAATTTCCGTAACTATGCTTTGATGTTGTTTTCCCATAGTACCTATAGTAACATCCTTAATAAAGATGAAGTACCATGCTGTAAGTTTGCTAAACTATTTGAATTATTAACATCACCAATTTCAACATTACCAATAGGGTTTAAGTAGCGTTACAGTTAATGCTCTAGTAACTAATAAATCAGAACGAGTTTGTAGCATCTCCTATAGTAACATTACCATATAAAATGATGCTCCACCTTATAAATCCTGATTGTTCCAGAGTATTTCCTATAAATAACATTACCTAATATGTGAATGGTTCCCCACTTAATGAGATGTTATATTAAGCTGTTCCTACAACATCTAAAACACGTTGGAGTAGTAGCGTTTCCAATAGACACATTATGTAAAGTAGAGATTCCATCAAATTGTGTGTTTCCTGAACTTCTAAATTTTGGTTGTTGAAGTGGTTCCAATTTAACATACTATATAAATTTGAAGCTCCATAACTATTAAATTTGTTCTCCTCCGTTTGTAGTTTCTCCAATTGTAACTACTATAAATTGAGCTCACTACTATTAAATCTAAATCCTCGTGTATTTAATTGTAACTCACCTAATATGAAGTTTAGTTATAGATCACCCTCTAAAGTTATTGATCCTTTTCGATTACGTCTTTTATTCAGTTAAATCTTTATTGATATCGAGTGTAGAGTAAAACATCTTGACTTCCAACAAGACTATCTAAATTTGTTTTACCTGTTTCATCATAAAATATGCTCCACATTTATCATCTTTGTAAAATACTTATCAATAAAACCTTCTCAAAAAGGGCTTCAATTTTATCATTAGTATTACTAATTCCTTTACTTAACATTTTGTTTGACCAGAAATAAATCTGTAAACAAATTGATTTTGTTAAATCTTGAAAAGTTGTTGGAATTTTAAACAAATCTTTATCTACTTTGTAAAGATGAATCAACATTTCTGGAATAAGTAATTTTTTCAATTGTTGGATCATCTTTTTTTAAAGTAACCTCGTTTATGGTTTTAAAACTTTTGCTTACCTACTATTCATCTTCTAATAAATATCATGTAACCCTGTTCTTAGTCGTTACTTAAACTAAAGCGATAAATAATACTAACTCATCCTAATCTTTTTAGTGGGAAAAAGATTTTCGTACATCTACAATGAACTCTTTTTCTTTTAGGTCTCTTAAATAAAATCTCCATCTTTCATTTTCACCCTCTTATGTATTAAATAAAAATACTTCCTATTTATATTATAAAACATAACAAATTATATTATTTAAACTTTTTTTAAACTTTTTTTTTTAAAAAAAAATTTAAAAAGAAATTTAAAATTTAAAAATTATTTTATACAATACTTTTTTTGAATATTTTTTTAAAATTTTTTTAAAATTAAAAAACAAATTATTTTTCTAAATTATTAAATTTAAAATTTTTGAAAAAAAAAATTATTTTTTTTCTAATATTTTAAATTTTAAATTAAAAAAGGGAAAATTTTCAACAAAATTTTGTTTATCTAATGATAATAAAATTTAAATATAAAAGTAATAAGTAAATGGAAATTTTAGTAAAAAAATTGTATTTATAAAACTATTTTATTATGTATTATATTTTATGTTTTCATTAACAATTTTTTAACAAATATAAGTTCTATTAATTTTAATTGTTATCTAGTTTGCTGATTCTTAAAAAATTTAATTTTATTTAATATCATTAAGACTATTACTAATGATTCATAGATTATTCTATTTTATTAAATGCATCTATTTTGAAAGTTTTATTTTTATTACACATCAATTAATTATTAAAAAAATTTATATTTAAAATTAATATTCTATTATTAAAAATACTTATAAATCTATAAAATTTTTAAGTGTTACATCATTATTTAAAGATAATAAAATGCTTTAAATCTAAAATTTAATTATCGACGATGGGATTATAATTGTTTTTTAGGTATAAAATATTAGTAGATAATTATATAATAATAATTATAGAAATAAAACTTAATTAAATATTAAATTTTAAATAAAATAACTACTCATGAGTTTATTTATTTATTTTACCAATATATTTTAAATATTGAATTATTCAATCAAATTAAGATTACAATACTAAAAGAATTAGTTATAACTAAAAGCAAAATTATTAATATTTATTTAGGGACTAGCGGTAGTTGTCAAAGCTTTAATAACTGTAATTGATTTAATATAAGAACTAGTATCACTTCCAACTATACTTGTTGCGAGTCCTACATCAGTTGTAGCATCTATAGGTTATTATTAGCGTCAATACCAAGTTCCTGAGTTCCAGCTACTCTACCTGTATTTAAATATTGAGATTCACTTACGGCAGTACTTTGAAAAATGTTTAATCTAATAAGTGGTGATAGAGGATCTAAATTAATTACTAAATTTCTTGTAGGTGTATAATATCTTACCTCTACTCAGTCAAATTTTTCTCAAAGTCCAACCCCTAAGAGTTCTATCATTACCTACTTGTGCGATGAAATAATCTGAAAACGTATAACCATATTCTAATATTGTTTGCAGTACTACTTAAATTACTAAATAGAACCGAATGGATTTTGAAACTCCATTGACTTCAACTTCAATTAGTATTCTTCCTTAGATCCAAAGTTACTAGGTAGTAGTATACTTCTACTAGTTGTACGTGAAGGAGTTAATTGTCCTTGGAATGTGAAATTATCGAGGCCAAGACCTTGAATAGTTGCATCACTTAAATCTAAATTACCATGAATAATTGTCGTGGAAGATGTAATGTTTCCATTCCTAGTTCTTCCAGAGTTACATCTCCTAGAAAGAAGATGCCCTTTTGCATTTACTGAAACTTCAACATTAACGATCCTACAACTCTTAAACTTGAGGGGATTATATCTAAGATCACCAATTGTTAAATTTCCATTACTGTCAAATCAGATCTTCTTCAGTATTTTATAATCACCATATAAACGTCACCTTTTAAAAAGTACCTGACAGAAAAATTACCATTTGTTCCACTTCCAGATTTCAACATTACCAATAAGAGTTGAAGTTCCCTGACATTTAAATTTGCTCTGTTCCTACATTTCCAATTTCAACATTACCAAGAAGGTTGAAGTTCCTGTGACATTTAAATTTCTGCTTTCCTACATTTCCACTCAACATTACAAGAAGATTAAGTTCCCTGTGACACTTAAATTTTGCTGCTGTTCCTACATTTCCAATTTCAAATTACCAAGAAGAGTTGAAGTTCCTGTGACATTTAATTTGCTATAGTTCCACCTCTTCCAATTGCTAACATTACCTAATAATGTAGATGTTCGAGCAACCTCTAATGTATTTCATAAAGTTGTTGTCCATAACATCTAAATTAGCGGTGTTAAAATTTCCCAATTGCACATTACCTAATAATGTAGATGTTCGAGAAACACTTAATGTTTTCTTAAGTTGTCTCCAGTAACACTTAATGTATTTCTTAGGTTGTTGTTCAGAAACTATTAAATTACCGACACTGAACCTATTTGTCCTATAGTAACATCTCTAATAAAGATGAAGTACCGTGACTGTTAAGTTTCTAACTATTGGAATTATTAACATCACCAATCAACATTCCCAAGAGTTGAAGTAGTATTAACAGTTAATGCCTAGTAACTAATAAATCGAAGGGGTTCCGTTTATGAGGCATCTCCAATAGTGAACATTACCATATAAAGATGAAGTACCTGGATGTTAAGTTTGCTGTTGATCCACCTCAAGCGCCTTAGACAACATTATTATCTAAAGTTGTTCTTCCTGTAACTCTTAAATTGGCGCTATTCCACCAGTATTGGAATCTCCTATAGTAACATTACCTAATAAACTAGATGTTCTTGCTACTCTTAAAGTATTTTCCACTCTTAAAAATAATTTAGAATAGTAGCACCATACATTTAAACTAGCAGTTGTATTACCTATACTATTTGCATCCCAATCCAACATTACCTAATAATGTAGATGATTTTTCAACTCTTAGAGTATCTTTTAATGAAGCAGCTTTATCTAAAGTTGTTGATCCTGTAACTTCTAAATTGCAGTTGTTGAAGTGGTTCCAATTGTAACATATATATAAATTTGAAACTCCACTAACTATTAAATCACATGATTCTCCTCCAGGTAGTAGTTTCTCCAATTGTAACATCACCTAATAATGTAGAAGTACCTTTAGTGATAGATCCCTCTCAAAGTTATTGATCCTTTTACGATTACGTCTTTTATTGCAGTAAATCTTTATTGACATATAGAGTGTCTGGTAAAACATCCGCTTCCAACAAGACTATCTAAATTCGTTTTCCTGTCTCATCACAAAATATGCTCCACTTATCATCTTTAGTAAAATACTTATCAATAAACCTTTCATAAGCTTCATTTTATCATTAGTATTACTAATTCCTTTACTTAACATTTTGTTGGGCAAAAAATAACGTAAAAGAACATCGTTTTTTAAACTTAGAATTTGTGGAATTTAAAAAACTTTTATACTATTGAAAAGAGAATCCACTTCCGAAAAAAGAATTTTTAAATTTGGACCCTTTTTTAAAGTAACCTCATTTATTTTTAAAATTTTTCTTTTACTATATCCTTTTTTTAATAAATATCATTTTAATGTTCCAAAAAAAATTTTTGGGCTTTAATGCAAAAAAGATAAAATAATACTAACCATCCAATCTTTTTTTTTTGTAGGAAAAGATTTTGCATCTACAATACTAATATCTTTTGGGGCTTCTAAATACTAAATTTTCATTTTTATTCATTTTTCTTTTTTTTATATTCTTTATAAAATATAAAAATTTTTTTATATTAATAACATAATTTAAAAAGAATAAAATCATTTATTAAAAAAATAATTAAAATTTTAATTTTTTTTCAATTTATTTTTAATTTTTATTAAAGAACTTTTTTATTTATATAAAAATATTAAAAAAAAAAAACAATTTTTTTAAAATATCCATTTAAAAAATTTTAAATAAATATTTAGTTTTTTTTTTATTTTTTTGTTTATTTAAAGATTGAATTGTTTAATAAATTTTTAAACAAATAATTTTTATGAAATTTTTAAATTTTAATAATATTACTATAATTTCTTTAAGATAATATTTTTACTAAAAAATAAGACTCTATCAATTATTAAATTTAAAAATTTTAAACATAATTAACTATTAAAAAATTTATGATTTATAATTATTTTTTTTATTTAAAATGTTTTTTTTCATTCTTTTTTCAGTTTAAAATTTCGATTGATCAATAGTAATTGAATTAATGTAGTTAATATTTAAAAAATCATAAAACAACAAAAAAAAAAATATCCAATAAAAAAATTTTTAATTTAAATTTAAAAATTTTTTTATAATTTTTTTTAGTAAAATTATAAAATAAATATGTAAATATAAATAAACTTAATTAATTATCAAATATAAATTTCATTCAATTTAAATTTAAATACTAGTTTTTAAGGAAAATGGTTATTCTTTTTTTTTAAAATTTAAAAATTTTTG
>JABMCL010002402.1:0-18372 GCA_018857735.1 Alviniconcha marisindica
AGGGGAAAAAAAAAAAACCCGGGGCCCCTTTTTAAAAAGGGGAAAAAAAAAAAAAAAAAAGGGCCCCCGGGGTTTTTTAAATTTTTTAAAAAAAAAAAAAAAAAATTTTTTTTTTTAAAACCCCCTTTTAAAAAACCCTTATTTAAAAAAAAAAAAGGGGGGAAATTTTTTTTCCCCCCCCCCCGGGGGAAAAATTTTTTTCCGGGGGCCAATTCCCCCCTTTTTAAAAAAATTTTGTTTTTCCCCCCTTTTTTCCCCCCCCCCAAAAATTTTAAAATTTTAAAAAAAAAGGGGGGGGGGGGGTTTTTTTGGTTAAAAGTGGGCCCCCCCAAAAAAAAGGGGGGGGGGAAAAAAAAAAGGGGGGGAAAAAGGGGGGAAACCCCCTTTTTGGGAAAATTTTTTTGGGGGGTTTTTTTTTTAAAATTTTAACCCCAAAATTTAAAATAAATTTTTTGGGAAAATTTTTTTTTTTGGGCCCCCTTTTTTTTTTTGGGGGGAAAAAATTTTTAACCTTTTAAGTTTTTTCCCCCTTCCCCATTTTAAAAAAACCTTTTTTTTTTGGGGGGTTTTTTTGGGGGGTTTTTTTTTTTTTTTTTTGGGGGTTTTTAAAATTTTTTTTTTCCAAAAGGGGGGTTTAAAAAAAAAAAACCCTTTTTTCTTTTTGGTTTTCCCTTTTTTAAAAAACCCCCAAATTTTTTTTTAAAAGGGGGTTTTTTTTTTTTTTGGGGGTTTTTTTGGGGGGGGGAAAAGGGGGGGGGGGCCCCCCCTTAAATTTTTTCCCTTTTTTAAAAAAAAAACCCTTTTTTTTTTGGGGTTTTTTTTGAATTTTTAAAAAAAGGGGGTTTTTTTTAAAATTTTTAAACCCCCAAAACCCCCGGGGGGTTTTTTTTTTTAAAAAAAAAATTTTTTGGGGGAAAAAAAAAAAAAATTTTTTTAAAAAAAATTCCTTTTTTTTTCCCCAAAAATTTTCTCCTTTTGGGGAAAAAAAAAAAATTAAAGGGAAAAAAAAAGGGGGGGTTTTTTAAAAAAATTTTTTTAAAAAAAAGGGGGGAAAAAAAAACAAAAACCCCCCCCCCAAAAAACCCCCCAACCCCCCCCAAAAATTTAAAAACCCCAAAAGGGAAAAAAAAAGCAATCCCCGGGGGGAAAAAAAAAAAAACCCAAAAAAAAAATTTTTTGGGTTTTCCCCTAGTTTTTTAAATTTTTAAAAAAAAAAAAAAAATTTTTTTTGGGGGGTTTTTTTTTTTTTTCCCCCTTTTTTTTTTTAAAAAAAAAACCCCCCCGGGTTTTGGGGTTTTTTTTTTTTTAAAAAATTTTTTGAAAAAGGTGGGGGGTTTTTTAAAAAAAGGGAAAAAAAAAAAAAAAGGGGGGTTTTCCCCCAAAATTCCGGTTGGGGTTTGGGGGGGGGTTTTTTTGGGGGGAAACCCCCCCAACCCCCAAACCCCCCCCCTTTCCTTTTGGTTTCCCCGGGGGGGGGGTTTTTGGGGCTGGAACCCAAAATTTTGGGGGGGGCCCCCCCCCGGGGGGGGGGGGGGGGATTGGGGGGGCCCCCCCTTTTGGGGGTTTAAAAAAATTTGGAAAAAAACCCTCCCCCCTTTTTTTTTAAAAAACCCCCCCCCCCCTTTTTTTTTAAAAAAAACCAAACCCCAAAAGGAAAAAAAGGGCCGGGGAAAAATTTTGAAACCCCCGGGGAAAAATTTAAAAAAAATTTTTTCCTTTTTAACCAAAAAAAAATTTAAACCCCCCACCCCTTTTTTTCCCCCCCGGGGGAAAATTTCCCTTTTTTCCCGGGGGCCCCAAAATTCCCCCCTTTTTCCGGGCCCCTTTTTTTGGGGGGCAATTTCCCCCGGGGGGGCCCCCCCCCCCCCCCTTTTCCCAAAAATTTTGGGAAGGGGGGGGTTTAAAAAAAAACCCTTTTTTAAAAAAAAAATTTTTTTAAACCGGGGAAAAAAAAAAAAAGGGGGGGGAAAAAATTTTTTTTTAAAAAATTTTTTCCCCCAAAAAATTTTTGGGTTTTCCCCCCTTTTTTTTTTTTGGGGGAACCCCTTTTTTTTGGGAAATTTTGGGAAAAAAAAATGGGCCAAAAAATTTTTGGGGGGTTTTTTGGGGGGGTTTTTTTTTGGGGGAAAACCCCCCCCTTTTTAAGGGGGGGCCCCCCCCAAAAAAAAATTTTTTTTTGGCAAATTTTGGGGGGGGGGAAAACCCTTTTAAAAAAAAAAAAAAGGGAAACCCTTTTTTTTTTTTAAAAAATTTTTGGTTTTTTTTTTATTTTGGGGGAAATTTTTTTAAAAATTTTTTTTTTTAAAAAACCCCCCCGGGGGGGTGGAAAAAAAGGGGGGGCCCCCTTTTTTTAAAAAAAATTTTCCCCAGGAAAAAAAAAGGGGGGTTTTTTTCCCCCCCCGGGGGGGGGCCCCCCTTTTTTTTGGGGGGCCCCCCTTTTTTTTTGGGGGGAAAAAGGGGTTTGGGGGGGGGGAAAAAAAAGGGGGAAAAGGGGCCCCCCCCAAAAAAAAAAAATTTTAAAAAAAAAATTTTTTTAATTTTGGGGGTTTTTTTTGAAAATTAAAAAAGGGGTTTGGGGAAAAAAGGAAAGGGGGTTTTGGGGTTAACTTAAAAAAAAAAAGGGGGTTTTAAAATTTTAAAGGGTTTTTTTAAAATTTTTTTTAAAAAAACAAAAAAGGGAAAAAAGGGGGAAAAATTGGTTTTAAAAAAAAAAAAGGGGCCCCCAAAAAATTTTTTTTTTTGGGGTTTTTTTTTTTTTAAGGGGGAAAAATTTTTTTTTTTTTTTTTTTCTTTTTTTTTTTTTTTTTTGGGGGGGGGGGGTGGGGGGTTTTTTTCCCCAGGGGCCGGGGGGTTTTTTATTTTTTCTTTTTTTTAAAAAAACCCCTTTTTCCCCCCCAAAATTTTTGGGGGGTTTTTTTTTTTTTTAATTTTTTTTTAATTTTTTTTTAATTTTGGGGGTTTTTTAAAAATTCCTTTTTGGGGGGGTTTTTTTTTTTTTCCCCAAAAAACCCTTTTTTTCCCCGGGGAAAAACCCCAAAAAAAAGGGGGGAAAAAGCCCTGGGTTTTCCCAAAAAATTTTAAAAGGGCTTTTTTCCTGGGGAAAAAATTTTTTTTTTAAAATTAAAAAACCTTTTTTCCCCCTTTTTTTTTTTAAAAAAAAATTTTTTTTTTTTTCCCCCCTTTTAAAATCAAAAAATTTTTTTTTTTTTTTTAAAAAAAAGGGGAAAAAGTTTTAAAAAAAAATTTTTTAAAAAAAAATTTTTTTTTTTTTTTTTAAAAAAAATTTTCCCCCCCCAAAAAAAAAAAAAAAAAAAAAAAAATTTTTTTTTTTAAACCCAATTTTTTAAAAAAAAATTTTTTTTTCCCAAAAAAAAGAAATTTTTTTGGGGGGAAAATTTTTTTAAAAAAAATTTTTTTTTAAAAAACCCAAAAAAAACCCAAATTTTTTTGGAAATTTTTTTCCCCCCCCCTTTTTTTTTTTTTTCCCCTTTTTCCGGGAAAAAAACTTTTAAATTTTTAAAGGGGGGGGAAAAAGGGGAAAAAAAGGGGGGGGGAAGGAAATTTTAATTTTAAAAAAATTTTTTTTTTTTTTTTAAAAAAAAAAAAGAAAAATAAAAGGGGTTTTTAAAACCCCCTTTTTTTTTTTTAAAAAAAAAAAAAAAATTTTTTTTAAATTTTTTAAAAAAAAGGGCCCCAAAATTTTTTTTAAAAAAATAAAAAACCCCAAACCAAAAAAAAAAAAAAATTTTTAAAAAAAAAAAAACCCCCTTTAAAATTCCAAAAAAAATTTTTTTTTTAAAAGGGGGTTTTAAAAAAAACCCCCGGGGCCCCCCGGGGGGGGTTTTTTTTCCCCCTTTTTTCCCCCCTTTTTTCCCCCCCTTTGGGCCTTTTCCCCCCTTTTTTTTTTTTCCCCCCTTTTTTTCCCCCCCTTTTACCAATTTTAAACCCATTTTTTTAAAAAACCCAAAATTTTTTAAAAAACCTTACCCCCTTTCCCCCCAAAAAAAATTTTCCGGGCCCCAAACCCCTTAAAAAACCGGGGCTTCCCCCGGGGAAAAAAATTTTCCCAAAATTCCCCCCCGGGGGGGGGGCCCCCCCCAAAGGGTGGTTTTTTCCCAAAAAATTTTAAAAAACCCCCCAGGGGAAAAAAATTTTTTTTTCCCCCAAAAAAAAGCCCTTTTTTCCCGGGCCAAAAAACCCAAAAACCCGGGGCCCCCTTTTTTCCCCTTGGGGGAAAACCAAAAACCCCAAAAAAACAAGGGACCCCAAATAAAAAAAAGGAAAAAAAAATTTTTTTTTAAAAAAATTTTTTTTTTTAAAAATTGGAGGGGCCCAAAAAAGGGGAAAAAAACCCCCAAAAAAAAATTTTGGGCCTTTTTTGGGGGGCCGGAAAAAAAAAATTTTTAAAAACTTTTGGGGGAAAAAAAACCCCAAAAATACCCCCAAAAAAAAAAAAATTTTTTTTTTAAAAAAAATTTTTTTTTTGGGGGTTTTTAAAACCCCCAAAAAAAAAAAAATTTTTTTAAAAAAAAAAAAAAAAAATTTTTTAAAAAAAATAAGGGGGGAAGGGCCCCCCCCCTTTTTTAAAACCCCCCCCCCAAAGGGAAAAAATTTAAAAAAGGGGAAGGGGGGCCCCCCCCCCTTTTTTTCCCCCCCCCCCCCGGAAATTTTTTGGGGGGGAAAAAAAATGAAAGGGGGGGGCCCAAAAGGGGTTTAAAAAACCCCCCCCCCCAAAAAAAAAGGGGGGGGGGGGTTTTTCCCCCTTTAAAAAAAAAATTTTTTTTCCCCCCGGGGGGGGCCCGGGAAAAAGGGAAAAAAATTTTTTTTTTTTCCCCCCCCAAAAAAAAAAACCCCCTGCAAAAAACCCTTTTTCAGGTTTAAAAACCCCCTAAAATTTTCCCTTTTTAAAGGGTTTTTGAAAAAAAAAGGGGGGGAAAAAAAAACCCCCCTTTTTTTTCCCCCCCTTTTTGGGGGGGTTTTTTAAAAAAAAAAGGGCCCCCCCCCCCCCCTTTTTTTTTTTAAAAAAAGGGTTAAATTTTTTAAAAAAAAAGGGTTTTTTTTTTTCCCCCCCTTTTCCCCAAAAATTTTGGGGGGGGGGGGTTTTTTCCCCGGGGGGGTTTTTCCCCCCCCCGGGGGTTCCCAGGGCCCGGAAAATAAACCGAAAGGGGAAAAAAAGGGGGGAGGGAAATTTTTTTTCCCCCCCCCTTTTTTTTAAAATTTTAAAAGGGGGGGTTTTTTTTTGAAATTTTTTAAATTTTTTTTTTTTTTCAAAAATTTGGGGGTTTGGTTTTAAAGGGGGGGGGGGAAAAAAATTTTTTCCTTTCCGGCCCCCTTTTTTTTTTTTTTTAAAAATTTTTTTAAAAAAGGGGGGAAAATTTTTAAAAAAAAAATTTTTTTTTTTTTTTTCCCCCCCTTTCCCCCCGGGGCCGGGAAAAAGGGCCCCCCCTTTTTTTTTTTTTCCCCCCCCTTTCCCAAAAATTTTTTTAAAAAAAAACCCCCCCCTTTTTTGGGCCCCTTCCGGTTTCCCCGGGGGTTTGGGAAAAAAAAAGAAGGGGGGGGTTTTTAAAAAAGGTTTGGTTTAAATGGGTTTTTTTTTAAACCCAACCCTTTTTTTTTTTTCCCCAAAAATTTTTTTTTTTTGGGTTTTTAAAAAAAAAAAAGGGGGGGAAAAAAAACCCCCCCCCCCAAAAAATTTAAAATTTTTAAAATTTTTAAAAATTTTTTTTTTTTGGGTTTTTTTCCCAAAAAAAAAAGTTAAAAAACCCCCCAAAAAAAATTTTTTTTTTGGGGGGGGAAAAAAAAAAATTTTTTAAAAAACCCCCCCCCCTTTTTTTTTTTAAAAAAAAAAAAAAAATTTTTGGGTTTTTTTTTTTTTTTTGTTAAATTTAAAAATTTAAGGGGGCCCCCCCGGGGGGCCAAAAAAAAGGGGGGGGGTTTTTTTTTTTTTTGGGGGCCCCGGGGGAAAATTTGGGAAAAAAAAATTTGGGTTTTTTAAATTTTTTGGGGGAAAACCAAAAAGGGTTTTTAAAAAACCCCCTTTTTTTTTAAAAAAAAAAATTTTTTTTTTTTTTTAAAAAAATTTTAAATTTAAAAAAAAAAATTTTTTAAAAAAAAAAACCCAAAAAAAGGGGAAAACGGGAAAAGGGGAACCCCCCCGGGGGGTTTTTTCCCCCGGGGGGAAAAAAAACTTTTTTTCCCCCAAAAAAAACCCCCAAAAAATTTTTTTGTTTTAAAAAAAAAAGTGGGGAAAACCTTTTTTCCCCATTCCCAAAAAGGGGTTTTAAAAATTTTAAATTTTAAAAAAATTTTTAAAAAAAAAATTTAAACCCGGTTTCCCCGTTGCCCTTTTTTTTCAAAAAAATTAAAAAAAGGGGGGGAAAAATCCTTTTTAAAACAAAATTTTTTAAAAAAAAAAGAAATTTTAAAATTTTTTCCAAAAAAAAAAGTTTCCCGGGGGGGAATTTTTTTCCCCTTTTAACCCCCCCCCTTTTTTCCCGGGCCCCGGGTTTTTTTTGGTTTTTCCCCTTTTCCCCTTTTTAAAAGGGGGGGGGAAGGGAAATTTCCCCCCTTTTTTTTTTTTTTTAAAAAAAAAATTTTAAAAGGTTTTTTTAAAAAAACCCCCGGGGGTTTTCCCTTTTTCAGGGAAATTTTTAAAAGGGGGAAAAATTTTTTGGGGGGAAAAAGGGGGGGAAAAAAACCCCCAAAAAAATTTTCCCCAAAAAAAATTTTTAAAAAAATTTTTTTTTTCCAAAAAAAAAATTTAAAAAAAATTTTTTTTGGGGGTTGGGGGGGTTTTTTCCCCCAAAAAATTTTTTTTTTTTCCCCCGGGGGGGGGGTTTCCCCCCTTTTTTTTTTTCGGAAAAAGGGGAAAGGGTTTTTGGTTTCCTTTAAAAAATTTTTTTTAAAATTTTTTTTGGGGGGAAAAAAGGGGGGGGGTTTTGGTTTTTTTTTTTTTTTTCCCCCCCCCCGGGGAAAAAAAGGGGGTTTTTTTTTTTTTGTTTTTTTTTTAAAAAAAAAAAGGGGGGGTTTTCGGGGAAAAACCCCCCTTTTTTTTTTTAAAAAGGTTGGTTTTTTTTAAAAAAAAAAAAAAAAAATTTTTAAAAAAAACCCCCAAAAAAATTTTTAAAAAAAAAAAAAAAAATTTTTAAAAAAAAAAAAATTTTTTTTTTTAAAAAAAAAAAAAAGGGGGGGGGTTTTTTTTAAATTTTTTTTTTTTTTTTTGAAAAAAAAGCCCGGGGTTTTTTAAAAACCCCGGGGGGTTTTTTTTTCCCTTTTTTAAAAAAAATAAGAAGGGGGCCCTTTTCCCCCCAATTTTTTTTTTTTTGGGGAAAAATTTTTTTTTTTTAAAAAAAATTTTTTTTAAAAAAAAAAGGATTTTTTTTTTTAAAGGGGGGAAAAAAAAAAACCAAAATTTAAAAAAATTTTTTTAAAAAACCCCAAAAATTTCCCCCCAAAAAGGGGGGCCCCCCTTTTTTTTTTAAAAAAAAAAAAATTTTTTTGGGGGAAAAAAAAAAAAAAAAAAAAAGGGGAAAAAACCCCCAAAAAATTCCCAAAAAAAAATTTAAAACCCCCTTTTTAAAAAAAGGGCCTAAAATGGTTTTTCCAAAAGGGAAAAAAAAAAATTTTTAAAAAAAATTTTTTAAAAAAAACCCCCCAAAAAAAAATTTTTGGGGGGTTTAAAATTTTTAAAAAAAATTTTTTTAAAGAAAAGGGGGTTCCCCCAAAAAAAAAAAGGTTTTTTTCCCCCTTTTTTTTTTTTTCCCAAAAATTTTCCCAAAAAAAATTTTTTTGATTTAAAACCGGGGAAAGGGGGTTAAATTTTAAACCCCAAAAATTTTTCCCCCCCCCCCAAAAACCCCCCCCAAAAAAAAAAAAAAAAAAAACCAAAAAAATTTTAAAAAAAAAAAATTTTTTTTAATTTTAAAACCCCCCGGGGGGCCCCCGGGGTTTTTGGGGTTAAAAGGGGCCCCCCCCGGGGCCCCCAAGGGGGAAAAACCCCCCCCCCAAAAAAAGGCCCCAAAAGGGGTTTTTTTTTTCCAAAAAATTTTTTTTTTTGGGGTTTTTTTTTTTTTTGGGGTTTTTTTTCCCCCCAAAAAAAAAAAACCCCTTTTTTTTTGGAAAAAGGGTTTTGGGGCCCCCCAAAAATTTTTTTTTTTTTTTCCCCGTTTTCCCAAAATTGGGGAAGTTAAGGGGGGTTTTTTTAAAAAAATTTGGGGGGTTTGGGAAATTTTTCCCCCCCGGGGCCGGGAAAAACCCAATTCCCAAATTGGTTTTTTTTTTCCCCCGGGGGGGGTTTTTTTTTTTGGGGGTTTTTTTTTAAAAGGGGGGCCCCCTTTTTTCAAAACGGAAAATTTTTTTTTCCCCCCCTTTTTTTTTAAAAAAAAAAAATTTTTTTTTTTTTTTCCCTTTTTTTTGGAAAAAAAAGGGGTTTTTTTTGGGGAAAAAAAATTTTTTTTTTTTCCCCCCAAAAAAAAAAAAAAACCCCCCAAAAATTTTTTTTTTCCCCCCCCCTTTTAACCCCCCCAAAAAAAAAAAAAAACCCCCAAAAACAAAACCCAAAAAAGTCCCAAAAAATGCCCCTGTAAACCAAACCCCCCCCGGAATTTCCTTAAAAAAAAAACCCGGGGGGGTTTTTTTAAATTTAAAAAAGGGGGGTTTTTGGGGGAAAAAAAAAAATAATTTTTTCCCCCCCAAAAAAAAAAAAAAAAAAGGGGGGTTAGGCCTATAAAGAAAGGGTTTTTAAAGGGTAAACCTTTTTCCCCCAAAGAAAATTTTTGGAAATATTAAAAAAATTGATTTTTTTAAAAAATTTTTCCCCCCCAAAAAACCCCCTTTTAACCCTTTTAAGCAATTAAAGGGTTTTAAAAAATTTTAAAAAAAAGGGGAAAGTTTTTTCAGGGAAAGGGAAAAAGCCTTTAAAGGGGGTTTTTTTTTTTTCCCCAAAAACCCCTTTTCCCCCCCTTTTTTAGGTGGGTGGTCCCGGGGCCGTGAAAAGCCCCGTGGGGGGGGGCCCGGGGCCCCCCCCCCCCCTTTTTAAAAAAATTAAAAAATTAAAAATTTTAAAATTTTACTTTTAAAATTTTTTTTAAAACCGAACAAAAAAAAAAAAAAAACTAAAACATTTGGGAACCCCTTTAATTTTTCCCCCGGGGGATTTTTTTAAAAATTTGATCCTCTTTACTTAAAAACCTTTTTTAATCATCCAAAAAAATAAAACATTTTTATTATTTTGAACCCCTTGGGGCCAAAAAATTTGGGTTTCCCCCCTTTTTTTTTTTTTACCCGTTACATTTTCCCCCAAAAAAAACCAAAATTTGGGGTTTAAATTGGGTTCAAGGGGAAAATTTTTTTAAAATTTTAAAATGAACTGCATCAAAAAAAAATTGGGTTTTTTTTTCCCCAAAAAAAAAATTTAAAAATTTAAAAATTGGGGTTGCCCTTGGGCCCCATTTAAAAAACCCCCCTTTTTTTAAAAATTTTTTTTTTGGGTTTTTTTTGGGCATTTTTGGATTTTGGAAAAATTTTTCCAAAATTTTTTCCTTTAAAACCATTTAAATTGGCCCCCCCCCAACCCCCCTTTTTCCCCCGGATTCAACTTTGTTGGGTTTTTGGAAAAACCCCCGGGGGGAAAACCCCTCAACGTCCACCAGGACCCCACCCACCTTTACCTTAGTAGGTGAGCACCTCGAAGATGACGAATCATCTTTCGAGGTCACGGTTTTTAAGGGAACTGCTGAACCCTTAGGAGCGCTTTTGGAGGGAGCCGCAGAACCCTTAGATGCCATTTTGTGGGGATTGGCGGAACCCCTAGAGGCCATTTTGGGGGGATCGGCTGAACCCCTATCCATCTCCGAAGAACACTTGGCGGACTCGCATGGAACCCGGGCGTCGGCCGATACCATCCTTGACTTCCCGGAGGAAGCCTGAGTTCTGGTCGATACCGATCCAGGTCCGCCAGAAGAACGCACATTAGATTCAGTTGTCCTGAGTGGATGATCTGAAAACACCCAGGTTAACGAGGTTTGACACTGAACAGATTTGGATTCTCTTCTGGTGGAAGCAGCAGTGAGGTAAGTCTTACCTCCAGTGATCACAGTTGGCATCTTGGCTTCAACCAACTGTCTTCAACCAACTGTCTGGCTTCTGGAAAGGATATGCTTTTTTCAACGCGGACACGCTGAATCTCCTTCTCCTTCTGCCAGACCGGGCAATCTTTAGCCGATGAAGCGTGGGGACCATTGCAATTAAAGCACAGCTTGGGTCCCTCACACTGACCTTCATGCTTATCTTTTCACACAACCCGTTTACACTTGTCAAACCGTTGCAAGTTGAAGCACACGCACAGGTTTGGAACAACAAGGCCACCTTTCACCTTTTAGATAGCCAACCGTGGTCTCTTTCGGGAGTTCCGGGGGAACCGAAAATCAAGAAAAGAGTGTTGGTGGGGACACCTTCCCTCCTTCTCAGTGTCCATTCGGTTTCACCCCAACCACACCGGATCCTTTAGATTCATCTCGGACCTCACCGTTCTGTCATGTCAGCGAGCAGGTCCCGACATCTGATACTCCCCGAGAGAGTTCGAGGTCTTGTGATTGAGGACTGACTGAGTATGTCAATAATTCTGTTGTTCGGAGTAGTTTTGGCCGGCCCTTGTGCCTCACTCACCAGGAAAAGATCATCCTTCAACCTTTCTTATAGCTTTTGAGGGTTACGGCCACCGCCTGGAAACCCTTTGAACAGCAAAAGGTGACAGTTTACTCAGCGGGAGGTCGTCACTTGACGATTCCACTACCAGAAACCCTGGCCAATTGTTGTAGGAGTTGTAAGAGCGTTCGTTTTCAGAGTCCAAGTCCGAATCTTGCGTCATTGCTCCGTAATTCTTTTTATTTGTGGTGCCATGTTATGTTTCGAAAGATTCATTACGTTTGTCCCCACCCGCCCACCGAGTCCAACAAGGAGATGCACACAAGCGGCATTCAGCAAGTGCGCACCAGGGCTCAAAACGCAATATACTCAGGTAATAAAAAAACAAAACAAAGTTTACTTCATCCCCTTGACGACCTGAGCCGCGGCCCTTTCTAATGAAAATTAGGGAAAAGCACAAACCAGCCAATTGATTGGGTCGGGCCAACCCAACCACCCGTCTAGGGGAAGTCTGGGCCAAAGAAGCGTGTTGGACCCCACGGGGGACCTCAGCCACCAGGATCCCATCCTCCCCTGACATGGGATGCAGCGCACAGCAAACAGGCTGGGTCTGAAGGTGACTGCGGAGAGTAAGAAGAATTATATAAAGAAGAGCTGTGTCGTAGATAAATACAGGAGAATGGCCAGTTAGGTAGAGATAAGCTATAAGAAGGGAGCTGAAAATGGAGGTATTGTGGAGAGTTTTGGAATGAAATATAGTTAAAAGGGCTGGTAGATAGATTAAGAAGAAAGTTAAAAGGGGGTTGAGCAGTTTGGGTTTGGTTTAAACACCCCCCCGGGAAAACCGGCTCCGGGGCGGGGGGGAGGGGGGGGGGGGGGGGGGGGGATTATAACAAATTCATCGGGCGTTTATTTTGTACTGCAGTGGGTTGTAATTTTCCCCCAAGGTGTGCTGACAAAGGATCTCGTGTTACCTGAAAAGGTAGTCCGGGGGCCCCGTTTCGATTTTTTGCAAAAATTTTTTCTCTTCTCTCTCTCTCTCTTCTTCTCTCTCTCTTCTTCTCTCTCTCCTCTCTCTCTCTCTCTCTTTTTTTTCCTGATGAATTTTCATTTTATCAGTGGAATGGGTTGTTGTTTGGGTGTGTTTTGGGGGGTTTGTGTGTGTGTGTGTGTGTGTTTGCCTTAATTTTTTTCCCTTTTTTAAAAAAAAAATCAAAAAATCTGATCTTCCTTTCCGGGTTTCTTGTTTTTTTGTTTTTTCTTGTTTGTTTTAAATTTTTGCTGTTGTTTTGTTTCTTTTTTTTTTTGTTCATTTGCATTTCTTTTTTTTGTCTAACCATTGTGAAATTTTGTCAATTTTTTTTTTTTTTTTGGGGGGGTTTGGGGGGGGTTGGGGGGGGGGGTGGTGGGTGGGGAAAAAAAAAAAAGGGGGGGGGTTTGGGGGCCCGGGGGGGTTTTTTTTTTTTTTTGGGGGGAAAGGTTTTTCATTTCCTTTGGGGCCCAAAAGGGGTCCGCCTTTGGGTTTTTTTTGGGGGGGGGGGGGGAGGTTTTCAAATAAAACCCCCTTTTTCTGCGCCCTTTGAATCGTTACGTCAGTGCGTAACTTTGGCGGTCCCCTTTTGAAAGGACAACTAGCAACCAAAGGGGATGCCCGGGGGCCGCATTTACGTGTGCCAGATGGGTTAACAAGGCGTTTTTTTTTACCCCCCCCCCGAAATTCACTGTTTGACCTCCCCTACTCGGTCCTCAACCTCCCTTTTTGAAAACCTTCTTTTTCTTCTTTCGTTTTGCTTATTTCAGATTGTGCGTATTAGGGAAAAGTTTAATAAATTGGATATAAAATGCAAAAACCAGGAGGAGGGGGGAAGGGATGAGATGAGCTTGGCGTCCACTTGCGGATCAGTACAAGGATCGGGGTATATAAAAAAAAAAACAAAACAAAAAAACTTTTCCCCCCCTTTTTAAAAATTCCCCCCGAAATCTATTTTGCCTCACCCCCTGAAAAACCCCTGTGAGGCCCCTTTTGTCCTTGAGCACGGTATGGTTATCAATGTTTGGGAACGTGGATAAACCGTGTGTGTGTGTGTGTGTGTGTGTGGTGTGTGTGTGTTGGTGGTGTGTTGTGTGTGTGTGTTGTGGTGGGGATGTGGGAAAGTTTTTTAATAGTTTTTTGGTTTTTTGGTTTTTTTTGGTGTGTTGTGGGGTTGTGGTGTGTTTGTGGTGGTTGGGTGTTGTGTGGTGGTGTGGGGTTTTGGTGTGTGGTGGGGGGGTGTGGGGGTTGGGGGTGGTGGTTTGTTGGTGTGTGTGTTGGTTTTTGGTGTGTGTGGACGTGGGTTTTTTTTGGGGTGTGTGTGGTTTTGTTTGTTTTGTTTTTGTTTGTTTTTGTTTGTTGTGTGTGTTTGTGTGTGTGTTTTGTGGTTTTTTTTTTTTTTTTTTGTTTTTTTTTGTTTTTTGTTTTTTTGGTTTTTTGGTTGGTGGGGGGTGTGTTTGGTGTGTGGTGTTGTGTGTGTGGTGTGTGGGGTTTTGTCGTGCAGGGAGCGTGTGTGTGTGATGTGTGTGGTGTGTGTGGGGGGTGGGGGGGAAAAGAGGCGGCTGTTCGCGGGAAAACCGCTGCAAAGAAACCCACTTTTTTTCTGGAAAATTTTACCCCCCCAAACCCCGGTTCGTTTGGAAAAAGGTCTGTTTTTTCCCCCTTTTTAATTTTTTGAAATATTCGACCCGAAGGTGAAGCCTGAGTGTTTTTTGGGAACCGCCTCCCTCAGTCCATGCCCGGCAAGGTGCATCTTTACCCCTGGGTCTCAGTTCATGCAAAATCGGTGGCGTCCATAAAAACAACGCTCTGCGACAGGATTTCAGGCCCACGTTTCAAGAGCAGTACAGTGGCCAGGACGCATTTTTTAAGGGCATTTTGCTGACTTTTTTTAGACTTTCGGTTTCGGGGTTTGATTCATAATTAAAAAAAATATTAAATCGGGGGGAGGCGATGGGGGGATTCGAGGGGGGTGGTGGTTGGTGGTCTAACGTGGTTGATGTCAGGTTCTTGCGTTGTGTTTTCCCCCTAATATGACCATGGATGTTTAGACTTTGTTTTTTTTTAAATCTATCTGTTTTGGGGAAAAACCTTGGAACCCCGGGAATTATTTAAACCCCCAAAAACCCCCACACACCCCCCCCACCCCAAAACCCCAACACACACACCACTTTTTTTGAACACACAAAAAAAATCTACACACACAAAACCACCACACACACACACACACAAAACACACCAACACACACACCCCACCCCCCATCTAACCCACACACACCCACACCCACACACACACACACACACACACACACACACACAAAAAAATGACACCACACACCCCCCCCGTTAAAAATGTTACCACCCCCAACCCCACACACACACACACACACACACACAAACCCCCAAACCCCACCCCACACACACACACACACCCAAAAACCCACACACACAAAATGGGCCCCCGCCAAAAACCCCTTTTACCCCAAACACACACACACAAAACACACCCCAACACCCAAACCCCCCAAACCCCCAAAAAATAAAATAAAACACCACCCGGCCCCCCTTTCCAAAAAGGGTACAATTGCCGGGGAAACACCCACCACACACACACACACACACACAAAAAAACACACACACCACACACCCCACACCCCAACACAAAACCACACACACACACAAAAACACCACCACCCCACACACACACACACACAAAACACAAAACACACACACACACACACACAAAACACACCATTCCCCATCATACAAAAAAACACCCCACACACACACACACACACACACACACCCCCCCCCGCCCTCACACACACACACACAAAAACACACACACACACACACCCCCCCCCCCCCCTGAATAAACAGCTGAATAAACAAATCCTTTACCATTGAGGTTCCCAAAAAACAGACGGTGAATTCTCCCTTGTTAGCCCCAGGGGCCACTGGCAGGGCCCTGGCGCTCCCACGATAGCTACTCAGACGATGATTTGTAAAAACAGCTCATGCCCCGGGCTCGGCGCCCCGGGACTGCTTCCTGCAGGGGGGGGCTGAGCGCCCCAAGGCCACGTTTCTACGGCTGATGCCGCTGATCGCCAGCTGACCCGGCGCCGACCCATGAAACCCCAACGTGTTGACCGGGTTTCCGCCAGACCCCCCCGCCCCCCCCCCCCCCCCAAACCCCCCCCCGCCCCCAAAACAGATCCATTCCTCTTTTTTATATTTCCTTCGTTTTGTTAAAACTCCCCCCCCCCCCTCCCCCCATTCATCGACTCATACCGGCCCCCTCCCCAGCCTCGGCCCCCCCCCCCCCCCTTTCGTTTATGACAAACGTTAACCCGCCCCCCCCCCCCCCCCCCGCCCCCAACAAAACACACCCACATTTTGCTGTTCCCCGTGAGCTAAAGGGGGCTGGGGTACCCTCGACCCCCCCTCCCGCTCTGTCGTCTGCCCTTTTGGCGGGCGGGGAAATTTGGGGTTACCCGGGCCCGTTCTCATTATTTCCTTGCCTGGTTACTGTTGCCCCGGGCCCCCCCGGCACCCCGGCCGCTCCGCCAGCTGTAGTCGGGGCCCCTAGAGTTCACCCCCTTCGGAGGGGGGCCCTACCTTCCCCGGTCGGTCTCAGTGTCTGTCACGTTGCGGGAAACTGCAACCAACCGCCGAAGCTCAGCCGGCGTAGCGAAAGTGCGAGCTGTGTAGAGTTTCTCGGTTAATTAATGCACCGTTTATTTTTAGGGGACTGCCCCTTGATGGCACTTTGTTGACGTTGCCATTTCAGTTTTAACCCAGTTTATGCAGAGCCGGCGGACTGTCACACTGTCACGTCTTCACGGCTTAGATCTAGATTCTTCTAGCAATGCCGGGTTAAAAATATTATTTAAAAAATCCGGGTAGTCGTCACAGTCAGTGTATTGCGTGTTATTAAAGCAAAAATAAATAAATACTGAAGACAGGGATATATCGTTAAAACTATACACATGATCTTTGTCCCGGGGAGTAACTGGTCAGTAACAGTGTCAGTCAAAGACCGGCTGCGGCTTAGCTCTGTAGATCATGCGGCGGCGCGTATGTTGGTCACTTGCTGGCTGTAGGCTACACCCGCGCCGGTTTTCAATGTTTGATGGCCTATAGGATATTTTTGATAGCCGCTGGTGAAATATAACACAACGTTTTCCATACTACATGATCAAAGTCTGAAAAATAGTTCCATGCCGGCCGAAACGCAGAATAAGCACACTTGATTGCTGATGCCGTATCAAAAACTAGTCTAAGCTTA
Source organism: Alviniconcha marisindica (assembly GCA_018857735.1). Taxonomy (NCBI): domain Eukaryota; kingdom Metazoa; phylum Mollusca; class Gastropoda; family Provannidae; genus Alviniconcha; species Alviniconcha marisindica. Next base: position 15,963 of record JABMCL010002402.1, read on the forward strand.
GCCGACTGCACATCAAGTAAAGCTATTTATTGTGACAGTTTGTAAAAATGGAGCGAGAGAGAGAGAGAGAGAGAGAGGGAGGGGGGGAGGGGGAGCGGGAGTGCTATAGTTCACTGTGTTTTAGAAAATCTGTATTTACCTCAGTGTGAACAGGTAAAAAATAAATATAAATAAATCGATAACAGACGGTAAATATACTGAGACAGACGAGAGGCGGGGAGAAAAAAATTTTTAAAAAGAGAGAATTGCTTTAGTGGAAACTGTCTATATGGGCCCAAAGGGCAACCGGGTTTTTTTAAGCTGTCTTTTCTCCGCAATTTCGATTCTTGTGGGGGTAAAAAAAGGTGTCCCGTTCAAAGCCCTTTGGGACAAATGGTTAAAAGCAACCCAATCCCTTTTTACACTTTTTTGAAACCCAAATTTTTCCCCCCCAACTCTTTTTTTTCCTTTAAAAGGGGTTTTTCCCCGTATCTCTCCCGATATCAGTCCACTTTTGTCAATAACTCATCTTTTCACCATCAAGCTCTTGTACGGTGTGCCTCAGGGCTCAGTAAAGGGGGCCCCCTTCTCTTCGTCCTTTTACATTTCCCTCTCTCCCATACAAAGCTAACCCTCTGTAAACCATCAGCTTTTTGCAGATGACACCCCGCTCCAGAAATTCCCCTCCTCTCAGTGAAGTGACCAACCTCACCAAAGGGAAATCAATGCATGCACAGACAAAAAAACAGGGGTGACAAAAAAATCGCTCAAACTGAACGACGACAAAAAAAAGGCTCTTCTTTTTCCCCTTTTTCGTTTCCTTAAAACCTTCCCCCCTTTTCCCCCCCCACTCGATTACTTTTGGGCTCTCCAACATCCCCTTCCCCAATTTTTCCGGGGAACCTTGGTTTCCCTTCGGCTAAAAACCCTGTCCAAAGGCACGTCATAAAAATCTCCCAAACTTTTAAAATTTCGAGCTTAAACGCATTGTTCAATCCCATGTTTCTCACTGAAGCCCAAAACCAAAAAAAGGACCCCCTTGTTACTTCCTATATCCTTTCACGGCTTGACTAATTGCTCCTCAGGGGTACCCTAATTCTGTCCCCAAACCTCCCAGAAAATTCAAAAACTTTGCGGGAAACTTGTTCTCTTTGGCACCCACCCACCAACCCCCAACACCTTTCCCTAAAAAACTCCCGGGCTTCCATTTCAAAAACTATTAAGTATAAGTCCTTGTATGTGTTTTCAGTGCATAAGGGTTTTCTGGCCCTCCCTTCCTCTAAACTGCTGCATGCTCCCATCTGTTTTACGCTTTTTCTTTCAACCCATGCTGGAAATCCAACAATAAAAACCAAGACTCATGGTTTTCCGCCCCTTCTCCTTTGGCCCCCACTTTTGGTTCCCCCCACAAGACCTTTGACACTCAAACCCCGTCATCTTTTAAAACCAAACTGAAAACCTTCCTCTTCTCACAGTAAATTTTCCCTCCTAACAAAAATCAGTCCCGTTTTGTCAGTCTTTTTGTGTTTTTGTGTGTGTGTGTGTGTGTGTGTGTGTTTTGTGTGTGTGTGTGTTTTGTGTGTGTGTGTGTGTGTGTGTGTGTGTGGTTTTTAATGCGTTTTTTTTGGAATTTTTTTTTTTTTTTTTTGTTTGTTTTTGTTTCCCTTTTGTTATGTTCTTTTTTGGGTTAAAAATGTTTTCAAAGTGAGCGCTCAGGGCGTTGATGAGCGCGATAAATTCCCTTATTATTATTATTGGGGGCAGGTTTTTTTATGTGCTACCGTGGCTCTCCGGTAATCAAGGGTCATTCCCCTTGGTCATAAACATAATTACCTTCCTCTGCAAATCCGCTACCATCGTCCATTTTGTTGTCCTACTATTTTACACACATGCAGACATACCAGGTAATAAGGCAATAACGTGTTAGGTTATTTTCGGTCCAGATTTATTTTAATCGGTAATCAGCTGCCGAGTCAGTGTCCAGTTCAAAGCGTCCAACACCAAGGGACACTACCTCAGCTTTCCCTTTGCCAATTTAAACCTGCCACAGTTGTCTAACTTTATATGTCACCCACACACTTTACACTCGAGTACAAGTAACTACAGTGGAGCTTTCGAGTATTGTGGTACGAGTATATGAATGTGTTAGTATATATGCGTGTGCATGTGTATTTGCGTGTGTGATGTACAGGTCAGGTGACAATAACTACGTGCACAGATGCATATGCATGTGTGTATTTTTAGACAGCAAACAAGTGTATATATTCAAACATGACAAAGAAGAACTTGAAACAATAAGTAAACAAAAACTTGGAGTTTGGGTGTAATTTATTGACCTATATTTAAATATTACTTACTTGAAAAGACTTTTTTTTTAAAATTTAGAAGCCGCAGGAGTGTGCACTTTTAACTGAAACGACATTGCGGAGGG
>JABMCL010000987.1:0-21948 GCA_018857735.1 Alviniconcha marisindica
TTCCGGAAAAACCCCATACTTTTAATAACTTGTGGCGCTGGGGTTTTATAAGATCAATACTGTACTACTTTTGGAGTTATTCAGTGTCAGAATTTTAAACTGTGCAACTAAAAATGTGGGGTTATCAACAAGTGCTTGCTTGGGAAGTTAAAGTGGAATTGAAGTCCCCAAAGGCAATCAATTTTTAAAACCCGTGTTTTTTACTTCCAAAAAACTTTTTACAAACCCCTAGTCGCTTGGCACCGGTTTCGGAAAGAAATATTACTTTGGGTTTTCCCTTTTTAATTTTTGGTTCAATCCAAAAACTTCAAGCCGGGTACTGAAGTCGGGGCTTGCTTACGGGAAAAAGTGTCGTTTACGTATTGGCTACTCCCCACCACTTTGGTTTAAAGGTCGGGCAGTCTAACGGGGGATGGAAAAATATAAGTCTGTTTGGCCCCTGAGATACCCCCCAAGTCCCCTTTGCCCGATACCTCAACCCAACCCCATAGAGTCCTTCGCCTGACACCTCAACCAACCCCTAGTGCACTTCGCCTGCTACCTCAACCATCCCCTAGTGCCCTTCGACTGATACCTCAGCCAACCCCCTAGAGCCCTTCGCCTGTTTCCTCAACCCAACCCCCTGGAGCCCTTCGACTGATACATCAACTAACCCCTAGTGCCCTTCGCCTGTCCCCACCCAAACCCCCCAGAGCCCCTCGCCCGATCCTCAAACCCCCCAGTGCCCTTCCCTGATACCTCAACCAACCCCCAGTGCCCTTCCCTAACCCCAAACCCAACCCCTAGTGCCCCTTTTTGCCTGATACCTCAACCAACCGCCTATCCCTTTGCCTGTACCTAACAACCCCTATTGCCTTTTGCCTGATACCTCAGCCAACCCCCCAGAGCCCTTGCCTGATCCCCCAATCAAAACCCCAGTGCCCTTCGCCTGTTATCTCAAACCAAACCCCCAGTGCCTTCGCCCATACCTCAACCAACCCCCCAGTGCCCTTCGCCTGATACCTCAAACCAACCCCCTTAGCCCCTTTGCCTGATACCTCAACTAAACCCCCAGTGCCATTTGCCTGATACCTCCCCAACCCCCTAGACCCTTCGCCTGATACCTCAATCAACCCCTAGTCCCTTCGCCCGTTACCTCAACCAACCCCCAGTGCCCTTCGCCTGAAACCCCAACCAACCCCTATTGCCCTTCGCCTATCCTCAACCAAACCCCCCAGAGCCCTTCGCCTGTACCTCAACCCAACCCCTAGTGCCCTTCGCCTATACCTCAACCAACCCCCAGTGCCCTTCGACTGATGCCTCAAACCCAAACCCCCAGAGCCTTCGCTTTATACTCAACCAACCCCTAGTGCCCTTCGCCTGATACCTCACCCAGCCTCCCTAGTGCCCCCCCCTGATACCTCAGCCAACCCCCTACTGCCCTTCCCCTGATACATACCCAACCCCCCAGTGCTCTTCCCCTGAACCCCAGCCAACCTTCTATGCCCTTCCCCTGTACCTCACCCAAACCCCCCAGTCCCCCTTTCCCTATACCTCACCCCAAACCCCCCAGTGCCCCTTTGCCTGATACCTCAACCAACCCCCAGTGCCCTTCCTCTGATACCTCCCAAAACCCCCCTACTGCCCTTCCCCTGATACCTCACCCAACCCCCTAGTGCCCTTCGCTTGATACCTCAACCAACCCCCTAGTGCCCTTCCTTGATACCTCACCCAACCTTACTATGTGCCCTTCCCCTGATACCTCACTGAAACCCTTTTAGTGCCCTTCCCCTGATACCCCACCCAAACCCCCCAGTGCACTCCCCTGATACCTCACTGAAACCCCCCAGTGCCCTTCCCCTGATACCTCACCAACCCCCTAGTGCCCTTCCCCTGATACCTCACCCAACCCCTAGGCCCTTCCCCTGATACCTCACTCAACCCCCTAGACCCTTCCCCTGATACCTCCCCAACCCCCTAGGGCCCCTTTGCTTGATACCTCAACCAACCCCCTAGTCCCTTCCTCTGATACCCCACCCAACCTTCTAGTGCCCTCCCCCGATACCTCACGAACCTTCTAGTGCCCTTCCCCCGATACCCACCCAACCCCCCAGTGCCTCCCCTGATACCTCACTGAACCCCCCGTCCCTTCCCCTGATACCCACGCAACCCCCCATGCCCTTCCCCCATACCTCACCCAACCCCTATCCCTTCCCTGATACCTCAACAACCCCCCAGTGCCCTTCCCTGATACCCAACCAACCCCCTAGGCCCCTTTGCCTGATACCTCAATCAAACCCCCAGTGCCCTTCGCCTGTTACCTCAACCCCCCTAGTGCCCTTCGCCTGATACCTCACCCAAACCCCCCTAGTGCCCTTCCCCTATACCTCACCAACCCCCTCGCCCTTCCCCTGATACTCACCCAACCCCCCTTTCTCTTCCCCTGACACCTCAGCCAACCTTCTATGCCCTTCCCCTGATACCTCCCCAACCCCCTAGTCCCCTTTCCCTGATACCTCACCCAAACCCCCCAGTGCCCTTTTCCTGATACCCCAACCAACCCCCTAGTGCCCTTCCTCTGATACCTCGCCCAACCTCCCTACTGCCCTTCCCCTGATACCTCACCCAACCCCCTAGTGCCCTTCGCTTGATACCTCAACCAACCCCCTAGTGCCCTTCCTCTGATACCTCACCCAACCTTACTATGTGCCCTTCCCCTGATACCTCACTGAACCTTCTAGTGCCCTTCCCCTGATAACTCACCCAACCCCCTAGTGCACTCCCCTGATACCTCACAACCCCCTATGCCCTTCCCCCGATACCTCCCCCAACCCCCTAGTGCCCTTCCCCTATACCTCACCCAACCCCCTAGGCCCTTCCCCTGATACCCACTCAACCCCCTAGTGCCCTTCCCCTGTACCTACCCAACCCCCTAGACCCAACCCCCTAGTGCCCTTTGCCTGATACCTCACCCAACCCCTAGTGCCCTTCCCCTAAAACCTACCCAACCCCCCCAGAGCCCTTTTCCCCCATACCTACTCAACCCCCCAGTGCCCTTCCCCTGGTACCTCCCCAACCCCTAGGCCCTTCCCCTATCCTCACCCAACCCCCTAGTGCCCTTCCCTGATACCTCACCCAACCCCCTAGTGCCTTCCCTGATCCCTCACTCAACCCCCTAGTGCCTTTCCCCTGATACTTCACCCAACCCCCTAGAGCCCTTCCTCTTATACCTCACCAAACCCCTAATGACCTTCCCCTGATACCTCACCAAACCCCCTAGTTCCCTTCCCCTGATACCTCACCAAACCCCCCTAGTGCCCTTCCCCTGATACCTCCCCCAACCCCCTAGTGCCCTTTCCCTGATACCTCCCCCAACCCCCTAGTGCCCTTCGCCTGATACCTCACCCAACCCCCTAGTGCTCTTCGCCTGATACCTCCCCCAACCCCCTAGAGCCCTTCGCCTGATACCTCACCCAACCCTCTAGTGCTCTTCGCCTGATACCTCACCCAACCCCCTAGTGCCCTTCGCCTGATACCTCACCCAACCCCCTAGTGCTCTTCGCCTGATACCTCACCCAACCCCCTAGTGCCCTTCGTCTTATACCTCACCCAACCCTGTAGTGCTCTTCGCCTGATACCTCACCCAACCCCCTAGTGCCCTTCCTCTGATACCTCATCCAACCCCCTAGACCCTACACCCTAGTCCCCTCTACCATTTCCCCAGCTCCTAATACCTCTCCCCAAAACCATAGTTCCCAGACCCTAATCCTCAACCCCCTAGTCCTCAACCCCTTGGCCCCTATCCCCCATGTCCTCAACCCTTGGCCCCTAACCCCCTAGACCCCATCCCCCACACCCTAGCCCGCATCCTCAGAGCCCTCATCCCACTACCACCCTTACCCCCACCCCCTAGCCCAAAATCTAGGAGTCCTCATCCCCCTAGCTCCCACCCCGCTAGCCCCCACCGCTATAGCCCCTACCCCTCTAGCTCTATATCTAGCCCACATCCCAGAGTCCCCAGGCCCTAACACCAATCCAACCCTAGCCCCAATTAAACCAACCCCCTAGTCCTGATCCCTTTTCCCCTACCCCCCCCCCCCCCCACACACACACACACACGCACACACACACAGTCCCCGTACCCTGAAAACAGACAACCACTGTCCCAAAATCCAAACACTGGTTTCCACTCTTCCTTCAACCATGGATTTAGTTACCCATAGGGTCCAAAAAATGCATAACGAGCAGTTTTTGTTGGTGCTCAAACAGAGTAAGTTTGTTACAAACAACTAAATAAAACAAGGGCCCTTTATACCGCCAATAAAGTTTACACCAGGGAAAAAAACCAAATCGTGTGAACGAGACGAAACCTTTTTTTCCCGGGGGGGATGCGTCCATTTTACGTGGTGCTTTGGCGCTAGCTTGCTTCAACAGCTATATTAGTACCCGAACCTTTCGGAGGGCGCTGACCGCGTCGGGGGAAACACTGCGGGGAAGAAAAAAGAGGGCCCCTTCAGGGGCGAAACAAAATCTAAAGGTTTTTGGGGGAAAGGTGCCGGAAAGCGATGCCGGAGTGTCCCTTTTCCCCACACTCCGAGCTCGTTTTCCCGGGCACCTTCCCCCCAAAAACTCTGCCAGATGGTCCGTATACTAGTAGTCTCTGAGGACGTAAAACAACATTGAACGAACCATGCAGTGACAAATTTTGCCCTTGTCGGTTGTGCAATCCAAAGCCACGCAGTCCGCGCGCTGTCAAACATACAGCACAAGATTATAAATACTTTTAAATAATCTTGTGCTGTATTTTTGCAGCACGCAGGGCAAAAAGATTAAAAAATACATTTATAATCTTGTGCTGAAATTTGGGCGCGGACTGCGGGCTTTGGGGGGGGGGGGGGGGGGGGGCCACAACCGAAAAGGGGGCAAAATTTGATACAACACAGGGGGGGGTTGCTGTTGAACCCCACACCCAGGGGACCCGCTGAAACACAGCCCGGCTTAGCAGCCAAGTTGCATAGTTATGTAACTAGGGGGGTTTGGGGACTGGGGGGCGGGGGGGGGGGGGGGGGGGGGACTAGGGGGGGGGGCACTGGGGGTTTTGGGGGGCGGGGGGCGGGGGGTGGTGGGGGGGGGACTGGGTGGTGGGGGGGGGGGGTGGGGGGTGGGGGTGGGGGGGACAAGGGTGGTGGAGGGGGGGACGGGGTGGGGGGGTTTGGTGGGGAAGGGTGGTGGGGGTGGTGGGCTAGGGTGGTGGGGGGGGGGGGTTTAGGGTGGTGGGGGGGGGGACTGGGGGGGGTGGGGCCCTAGGGTGGTGGGGGTGGTGGGGCTAGGGTGTGGGGTGGGGGGGACTGGGGTGGTGGAGGGGGGGGGACTAGGGTGGGGGGGCCCAAGGGTGGTGGAGGGGGGGCTAGGGTGATGGGGGTGGTGGGGACTAGGGGGGGGGTGGGGGGTGGGTGGGGGGGGGGGGGTTGGGGGGGGGGGGGTGGGAAAGGAACTGGGCTGGGGGTGGGGATTAGCGATGTGGGGATTTGGGGGTTTTGGGGGGAAGGTATTAAGAGCTGGGTCCAGGATGGTTGGTACTGAAACGGAAAAAGGGGGACCAGGGTTTTGGGGACTAGGGTGTTGAGTGAGGTATTTGGATAGGGACTGGGGGGAGGGGTACGGGATTTTGGGATTGGAGGGGGGGGGAGGGGGGGAGTAAAGGGGGGGGGTATGAGGGGGGGGGGGGTATTTCCCCACTCCCAAAAATTCCAAATTTTCCCAGACTACATATCTATACAGGGTTAAGAATACGGGCCCCCTGCGGGTACTTTTCTGCCACCAATACCTCAGTTGTGGGAAACCCACCCCGCCCCCCCCCACTGTGGGAAACCCACCCAGCCCCCTCAGGGTTTTGGGAAACCCCCCAGCCCCCTCAGTTTGTGGGGGGGGAAAACCCAACCCAGCCCCTTCAGTTGTGGGAAACCCACCCCGCCCCATTCTGCCGTCTCTGTTTAGACATTCATGCTACAGAATCTGCAAAGGAACATTTCAGAGACACACTGACATTGACACATGGTTTATTGTGAAGGCCACCGATCCGTACACAAAATGGGTGCAGACTGCAGTGTGTAAGCGGTGTCCAGTGTGAACCTGGTGACCTGCTGTCTCTTTTGGCTACAGCCACGGAAATAGCATTGTCCTTACTGACGTGTGTGTGTGTGTGTGTGTGTGGTGTGTGTGGTGTTTGTGGTGTTTTGTGTGTGGTTTTGTGTGTGTGGTGTGTGTGTGTGTTTTGTTTTGTGTTGTGTGTGTGTGGTGTGTGTGTGTGGTGTTGTGGGGTTTGTGTGTGTGTGTGTGAGTGAGTGTGTGTGGTGTGTGTGTGTGTGTGTGAGTGGGCATTTTGGTGTGGTGTTGGGTGTGTGTGTGTGTGTGTGGTCCCTTTTCCTTTGTGACGTCAGAACGACTTTTAGCGGTCGTGGTAGTCTAATCCGGCATCTGCTAGTGTAGCTTCTCAGCCACAAGTTTAACCTATCACCTCCACCACCACATCGCACCCCACCATACATACATGCACACACAATTTCGACATGATTATCTAGTTGAGAAAAAAAAGTCATTCATTTTCCTCTTCGGACTGCTCGTTTTTTTTTTTTTTTTAACTTTCTCCCTTGTATGTGTGTGCTTTTGTGTGTGTGTGTGTTTTGGGGTTTGTGTGTGTTTGGGGTGGTGTGGGTGTTGTGTGGGGTGTGTTTGTGTGTGTGTGTTTTGTGTTTTTTAAAGAGACGACAGACAGAGACAGGAAAGGAAGAAGGGTAAGCACTTGAGGGGTTTTAAATCTCTCTGCCCTTTCCTTTTTTTTCTCCCATGCGCAGACACGCACCCCTTACACCACACCCACACACACACACACAAAACAAAACCACACACACCCACCACACACACACACACCCCCCCCTTACGGTCATTCTCCTGAAAACTGGCCCCAAAAAGGTCCCCTTTTCCCCGATGAAAAAAAAATTTAAAACTAAAACATGAAACTTTTTAAACTACCGCTATATTTCGGGTGTAATTTTTTTGGGAAAGAAAAAAGGGGAAAATGCCACAATAAGGGAAAATGCATCATTATTTCTTTCGCTGTGAGTTTTTTTTGGTAAAATCGCGACATTTTAAAATCCGCCTTTTGGGACATGGTTTTGGGGGAAGGTTACCCCTGGTTGCAAAATATTTTTTTTGGGAATCGTTTCATGTTGATTAAAAACATTTTCACGGAAAGAGGGGGCCCAATTCTTACATACAAATGGTATTTTTGTGTGTTGTTTGGCTATTAAAAAAGCTCCAAAAAAAGGGAAAAGATAATCATGTCTCGCCTTTCCCGGGAGGGTTTTTTCTGGGGTGTGTATCACATATTGTGATTTGTTCACAAGGGAAACAAAAAAAGGTTTTTTTTTTTTTTCTTTAAATTTTAGTAGAAAACCCACATTTCACCTTATTTTTAATGCTTTTTTTATGAAAAAAAGTGGATAGGGAAATAAATTACAGTCATTTCTTTAGGGGTGGTTGACGTGGTGTCTTACAATGGTGTAACATGCGAGAACAAACAAACAAAAATCTGCTTGTACCACTGACTTTCGACCTACCCTAACGTACCACCAATCAGCTGACTTGCGGCAGCAACGTTTGACCTCTTTTTGCGCTGTGGTGGTGTATTATTTTACTAGAAAAGGGAAAGCACTGTGGTGTTTTCCCGGGGTGAGGGATTAACGCTCGTGACACATATTTGTTCCCACTCATGTGTTTTTTTTGCAATATTTTGTAACCAAATTTGGGTATTGTGATCCCCACCATGAGCCGGAATGTCTGCGAAAAAAGGGATTCTACTTAAAGGTAAAGGGTTCACAATGGGGTTATAAAAGCAAAATATGACAGTTTCAAATATATCTTTTATTAGTTCTAAACAAGTGGCCCTTTTGGCAACCAAACTCAATTTGAGTATAGATCATCTTAAGCAAAGAATTTTCCCAGTGAAAATGTTGGTTTTGTTGTGTTCAAGTCTTGTCACATCCAAGGAAAAACGTTTCATTTAATGTTATTTTGGAGGGTTCTTATCATCGCTGAACCATTTGTCCCAAAAACCCAGTTTTGGGAGACATCATTAAAAACCAGGGTCATATGTGAAAATGGGTTTTATCTTAAAGGTAAAGGTCCAGTAACTGAATTTGGGTTCTACAATCAAATATGACTTTTTTTCTCTTATATTTCTGAACTGCTGTTTTTTGGGGGGCGACCAACTTTTTTTTGACAGTGCATGTTCATAAGATGGAGTATCTTGTAAAAAGGGTTTGCTTTGCTGTATTAAAGGTCAAGGTCCGGGAAAGGGTTCTGAACTTCAGGGAATGTTTCCCCGGACAATATCTCTGACCCGGTCAAATTTATTGGTGATGCTTCATCAGAAAATATCATTCAGAAATTTTATTTTGTGATGTTCAAGGTCAAAGCCACAATCGTTTCTACCAGATCTTCATGTAAGCGAGTGTAAAGTATGGTTCCTTTGTGCCGTGCAACTTATTTGTTTCTATCGATCTAATTTTCTACATGAAGTCGGTGGTATATTAGGGAAAAAAAAAAAAAAAGGGAAGTGTTGGGGCTTCATGTTTTAATTTTTTTTTAAATAGTTAAATATGGTTTAGTCCCGAGGTGATTGTAAAACTGTGAGACAGTATTTTTTTTGCCCACTTTTGTAGGCCACGGGGCGGCGCCAGTGATTTTCCCTTTGGGTCGGGCGGAAAATGGCCTTATGGGTCAGTAGTGGCAACTAGGTCCCCTTTTGTTTCTTTTCCCACCTAACCGAGCAGCCCGTGCAGCCAGATAGCGGCTTTAATTCTTGATGCCTACCTGCGTCAGTAAGACCCTTGACGTTGTTCACCGATGTGATCTGCTACGGGGACGGGGTGTCACAGACCACCTGGTGAAACTGGGTGAGCACGTCGGGAGGGCACTAGGGAGGAGAAAGGTCCTACTGACGTGCTTCTTTGACATCTCCCGTGCCTACGACCAGGTCTGGCACGCCAAGCTACTACAGAAACTCGACAAGATCGGAATTTCCGGCAACATTTACAACTACATCAGATCCTTCCTGAGCGACAGATCAAAGCAGGTCAGGTGGAAGGGAGCCACGTCGACCACCAAAGGAGTAAGTATGGCCGTTCCTCAGGGATTAGTGATGGCCCCCCTGTTGTTCAACATCATGGTCCACGACGTGGACACAGCAGCGAAGGGAAAGGTAGTGCTGACCATGTACGCCGACGACTTGGCGATATGGACGGACACCCATAAACAGACGCTCCCCACAAACACTCGGTGTAAACACAGCATAAAAATGTTCCAGGAAGCTGTGGACGGGGTGGATTTATGCAAGTAAATGAATTCGCTCTTTCTTCCTAGAAAACGGTGTTCGTCCCATTCCCCCACCAACACCTCTCAGGAAAACGGAGGTGCACATCAGGGTGAACGGGCAAAAGCATCTTTGCATAAAGAAGTTAAGAAACCCGGGTGTACACTTCACTCGCTGGGGGCGTACGAACCAGAAGGGTCCCCGCACAAAAGCGCGGAACGCCCCCCGAGCCCTCAAACGTGATCAAGGTGCTATCTGCTCAGCCCTGGGCCAACACCCCAAGATCCCCGTGAAAGTGGTGCGGGCCCTGGTGCGTTTACGCCTGTCGTACGGACTGGAAGCCATGCCCCACCTACCCAAAACGGGCCTCGCCCGTCTCACCACCATAGAGGTGCGCGGTCTGCGACTGGCCCTCGGGCTGCCGCAGTCCGGCCCCAGTGCCGGGGGTACAGAGAGGGCCCGGGGTCCTCCCGTTCCGTCGCCCATCCAGCTCATCTGTAGTAAGTATGTTTCTAGATGTCAGACTGTCGACAACTTTCCCCCGTCGACGAGATAACTACTGCCTTCCGAAACCCCTCCCAAATCCAGTCCTACTCCTCCATCTGTGACCTGGTCTGCGACCTGGTCCGGAGCGCGGGGCTGGATGGTGTTGAGGGGGCGACGAGGCCGATGCATCCCTATCCACCTTGGCTCCTGGAACGAGCGCACGTTGAGGTGGACATGGAAAGGGGTTAAGAAGGACCAGAATCCACTCGTTCTAGCAGTCACAGCTAGGCTATGCCTGGAAGAAAAGTACCAACACCACCTGAAGATCTTCACTGATGGTTCTGTGATGGAGGATGGTGCAGCTGGAGCTGTCTTTGTGATCCCAGAGTTCAAAAACCTCACACACTCCTATTCACTACCCGCAGTGTCGGTCTTCAACGCTGAGCTGTTGGCTATCTCCATGGCCCTGCAACACGTCAGCGCGATACCAGTCACTCCCTTCGCCATCGTTATCGGGAGCGACTCCAAGGCGGCGCTGGCAGCCATCAAGGGCCGACTCTCAAAACGCACGGGAGGATCTTGTGCGTGAGATCGCGACAACCACCCACAAACCCGATCAAACCCCCGGGGCGGAAGTTCGCTTTCAGTGGGGACCAGCGCACGTCGCCTATCTGGAAACGAGAAGGGCGGATAGAGCAGCAAAAAAAGGAGCCAAGGGAGTTGACTCCTCGACTGTGACGATGAAAATCGGCCTGGCCGACGTATATGCGGAACTAAACAAGCAGGCGTGGAAGCATGGGAGAAGGAGTTCCACTAAAAGGCCACGGCCCCCAAAGGGGTGGGACGATACCTCTCCCCCCTGCAAGGGGAGGAGTCTTCTTCCCTGGAGAGCCGGCCTACATAGCTCGCACTGGGCCCTCTGCACGTGGGCGTCTGGAGATGCATGTGCGTACCGACGAAGTGTGAGTGTGAGATGAGCGTCTCTTTTTACCACGTGATGTTCTCCTTCACCTCATGTTCAGAACCCCTTCCAGCCTCTGACTTTGGGGAAAATACGCAGCGTGGGACTGCCCCTGTGTACAAAAAGCCTGGCAGTGTGCGATCAGGTGAAGGATGGAGCCTCTTACGGGGCTGCAGCCAGACTGGTCTACACCTGTCCACTGGCAGCCTACCTGTAGTATGTGGGACCACCGGCCCACGTTCAACGCTTTCCCCAGCTCGGGTTAATCCCGGCGGCGGAGGAAGGGGCGAACGTCCCCGTGTTTCCCGCACCCAGTTTTTAGTTGCTGGACCTGATTCCAGCGACCACCACAAATGTATGCCTTTCATACCCAAGTGTTTTTAGCCGCCTGACTACAGGCCTCGATTTTTTCTACAAGTGTATTTAAACTACCATGTGCGTCTTCGACGTTTTTAACTGTAAATACTGTGTGTGCCCATTGTAATATTACATGTTGGGGCAGCCCGCCGACATAACCCTTGGGAAGGGGTTTTTTATCTGCAACCCAGTTTTTAACTGTAAATAGTGGACGACGATCTTTTTAACCGGACCCGTAACGTGCTGCCCAGTTCTACGAGTGAATGCCCCAGTACAGCCAAGACGACCCAGCACCCTGACCCCAGTATTGATCTGCAGGTGGACACATCTCATCTCTCCCCTCACCCCTCATTCCCCCTTTGTTCCAGCGACCTCATATCCCGATCCAAATATTGATCCGCAAGTGGACCAAGCTTTCTTCGCTCCCCCCCCCCCCCCCCCTGATCTAACTATGATATATCCAAGTCAAGCTTACTTTATAGATTGTCCCTAATATGCTTTTAGCATCTGAGGACATTAAGCAAAAACTCAACAACTCAACAACAACTGCGTCAGTAAGACCCTTGACGTTGTTCACGGATGTGCTCTGCTAGTCAGCAACAGTGACATGCTGTGACGCTTTGAGTAACGAGGCTGGAGCCGGTCAGTTTATGACTGACTTCCTCCCGCTTACGGCATGAGTACCAAGTGCCACCCGTGTCACTGTCCGTCTCGTTGTGTGCTTAAGTGGAACAGTGCTGTAACAGTTATCTCACTCTTCCTGTTTAGTTAAGAATGAGCTTGGTAATCCGTATTTTTCACTGTTACTTTATTGTATACTGTTATATACTGGGAGTTCATCAGTTAATTGACTGGCCGTCTCTTGTATACTCACCGCGATACTGTGAGATACGGGGTTTTTTGTGCACACAATTTATGTGCTTGATTATTAATCATTTTGTCACAGCCCCTCAAAAACTCGAAAATACACAAATGCGCAATTGTCAAATTGCATAATATGTCCACTTTCACATCTCAGTACTCATTCCACCATCTTCACAGAGTGCCACAGATTATGTATTCCTGCAGTGATATATACACAAAGCATGTCTATTTTTTTCCATTAAGATCTGGACACTTGTTATGATGTTCTGCTTCTTTAAATTAAGATATTTAATCTAAATGACAGGTGTGGACATGCGCAGCAATATGGTTTTACTAAGCTGAAATTAAACGTCCACAACTCAGAAAGTAACTGATGGATTTATTTCAAATTTGAAACACAGAAAGAATATATCTTGATCATTCGAAGTTTTGAAACCTTCCGACCTATTCCAACTGATTTAGAAAATATAACAAATTGAAATGTGTGATAATGATAGAATACGTACACAATACTGGCCGCTACATGAGAAATAATGTGTGGATTTACTTCAGATTTCGACCACACATTGCACACTGAAATCTAACTCAGCCAAAACTATTGTAATAAGGTTAGTGTGTGAGATAACTTGCATCAAAATTACTTTATTTACCAGAAAATACATACTTGGGTGCAGCCTGTTGAACTGGGAAACAACGAAGAAACTACACAGCTAAAGAAGCCTTGAAAGCTGAGTACACCTCAGCCAAAAACTCAGGAGCAGTTACAATAAAGGCTCGGCCTGATGATGATGAGGGCTGCCAAACAATGTCTTTTGCAAACACAACCTCAGCGGGGTTTTTTTCACTTGTCTGTCCGTGCTGGCCACCTGAATACTGGCCGCCCACCAAACTGGAAAGTGGCTTTTTCCATGAAGTTTACAGTGCCTTCTTCAGGTGACAGCACCTGTGTGACTTCTCCAATATAGAAGTCTTCCATGAAATAAACAGCGATCAGTTGGCCTTCCTGCTAAAAGCTGTAATCCTGAAAAGCAAACTGAACTGCCGCATCATTGTCTTCTTCTTCATCAGGCTGAAGGTCTGAACCTTCAGAATCTTCCTCTGAATCACCTGGAAGAACAGCTGGCTCGACTCTGGGGCGCTTCCTTGACGTTGAATCTGTGGGAAATGAGGCAGTGGTGCAGCCGCTGCTGTTTCATCAGCACCAAGAAAATGTTTTAATCTTCTCACCAGCTGAGGCTGTGACTTTCAGCAGGTGAGGGGGGGGGGGGGGGGGGGGGGGGGGGGCAGTGCTTCAGCACTAGTTTCTGAAACTGGAGCTCTGCTTTAATCGCACGAAGGCGCTGCACTGCAGATGTGTAACTGATAAGCAGCTTGTCGACATCGGCAGGCTCAGAGCAAGGACCTTGATGGGGCTGCAGCTTGCTGTGGATGTCCAGGATCTTTTCACGCTTTCTGGTTTCTGCCTGCATCTTCTTTTCTTGAGTTTCCTGCAAGATCTGCTGCCTGTAAAAAACTGCATCCCTCTCCTCTTCTCTGTGCTTCTTCCTCAGCGCTGGTGCCTTTTTCCCAGACAGTTGCAGAAGGTTCTTCTGTTCTTCTTAGGTCTTCTCTAAAAAACACACACGTTGAAATGGTCTTGTTCCGCTTCATGATGTTGATGGAACTGAGATGGTGAAGAGACGCATTTCGATGCTTGAAGAGGCTGAAGTCAAGATCGCCAAAAGCCTGCTCCCCGACGAAGTTTGTCAGCTTTGAGTGCTGCAGTCTTGCTCGCAGTTCAGGATCCTCCACTCCATGAAACTTCCCTCCTGGCAGGAAGTCGACAAGTTGTCGTTCAGTGACTGCCACACATCCAGCCCAGACTGCCTTCAGGATGAGCTTGACTCGGTCCCTCCTGTCTTCAGTGACGTTGATCAAAGAGCAGAAGACCTCAAGGTTAGGCCTGAATCCAACATCAAAGAGGGGCTGAAAGTTGTCACTGAAGGCATCCAATGGATCCAGAGCCCATTCCTGCAGGAACTGGTGCATCTGTACTACAGACGAGTAGAAGTCAAGGTAGTGGATGTCACGACCCAGAAGTTGCTAGTATGGACCTGTAACCCTGCAACGGATCAGCAGAAGTTTTCACTCATATGTTACAAAATAACCATGTGAAATTTCAAAGTAAAAAGCCCTAAAAACTACCAGAAAGTGTAAAATTGCATAGTAATATTGAAATTTAGGCCATTAAATAAATCTGGTACCAAAAATACCCAAGAAAACCGATCTCATACCAAAAAAAACGATTACAGTTTTAACTTTTATGCAAGCTGTTTCTCTTGTCACCTGCAGTAATGGATACAGAAGTTATATATAACTTTAAGTTGTATTCAAACTGATGTTGCCCAGCCAACCACGCTGCAGGGCTATGGAGGGAAAAAACCCACCTCACCTGTAAAAAAGCAGTCCAAGTGCAACAAGTTGGCAGTCTATTTCATCACACTTGTCTTCTTGGTTTCAAGCTTCTTGTTGACCCTGGGCAGAGACTGCAGGCAGTTCCTCATGTCCTCCCTGTGATAATGAAGAGCAGCTGCTGCTTCAAAGTAGTTGTTGAAACGGTTGGCAATGAAGGACGTTATGACAGACTTCCTGCCAGTCATCATGCAGAACGCATCCCAGAACTCTTGGCAGCCACACTTTTCATCTCCACAGGGTCCAAAGCAGCTGCATGCAAGACGAATACACCTGAGATCAGAAATAATGTAAAAACATATTTAAAATTTAAACTGTTAAATTTAATTTGTTCTGTAGAAGCTGCATTTGGTATTCATACCAAGATTGGAACTTTCTGAACCAACGAAAGAGAAATGCTGCAAGTGAATGAATGTATGTATACATATATAAACATGTATAAACATATGTAATTATTTTCTTTCTTACTCTGCATAATTTAAGAATCTCAAGAATGAAAATATTTGTACTGGCCTTGAAACAGCACTTTCCAGGATCCAGAGAGAAAATTGAAATTTGAAATTTTAATTGCATATCGGCCACAGGCCCCAATACAAGTTAAAATAAAATTTAAAATCAGTACATATACACATTAATCTTATAATAAAATACAAAAACATGAACAAGTAAAAGACACCGTAAAACCAGTCTGTTGTGTACAATGCTATATCGTAAAACTAGTTCGACCCCGTAAATTCTTTTCTTCTCCTAATCGCACTGAAAACAAACTTGGCCAATCGAAACATATTTGTTTTGCTTTTCCAGGAAAGAACATTTTCCAGTGAAGCCGTGACTGCGTTTTGAGACGTATCGTTCAGAAGTTTCTCCCGAATGTCATTATAGAGGGGACAAGCGAACAACAAGTGCTCTTCGTTCTCTATCGCATTTACACAAAATACACACTTTCTCTTGATCGCACAAACACTGTAGCGATGAAGATTGTTGTTAATTGGTAGCACACCAAGTCGCAGTTGGCACAACCCAACTCTGAAGCAATATATTTCAAGGGCTGAAAGGTATTGCTCTGGTTCAAATATTGACTTAACATTGCGGTATGGAAAATATCTGTCTTTATCTCGAATAGTTGCATTCCATTCTTGAATAAAATTATCTGTAAGTCTCTGTTTCAATTCACATAAAAATTTATTTTCGTCTCCAACTCCTTGTTGTAACCAAACACAGTAAAAGCCGTTTATGCTTAATACATTTTTCACCTGAGTGACCCAACATTTCCTCTCGCTTTCATCCATTAAAATCATCATTTTATATCTTGCTTGGGGATCCTGATGTCTTCCATCTTTAAAACACGGAACCAATATTTCAAACACCGTAGTGTACTATTCACAAAAAGTGGGTATCGACCGAGTTCACCGTACACCAGCTTGTTCGGTGTTCTCAGAGGAACTCCTAAAAAACGCTTACAAGCCATCATGTGCACCTTTTCTATGCCATCCAGTCTCACAGTTCCCCAGATCTCAGATGAATACATCAATATAGGCTGAATCTTAATATCAAAAATCTTAAAAAACGTCTGTCTGGTCATATCTTTTAGCCTCGTCAAGGCTTTACATAAGTGGAAAACTGCCTTCTTGCCTTTTGCTACAAAAGCGGAAGTTCCTTCTCTATAACTTAACTTTGTTGTAAAAGTAAAACCCAAATATGTGTAACTGTTGACCACATTCATAGATTTACCAGCTTCTCGTGTTTGCCAAGATGTCCACCCTTTCTGAAAACCATAACCTTTGTTTTGCCTTCATTTACTTCCATGCCCATCTTAACACAGCAGTCTCGCAGACAATTTAGCTGATTTTGCAGTCCACTTGGTGTTGTTGCCAGGAGGGTTACATCATCCGCAAACAACAAAATGAATAATTCTATGAGACCTGATAACATCTGAACTCCATGTTTGCCAGTGCTTTGAATATGTTCTGCCAGTTGATTAATTAAACCGACAAAACAATGTAGGACTTAGCAAACTCCCTTGCCTTACCCCATTTGGACATTCGAAAAAGTCTGTATACTCATTTTGCACTCTAACACAGGATAACAAAGAGTTTACATAGCCTTTATGGCCCCTGCAAATTTGCCGGATACACCTTCCTTTTGCAATGTCTCTAGCAATTTACAGTGTCTTACCGAGTCGAATGCTTTGCGGAAGTCCGCAAAAGCAACGTACATTTTTGCTCCACGCTTTTCAAGGTTCTTTTGAACAATGGCATTCAAAACAAAAATATGGTCTACTGAAGAATACTTTTTACGAAACCCTGCTTGCTCCTCGGCGATTTTGTTGTTGTCCTCCAACCAGGCATACAGTCGTTTGTTCAGAATGTGTAGCATTTGCTAATTATGCTTAACAGAGACACACCTCTATAAGTATCTGGCAAATCTGCATTTCCTTTCCTGTGGATTGGGACAATGATGGCTTTGGCCCAATCCCGGGGATAAATACCTTTGTCAAACAAGTTATTAAAATATGTCACTAAAAACATACTTATTTTGCTTCCTCCAAGTTTTAACATTTCTGCCAGAATGTTGTCAAGACCACATGCCTTTCCTGTATTTAGCTTGCTTACAGCAGCTCTAACCTTGGCTTCAGAGATTGGCTGGTTTAAGACATCACTATCCAAATCAAGTACCTCACTGACCTCATCATCCAGCTCACTACACTCCCTGCTGATTCCACCATCTGATTGGGAAAACAGTTGTTGGAAGTGATCAAACCATCATTGTCTTTCAATTTTTTCACTTAACTCTGGTTTCCTTTCACCACAGCAGGCCCTAACTTCTTTCCAGAAATCAGATGAATTCTTTATACTTGCAGCTAGTGATGCTGCTTTTCTTTTGCAATACTGATTCTTCTTCTGCGTAATGAGGTTCCTGTACACCTTGTTAGTACTTGTATAAGATTGTCTACTCTCCTCTGATCTTTTTTTCTTGTACCGTTTTAGCAGTCGTTTTACATCATTTTCATGTTCGTTACACTCTTCATTGAACCATTCGGCTTTTTAAAATTTAGATCTGATACCAACAGAATTTTTTTTCAACATGCACTCACTAGCAGCTTTCAAGCAGCCAACAAACGAGTCTAACGCCTTGTCCGCATCAAGGATAATTTCATCTGTGGCTTTGCGAAGAAGATCCTGAATTTCATCTGACCCAATGCAGCATTGAAATGACTGCTCTTTTGTTTTAACCCAAACAATTTTGTTTATAACTTTTGGGTTATTTCTTAACACCTTCATGTTGACATTTGCAGCCCCAGAAATTTTCATTTTTAATGTATCAGGCATGTGATCCGACTCTATCAAACTACCTACATCAAGAGAGTCTACGCACACGCTGTAAAACAAATCACATGACATAATAAAGTAGTCAATGACACTTAAACATGTCTTTGATATGTATGTACAACTATCATCAAATCCGCACTCAGTCAATCCATTCAAAATCATGCACTCATACATATCACACAGGTCGATGAGCTGATTTCCAAACATGTTCACATGGGTGTCGTTTGATCGTCTGGGAAAGGGCTCCTTGTTACAGTCCCTATTACAAAACACGTCATCAAGGTCTTCAGCATCCCGTGTTCCATTTCGGGTTCCCGTTCGTGCATTGAAGTCCCCGCACATAAGAACCAAAAACTCCTCGGTACTGTCACATATATCTAAAACACATTTTTCTATGATTTCAACACCATAACCATTTTGAGTATGATCATAATATGGCGACTGAGTTGGAGGAAGGTAGGCGAAGACCATTACTACCGGTTTGGCTGTCTCAAATAGTTCTTTATCTATTCTAAAATCAATTGCATTGTCAATTTCTGTATCTAAACGTTTTATGTAGGACGTCAGTGACTTATGGATCAGCGCAATAACTCCTTGCGAGAATCTGCCTTGGTGTGAGTTTTTTTTTGTAGGGGAGGTAAACATGCAAAATTCTGTAAACAAGTCCGAACGCAATTCATTACTCACATACGTTTCTGTAAGACACACGAGGTGAAAATATTTTATGTATTCAACAAAGTCCGCGATTTGTAGTTTCGATAACAGGCCGCCTACATTATAGTTCAAAAATCTGATGCATCGATTATTTCCGTGTTCATTTTCTGCACGCACTGACCTTTCTGCATCGTAAACTACACTGTCCGAATGGAGCGCCTCGTTGTTGCAATGAGTGTGGTCATCAGGAAGTATGCTGCCTGCTTTCTGTCGGAGATGGCTGCAATTGGTGGTGTCCCCTGACGCCGTCTCTGCGACAGACACGGGTGTGCCTGTCCTCACCGTGCATGTCGGCGCCTTAGAAAAGGGAGCGGTGCATCGGGCGGTGGGTACCCTGTTCCGTGTTGCTGCTGCTTCGTCTGGATGAGGGGCCCGACCAAGCTGTCAGGCCGTGCTGTTTGCAGTGGCTGCTTCGTCATTTGGCTGTTGGTTCTGTCCGTTACTCTTCGGTTGGCTTTCTTCCCTTTCTTTCTCCAGTCGCCAAGTGTCAGGGATCTGGGTTTGGCCCTCACTGTGTGCCGCAGTCAATAAAGCTGAGCGAGTGAACGGGTGTTAACACTGTGAGCAGTGTCTTCCTTGTTTGCCTCACCACTGTTTTCACGTGCTGCTACGTCGTTGCCACAGTCATGTGCTGGGGTCTCCGCTGGGGTTTCCCCGCTGTCACTGTACTGTGGCGTGGGGCTAAAATTAACTTCGGCCTCCAGTGAAGCTGGGTCCCGACTGGACGCGCTGTTGTTTTCCACTGCTGTCTCCACGTTGTCCCAGGTGTTTGTGCCAGGGCTGGTTCCATTGTCTTTCAACGCTTCTGCATAAGTTCTGTCTCTGGGGCTTCTGCTACGGCGGGTGTCTCGTCGGGGGGGCCTAGGGGAGTACTGACTTCTGTCGTGGGTACAGCCGTTCTTGCTGGAAGGGGCGTGGTCCGTGGAATTTGTATAGTGCGCTCTGGGAGGGATGGGAGATATCTCGTCCCTTGGTCGTCCATCTCTTCCCTCCCTCCTATTATTCCAGGTATGAAGAGAGTGCCCGACGTTCACGGTGGCTCTGGACTGGTGCTGGTACTCTCCGTGGTTCCTGTCTCTCCTGTCCCGATCGTTGAGGTTATTATGCGAGGAGTAGTATCCGTCGTGTCTCTGTTGTTGGCAGTAGCGACTGACGTTCTGTAGTGGATGGGGGAAATCTCTGTCGGGGAAAGTGGAGTGCCTGTCGTCTCTGCGGGAAGGAGAGTAGTCCCTGTAGTGCACATGCTTGGGAGAGTGGACTCGCCCAAACTCACGCGCAGGGTAGTGACTGTTGTAGACCGTCCTGTCGTCTCCGCCGTGGCGGGGGCCGTTGTGCCGGTCGTGTCTGCCTTGGTGTGGTTCGTTCTTCTCGTCCCCTCTGGCATCACGTGAACCGCTTCTTAAGCTTCCTCCGCGAAGGTTGTTGTCTGTGTGTTCATGTTGGTGTACACGCCTAGCCGCGTTCGGATTTGGTTGTCTGACTTCGGTATGCAGTCGTCCGTTTTTGTAGTACGCATGTCTTCCGTCTTCTCTTTCCTTTTGAAGTCGTGCATGTTGGTTGTTGGTGAGATCGTCCGCTACTCGCATGTTTCTGTCCCCCATTCGTTTCCTTGCCTCTCTGTCTCGGAGCACCAGCATCTTGTCTCTCCAGCTGAAAAAGCGAGCGAGAATCGGGCGTGGTCGTCGGCTGTTTGATGCAGTGGAGCCAGTACGGTGGGCCCTTCTATGTCGTCCACACTCCAGCGTTTCGAAGGATAGAACTGGTTGAGGGTTCGTACCAAAGTCCTTGTGCAGTCATCATCAGTCTCGTTTTTCGGCTGGGGAATGTTGAAAAATCTCAAGTTGTTGCGTCTGCTGAATGATTCCAGTCTTTCAATTTCAGATTCCAGCTTCTGTAATTTTTCAGCTGTACGGCATTGGTCTTCAGCGATGTTCGTGATTTTCTCTCTGTTTTCTTCCACAGTGTTCGACAGGTGAGTGACTTGTGTGTGAACACGCTGTATCTCGGTGTGCAGTGACTGGTGACCGTTTTTGAGACTCTGCGTTATGTCGCGGCTTTGTCGCTGTTGCTGCTTCATCGCACTGTTGATCTGTCACTGCATTTCCTCCATGGTCTGAAACGTGATCTGTCCCTCTGCCTGTGACAGTCTAGACTCAATCCGACTGTACAGCTTGTCCATGGCTTGGTCAAACTCCGGTCCCGGGTTTTACTCGACTGCTAACATGGCCATGGTTGACTATAGTTTTCGATGTTTCCACAGCCTCGCTGCCTTCTTCGCACGTTTGTTCAAGATCACCAGCAAAGTTGGCCCGAAAAGTCCAATGGAAGCCCGGTACGCATCAACTGCACACCCTATGGTGGGTTTAGTGACGTAAAATCGCTTCAGTTCGCACTAAAATCGCAATTAAAACACAAAAATGCAGAGAGACCTAAAAATGCGTCCGATCAACCAGGTGAGCTCGAACTCACTCCCCAGGATCCAGAGAGAGAGAGAGAGAGAGGTGTGTGTGTGTGTGTGTGTGTGTGTGTGTGTGTGTGTGTGTGTGTGTGTGGTTTGGTGTGTGTGTGTGTGTTGTGTGTGTGTGTGTGTGTGTGGTGTTTGTGTTTGTGTGTGTGAGTGTGTGTGTGTGTGGGTGAGAAGGAGAGAGAGTGTGTGCGTGCGTGCGTGCGTGTGTGTGTGGCTGTGTGGCTGTGTCGTACGTGGGTTGTTTACGGCTGCCGGGTGCAGTCTGTGGAGGCCACAGGCACCTGTAACTGACCAACTGTGACTGACAGGGGATCGCACACCGCAAAAGCGTTGGTTTACGACATCCTGCCTCCCACCTGACCTGGGATCTTTGTCACAAACCACATAGCGCTCGAAATACGTAACAGAGGATGATGATGATAATAATAATAATAAGGAGGATTTCTAGAGCGCCCATCTACCACACAAGGTGGCAGCACTGGGCGCTTTACAATAACACTACCAACACACACACACACACACCACACACACACACACACACACACACACACACACACACACACACACACAGCGTCGAACGAGGGGATGGGCAGGGTTGTGAAGTTTAGAAATAAGTATTAAACAGGTGCGTCTTGAGGGCGGCTTTGAAAGAGGAGGTAGAATCAGAGTGGCGGAGTGTTTGAGGCAAATTGTTCCAGACAGATGGGCCAGCATAAGAAAAAGATCTTTCACCAAATGTTTTTGTGTTTACACGGGGGGTGACAAAGGTTCGTGTGTCAGATGCAGGTCGTAATTGTCTTGCTGGAGTATAAGGTTGAAGGAGATCGGACAGATACTGAGGGGCTGTTCCAGAGATGGAATTGAAGCAGATAGTAGAAATTTTGTATTGAATGCGATGTGTTACCGGTAGCCAATGCAAAGTTTCAAGAATAGGATGGATGTGGTCAGATTTCTTAGCTTTACACAC
>JABMCL010000769.1:0-33780 GCA_018857735.1 Alviniconcha marisindica
TTTTTCCCCTTTTCCCCCCCCCTTTTTTCTTTCCCACCTACCCCCCCCTCCCCAACCTTTTTTTCCCCCCCCTTCCAAACCGCTTTTTTTTTTTTCTTTTTTCTTTCTTCTTTGCTCTCTGTCTGTCTTCTTCTCTCTTTTTGCCTTCTTCTGCCTGTTCTTCTGCCCTCCTGTTCTCTGCTGCTTTGTTGTCGTCTGTCTGTCTGTCTGTCTTTTTCCCCTTTTCCCCTCTCCTTTTCTCTCTCTCTCCCCCTTCTCTCTTTTCTCTCCTCCTCTCTCTATGTGCCCCCCCTTTTGCACCCCCCCTTTTCTTTTGCTTTTGTCTGCCTGCTGTCTTGTCTGCTGTCTGTCTTTCGCTGTCGTTGTGTCTCTTTTCTCTGTCTCTGCCCGTCTTTCGGCCCGTCTGTCTGTTTTGCGTCTGCGGTTTTCGTCTGTCTCTGTCTCTTTGTCTCTGTCGTGTGTCTGCAGTCTGGTGTGTGTGTCTCTCCCCTTGGCTTATTTGAAGCTCATTTTTCCCCCTTCTGAAAAGGTAAAAAAGTGTTACTTTCCTGTTCTAACAAGGTATACAAGCGTAACTGCGACGTCCAACATTTATTACATTCTAGTTTACGCCTAATAATAACGATCTAGTCATTTGGGCCCTTTTTTATTTGTGAAAACAGCGTGAAAGTTCATTGGAACTTGTTTTTTTTTCTTTTTGCTGCCCCTTTGCGTGTTTTTTTTCCCTTAAATTTTTACGATTCTGTTAAATTTTTGGGTTTTTTCGCTCTCTTTGTTTTTCTTTTTTCTTTTTTTGTTTTCTTTTCTTTTTCCGGTTCTTTTTTCATAATTTCCATCGTTTATTACAATGTTGCGCGTTGGTCTTCAGAATGTGTACCATTTGTATAACAAGGTCTGATCTGTGGTTTTCCCTTACCCAGTCAACGCCTAACTATAACTTTTTTGGTATACAAGTCACGACTAGACTCCAGAATTCGACCAGGTATTAACTTCCAAATTATTGTATTTCGAGAAAAGTTAAATTTGTTTTTACCGTGTTCAAAAAAAACAGAAACGGGAAGTTGAAATATTTTTAACATTTGGTTAACTGAAACCCAAGTACAATCCAAATTTTTTTATTTATTTTTTTTTTTTTATACGTTTGTTTTTAATTTTACAACGTACAAAATGAAAACAATATGTTAAACCCCGGAAGTACAGGAGATTTTAATATTGATTTACTAAAGCCACACTTTTCCCTTTCTACTTTTACACTGCTAGGTTTAAACCCCAAACTTGTGAAATCACCTACTAGAATTACACAGACGTCTGCCACTCTTATTGACCATATATACACAAACAACCCAGACGTAATCCCCGAGGTCAGTGTACCTGCCCTGAGCATAAGTGCCCAAATGTCCATGTACGAACGCTCCTAATATTTTTTTTTTTTATACAGAAACCCTTCTCCCTCTATGAATGGTTTGAAAACCCTTGTACAAATGATAGATAGCATCCTCTTTACCCCTCCCCCCTTAATCTTTTTTTTTAAAACTAAATTTTCTTGTATAGGAGAATTTAATATTATTTGCTAAAGCCACATCTTCCTGGGACTCTACTATTACATTGCTAGGCTTAACCCAACTTGTGAAATCACCTACTAGAATTACATAGACATCTGCCACTCTTACTGACCATATATACACAAACAACCCAGACGTAATCACCGAGGTCAGTGTACCTGACCTGAGCATAAGTGACCATTGTCCCATCTCCTGTTCAAGATCGATTAAGCTAGCAAAATGTGACCCCAAAAACCCTTTCTTAACATTTTAATAAGGCTGCCTTTTTCATGCCCTGCACTGGGCCCCTTCACTGAAGCCCTGAATTGTACTGACCCCGATAAAGCCTTGGCGACAGGTACGTGTCTATCTCACTGTTGTAAATAGAAATGCACCTTTAAAGCGCAAGCGGGTAAAACACCCAAAGTTACCACCATGGCTTAACAAAGAAAAGAGGAAACAATGGCAGAGAGAAACAATCTAAAGAGAGAAAAATGTTTCCCTGAATACCAGAAATTAAGAAATAAAGTAAACAATCTTGTGAGAAAAGCAAAAAAATAATACTTCCAAAAGGTCATAGAGCGTGATAACAATATAGCATTTGTGTGGCGTGCTCTAAATGTGTTTACGAAAGGACATCGTTCTACTTCTGCCGACACCCCGAAGAATCTAACTGCAAATGTTTTCAATAATCTTTCCCTGTCTGTGTCAGAATCATTAAAAAAACCAAGAACAAATGTATATGAGTGCTCAAACCTCTACATGTTTTCTGCAAACAAAAAATAACGGGCAAGACCCATTTGTCTTCCCATATCTCTCCGTTTCGGAACTAGGAAATACATATAGAGGCTGGAAAACAAAAAAATGTCTGGTCTGGATGGTATAAGCAACCAGCTACTAAAATTGTCATTGCCATACATAATAACTCGTTACATAGTTTTTTAATTTTTGCATTGAGAAAAACGTTTTTTTCCTCTGAGCTAAAAAAGCCAAAGTGGGTTTCCCTTTCCAAAAATTACATAAACAAATCCAACCAATTACAGACCAATATCACTTCGTCTGTTTTGTCAAAGCTTCGAAAAGCATTGCACATTTTTTTAAATGATTCTTAGAAAAGGCAACTCCTTCACCCCTTCCCGTCTGGATTTGACGGGAAATTAAAAACTCTCTCTTCTTTTCCCCCCTCTTCCCCTCTCCCCTCTCTTCCCCTCTCTCTCTCTCTCTTTTTTCTCTCCCCCCTTTGTGCCGGGAAAGGGATGCGTGTGCGCTTTACCGAACTACGCCTGTTCCATAAATAATCAACAACTCTTTCTTCCCTCTGGAAGACAGGACCGTGTGGTTTGTTTTGTGATGGTGATTACCATCTGTTTTTTCCCAACCCCACCCCCCCCGTCCACCCGTCTGTCTTTTTCTTCTGTCCCCTTCCCCTGTTCCCCGCGACCCCCTCCCCCCAAAAAAGTGAAAAACCCCAAACCCGACAAAACACACACACAAAAACCCAACCCACCCACCAAACCCCAAACCCCAAACAACAAAACCACACCACCACCCCACAAACAACCCCACACCCACACACACACCCCCAACCCCACACAAACACCCCACACACACACACACACCAAAAACCAAAAACACACACACACACAAAAAACACACACACACACCCTCACACACACACACACACTCCACACACACACACACACAACACACACACAAAACACACACACACACACACACACACACAAACACACACACACACACACAAACACACACACACACACACACACACACAAAACACACACACACACACACACACACACACACACACCCCCACCACACACACACACACACACCCCACAAGCACGCCGGAAAAAAAACCCAAAAAAACACACGCCTGTTCCATGAATAATCTACAGTTCTTTCTTCCCTCTGGAAGACAGGACCGTGTGGTTTGTTTTGATGCAGGTGATTACCACTGTTTTTTCTCCAACCCCCTGGCCCCCCCCCCCCTTCGCTTTTGCTGTCGTTTCGCGGCTTCTTCTGTCGTTTTGGGTTTTTCCCCTTTTTCTTCTTCTCTCTCTCTCTCCCCCCTCTTTTTCCTTTTCCCCCCTTTTTTTCCCCCCCAAAGGCCGCAAGCATAAAAAAGGTACAACTCATTGACCTCAGCACATAGACTTTTGCCTTACTCTCCCCCTCAGGAACAGGCCCGAAACACACACCCCTCAAAATCAACATTACCACGAGGATGTATTGATAAGGGAAGGACCTCTGGCCCTCTGCCCATCCATCGTCACCATCATCCAGATTACTGGGTTTGGGGTAGCTGTCCCAAACACCCGGTATTCTATCCATCGTCACCATCATCCAGATTAGCTGGGTTTGGGGTAGCTGTCCCACAACACCCGGTATTCTATCCATCGTCACCATCATTCAGCTTAGCTGGTTTGTGTAGCTGTCCCACAACACCCGGTATTCTATCCATCGTCACCCTCATCCAGATTAGCTGGTTTGGTGTAGCTGTCCCACAACACCCGGTAGAATACATGGTTACAGTTTTCTAACATCATCATCACCAAGATTAGCCAGTTTAGGATACTGTTTCCCACAACAACCGCTATACTGACGTCACAATCACCAGGATTAGCTAAAATAAAAACACATACCTCTGCTCCCACCTCCACCCCCAATGTATACAGACACAAAGACAAAGACACACGAGCACACTCGCAAGCACGCACCCACGCACGCACAAACACATATACATACAAAGACACTTTACACGTGCACGCACGGGGGCCCGCTTTATTTCATAACTGCAACCACCCACACAACACACCACACCCACCACACAAACACCACAACACACACACACAACAACCACACACCACACACACACACACACCCCACCCCACACACACACAAAACACACAAAACCGGGAAATTTAAAAGCTCCGAAAGACCCCATACTGGTTAATTGATATTTATTAGAAGGAGGAGGTTGGGGCTTTGGTGTCGTCAGGGGGGTTGCTTTGGCTGAAAATTTTTTTAGAACGTTGCAATAATAATTAAAATTATAGTAGAAAAAGGGCGTGCAGACAGTCTGAAAATGAAAAAACGTTGAAAAAATATTTTATAAATATATGTAGAGAAAAGGGCGTCAAAAGTCTAAAAAGGGGAAAACAAAAAAAAAAACAAAAAATTAAAATTTAAAAAAAAACCAAAAAAAACTAAACTAGGTGAATAATAAGGAATAATATATTATATATTCTGATTGTCTGGATTTCTGATATATTATATAAAATATATTTTATAAAATATTAAAAATTTATATATATTTATTATAATAATTATATAATATATAAAATTTAAAGAAAGGGTCATTCTCCTAAAAAACCTGGACCAAAGAGGGTCCCGATAAAAAAAAAATTAAATTAAAACTTGAAATTTTTTAAAAATTACCGCTAAAATTTCTGTTGTAATGTGTTTGGAGAAAAAAGGGGGAAAGCCCAAGGGGTAAATGCATCTTTATTTCTTGCGCTGTGAGCCTTTTTGGGTAAAAATCGCGACATTTCAGGGCCCGCCATTTGTGACATTTTTTTGGGGAAAGGGTTTAGTGTCGAATATTTTCCCTTTTTTAAATCTTTCAGGGTTGAAAAAAAAACGGGGTTTTTTGGGGAAAGGGGGGCCATTTTTACAACAAATGGTTTTATTGGGTGTTGCTTGCTAAAAAAACACCCCGAAACAATAAAAAGTTTAAATCTTGTCTCGCACTTTCCCGGGATGGGTTTCTGGGGGTTTTACACGTTTGGGGCTTTTTTCCAACGGAAAAAAAAAAAAAACCTTTCTTTTTTAAAAAAAGTTGTAGAAACCCCACATTTCACCTTATTTTAAATGCTTTTTTAAGGGAAAAAAAGGGGTAGATACAAAAATAATTTTAAAGTCATTTCTTCAAGGGGGGTTTGGGACGTGGTTTACAATGGTGAACGTGCGAGCACAAAAAATAATTATTTCTGCTTTTTAACCATTGACTTTCGACCTCCCTAACGTCCCAAGTCCACATCAGCTGATTGGGCGGCGCACTTTTTGACCTTTTTCGTTTGGGGTTTGGGTGTAAAATTTTATAAAAAGGGGAAAAAGCCGGGGTTTTTCTTTGGGGGTTTGGGGGATGAAACGCTCGGACACAATTTGTTCCCACTCGGCTGAGTGTTTTGTTTGCAATTTTTTTGTAACAAAACTTGGTATTGTGCTGACCACCCTGAGGGGGAAGGTATCCCAAAAAAAAAAGGGATTTATCTTCAAGGTAAAGTCCAGTGTGGGCAATTTTTTTTTAATCAAAATTGACATTTTAAAATATTTTTCTTTTTTTTAGTTCTAAACCAGTGAGTTTTTTTTGCAACCAAATTCAATTTGAGTTTAGATCATCATAAGCAAAAAAGTGTCCGGTGAAAATGTTGGGGTTTGTGTGTTCAAGGTCAATGACACCCAAAGGGGTTAAAATTTTCAGTTAATGTTGTTTGGATGATACCCTTTAGCATGCTAAACCCATTTGTAAACCCAAAACCCCGTATGGTGAGACATTATTATAAACCAGAGGTCATATGCGAAAAATGGGTTTTTATCTTCAACGTCAAGGGGCACAGTAATGGAAAATTTTGGTTATACAATCAAAAGCTATTTTGGGAAAAGTTCTTAACTGCTGATTTTTTGGGGCGACCCCCAAATTTTTTGACAGTGATGTTCATAAACGGAAAAATTTTTGAAAAATTTTCTTTGCTGTATTCAAGGTCAAGGTTTACAGTGAAGGTTCTGAACTTTTATGAATGTTTGCCCCGGGCAATATTTGGTTTAAAAATTAGTAGGGGGAGATCATCCCCAGCCAGAGTATCATTCAGGAAAAAATTTTTTTTGCGATGTTTAAGGTCAAAGCCACAACGTTTCTAATTTGATTTCAGAAATACTAAAATTTTGCCCCAATTTTTAATTTTAAACACAAGACAGGGTAAGGGCACCGTGAAAAGATTTTTTTGCTTTTTAAAAAGGGCCCTGAGACAGAGGGAAAATGGCTTGGGGGGGGTGTGGACTAGATTGCTGCCCCTCTTGGCTATCCCAAAATCTAAAGCCGGGGTCAATTCCCTTCCAATCAAGAAAATTGGAAAAAACATTGCTTTTGTAAGGAATATACTTGTTTTTTAAGTTTTTTTTGGGCGGGTGGGCAAGTTTTTGTTATTCTTATATCCTTTTGTACTTTTTTGTGATGTCCAAAAATGTGGGACATTACTAATTAAGTGCGATTGCTTATTAAATTTGAAAACAAAAAACAAAATCCCTTCCCGACCTGTATTTATTTTTAAATGGTTTTAGAACCCAATTTGGCAATGTACCCCCCCGCCCCCACCCCTCCCCCCTTTTTAAAAAAAAAAAAAGAAAAAAAAAAAACAAGGAAAAGAAAGTGTAAAAAGATTTCCCTGGGATGTGTACTTCGAAGGAAAAAAACCTTTAAAAAAAAATCGTTTTAAAAGGCCCGGGCAGTTTTTTTTTTTTTTTATGTTTTAAGTTGTTTTTTGTTTCCTTTTTTAATTTGGAATTTGTATAATAAAAAAGGAAAAAGTCAAAATGGCCACTGAGCCGACTCTATTCATGCATTTCTGGTGTCTTCTGTAACACGCAAGACAGTGACCTATGACGTAACATAATGCACAATTAACCAAATTCATGTCACCCTGTCAATTTATGTGTTATATTTGTGTACACAAGAGATGTCAAGCTTTCATTTCCAAATAATAGCATTAAAAAATTCACACTTTGAATTTTTACCCTCTATGTCACAATTTTGACCAGTTTTCAGGAGAATGACATATATATATATCAGCAATCCAAACAATCAGAAATTAGGTCATATAACGGGACATTATCAATACAGACCGGTTTTACAGAGAGTCCGAAAATGACAGAACCTTATACCAGACCATTGTATACAGACAAGTCGGTCTGAAAATCTCCAGTGTTTGTGACAGACAGTTTGGCCCACAAACAAAATAGTGCAGAATTTCATGGCGGCTGGTGGTACGAGTAGAAACACACTAACAGACGGAGGACATCATTCTTACCAGCAAAAGTCAATGACCCCAGGGTCAGGAGAAGGCAAGCCAGTGGAAGAAACATGGTTTTGTACCGTGAAGTCTGCGTCTTTCCCACGCGTTTTCAGCTTCACGAATGAGAACGTCACTTTGAACTCGGGCTGTCCTAATTCGTTAAAGGAGTTAACCTAAAAAATATATTAAAAAAAGAAAAAGTGAATACAGACATAATTTGTCCTAAAATTGTCGGGTTTTCTCTAACAACAACAACAACAACAACTAATAATAATAATAATAATAATAATAATAATAATAATAATAATAATAATAATAATAATAATAATAATAATAATAATAATGTATCCTTTTAAGAGTTGCATAGTTTTAATGTATCCTGTGGATGAGGGGTGGAAAAAAATGGATGACGGTGTCGATACTTCACTCGATTCGGTGGGAATTTGTTTATTTGTGGACTTGTGGGAGGCGCAGCCTTGTCTATGGGACCCACAATGATATAGTAGTTGAGTTACCCTGTGAGGGATGATTATATTGACTTGACATGACTTGACTTTAGCCTACATTTTGGATCATGCTGTCGAACCATGTTCGGCGAACTAAAAGTTCAATAAAGAAACGAATCATAGTTCGTCGAACTGTCCGAAGTATGTTCGGCGAACAAAGACTTCGCCCAGTAAAGAACGGGCTTAACACCACTTCGACACGGAGCACAAACTAGATTCAGCCGTCGCCCGACATGTCCTCGATCACACTCCGAGCATCGCTTTCCGGCACCTTCCTCCAAACTCTGCCAGATTTGGTTACGCCACTGAAGGGGCACTCTTTATCTCCACGCAGCTGTCCACCGACACGGTCAACGCCCTCCGAAAGGTTTGGGTACTAATATGACTGTGGAAGCAGCCTAGAGCCCAAGCACGCACGTAAAATGAGAATAGATAAAAAAAAGGTCCGTCCCGATTCAAACGATCGAGGTTTTATTTGTGCTGGTGTAAACTCTTTTGGCGGATGTAAATGATAGGCCTTATTTTATTTGAGTTGTTCGTAACAAACTTACTACTGTTTGAGCACCTACGAAAAACTGCTCGTTAGCTGACAGTTTTCAGGAACCTATGACGTAACTAAATACGGCAGTGGCTGAAGGAAGGATGTCGTAAACCGGGGGTTGGAGTTCTGGTACTAATAAGACTGTGGAAGCAGCTTGGCGCCCAAGCACCTACGTAAACATGAGACGCATCCACACGGGTAAAAAGAAGAAAAAAAGAGGAAAAACAGAAGAACATCCGTCTCGATTCAAACGATTTTGGTTGTATTTGTACTTGCGTAAGCAACGTGGTCAGTAAAGAAACGTCTGATTTATTTGAGTTGTCTGTTACAAACTGACTGCCGTTTGAGCATCATCAAAAAACTGTTCGTTAGCAGTCTTTCGAGACCCAGGCGTAATCAACTATGGCAGTGGTTGGAGGAAGGATGTCGTAAACCCGTGCTTGGAGTTTGGTCCTCGATATCAATCTGCCATCCACCCTCCCTTTCTTCAGCTGTCGGCTGCTTACCCCACGTGCGCATCGCCCCCCCCTCCCTCCCCCCACCCACCGCTTCCCACCCCCTTCCCCTCTTTGCCCCTTTCTTCCAGCATTCAGGCCAGATCGTTTGGTATCTAATAAGGTCGACTGAAAGTTGCATAAATTTTTTTTTTTTTTTTTAATTGTACGTCAGATAAATCGGAGTTTTTTGTTTCTTTTTTGAAGCCCTTCTTTACTTTCTCAGCTGATACAATGCTGCACCAAATACAGATAGAGCACACATTTCTCAGCTTCTATAATGCTGCACCAAATACAGATATAGCACACATTTATCAGCTTCTATAATGCTGCACCAAATACAGATATAGCACACATTTCTCAGCTTCTATAATGCTGCACCAAATACAGATAGAGCACACATTTCTCAGCTTCTATAATGCTGCACCAAATACAGATAGAGCACACATTTCTCAGCTTCTATAATGCTGCACCAAATACAGATAGAGCACACATTTCTCAGCTTCTATAATGCTGCACAAAATACAGATAGAGCACACATTTCTCAGCTTCTATAGTGCTGCACCAAATACAGATAGAGCACACATTTCTCAGCTTCTATAATGCTGCACCAAATACAGATAGAGCACACATTTCTCAGCTTCTATAATGCTGCACCAAATACAGATAGAGCACACATTTCTCAGCTTCTATAATGCTGCACCAAATACAGATAGAGCACACATTTCTCAGCTTCTATAGTGCTGTACCAAATACAGATGGAGCACACATTTCTCATCTTCTATAATGCTGCACCAAATACAGATAGAGCACACATTTCTCAGCTTCTATAGTGCTGCACCAAATACAGATGGAGCACACATTTCTCATCTTCTATAATGCTGCACCAAATACAGATAGAGCACTAATGTTCATCTGGGTGTGTGCCCTCTGTTCAGAGAGGCGGAGGGATTTAGGACAAGAACTCGAACACAGCTGAAGTTTACAAATTTAATAAATAATAATAATAATAGATAACTTCGGTATAGCGCTATTCTCTGTATACCAAATACAATGCGCTTACACATTTCTCATACATTTCTAATGTCACCAAATACAATATTATGAGCAACTAACAATGTATAATATACAAGTACATATGGCCATATGAAAGCATCAAATATAAAAAAAAATAATCATAATAATTGCTAACCTACCCTTAATACCCTCCCTTACAATAAACACAACATCTAAGTTAAAAACATTATACATAATAATTATGACAATAACAAGTGACAATAACAATGATATCCATAGGAGCACATGTATATGCAATATTATATTTCTTTCATACCCTTAATTATGTAAAAAAATACTAATAAACATTTTCACTGATAATATCTTATACAAGTGACATCAATGATGAGCGAGCTGTTTTGTGATATACTACTATAATATGTATTATATTGTATATCTTATGTGGGGTTGTGGTGATATGTGTGTGTGTGTGTGTGTGTGTGTGTGTGTGTGTGTGTGTGTGTGTGTGTGTGTGTGTGTGTGTTGTGTGTGTGTGTGTGTGTGTGTTGTGTGTGTGTGTGTGTGGTGTGTGTGTGGTGTGTGTTTTGTGGGTGTGTGTGTGTGTGTGTGTGTGTGTGTGGTGTGTGTGTGTGTGTGTGTGTGTGTGTGTGTGTGTGTGTGTGTGTGTGTGTGTGTGTGTGTGTGCAGCTCTTGAGAGAGAGAGAAAGATGATAAACAGACTTAATCTTGAGAAAGAGTTTGTACTTTTTTTTCTCGTTGTTTTGCCTGTCGATTATTTCGAAAACTATCTCAGCATAAGAGGACGAACGGCAATTTTTCGGTTCAGTAACTATATTTTATCCGCAGCGGTTTGGGCTCTGTTCTGGGGAAAATTACTTACTAAGTTCTCGTTCTTTTCCTAAGATTCCTGTGTCGTCTAATGGCGTTATTGGCATCACCGAATTAAACAAAAACCTCATTTATGGACATTTTGCAACTTACAGGGACAAGTGATTCACTGTGATCCATGTCATTTGAGTTTTGAACTGAGTTAGTGTTAAATGAGGGGAAGAAAAAACGGGAAAAAAAGAAGAAAGAACAACAACAACAATAAACGAAAAAGAACAACAATAACAACAAAAGAAATTTAAAAAATGTTAAAAATTTAATTAAAATAACAGCAGTTCAAATTTCCCAAGGGAAGAGCCAGCAAAACCGTTTGGATAGATATTTTTATATTAAACTGACAAACTGCCATTCGACCTCCTCAAATGTGTTTCTCTTAGAACGATAAGATTGTGAATTTCTGTAGTTCAGGAGTACTCAAAAAATGTATGGAGGGTTGGGAGGTCAGGGGTGGAAACACTAAAAAGAAGTGAAATTGCGTATAGGTGGTTCCTTGACGGCTCTAGAATTAAAGGAACAAGCCTTCACAGGTTTGGCGAAAAAAACTTTCTAGTTATTTTAGTCCGTTGAATCTTTTTGTTTTGTATTTTTATCTGCGGCTGATCTTACCCAAAAGTGACCAATCATCATGAGTAAAAAATAGATTGGGTAAAGCCTCTTTTTTTCTAGAATGCTGCAATATGTCATCAGAAGTTCACTCCACACAGTCAAAATCAAAAATGATTGCAATCCACGTGCATTTCTTCCAAGACCTGTACGCATAACTGAGAGCTTACTTGACGCCAAAGCCACTTTGGTGACGTCAAAATGAAGCGCGGGAAAAGAGCGCACTACGCGGTAATCAGCTCGTGAATCAAAGTTAGTGACACTGTCCAACAAATGTCACCTAATAAAATCGATATAATGTCAACGTCATGTTCAGTAACAAATGTATGGAAGTCAGGCTTGCCTTCTCCTGACCCTGTGGACCATGTTCGTTTAACCTGCTCCAAGCAGGCGAGAAGTTTAGCTTGCCAAGGAGATTCCTTTAAAATGAATACCTCCCCCCCCCTCCATACTTCTCGCCCCCCCCCCCTTACCCCCCTAACCCCCCCCCCCCCCCCCTTAACCCCCCCCTCCTCCTCCCAACCCCCCCTCCCCCCCCCCCCCCCCCACACACACGGACACATCATAGGAAGTCGAAATAGCTTGCTTGC
This sequence comes from Alviniconcha marisindica, assembly GCA_018857735.1. NCBI lineage: Eukaryota > Metazoa > Mollusca > Gastropoda > Provannidae > Alviniconcha > Alviniconcha marisindica. The sequence goes on from JABMCL010000769.1 coordinate 12,273, forward strand.
GAACTCATTGCACCTTCAGATTGTTGTTGTTGTTGTTGTAGTTGTTGTTGTTGTTGTTGTTGTTGTTGTTGTTGTTGTTGTGTGTGTTTGTTGTGTTGTGTGTGTGTTGTTGTGGGTGTGTGTGTGTGTGTGTGTGTGGTGTGTGTGTGTGTGTGTGTGTGTATGTAGAGAGAGAGAGAGAGAAGAGAGAGAGAGAGAGAGAAGAGAGAGAGAGAGAGAGAGAGAGAGAGAGAGAGAGAGAGAGAGAGAGAGAGAGTGTGTTGTGTGTGTGTGTATTTTCAGATCCGTTTAACATATGTATGCATTCATTGTGTTTACTTGATTTAATTTCTTCTTCTTCAGTTTATACTTTAGGTAATTTGTGTTAGCAGGAATGTGCTCTACTACGCATCATGTCAGCGCCCAGCACGTCGATCAGCATGGATCAGCGCATTATAAATGTAGGTCACTAAACGAGAGCCGAAGCAAAAATCGGAACCAACGTAGTCTACTTAGGCCTACCAGCATCACCTCTCGACCTTTCCACACTTATCTGAAAACTGACAGTCGCGTGGAATAGTCGGTAATTATCTGGAAACATTTTGACGAGTTTATCAGACACGACAAAGATTACTAGCTTTCAAATATTAATTTGCCCAGTAGAAAGAGCTTGAATGAATTCGTATGAACCGTTTAGTCAACCACATACTACTTGAATGTCCTATTACCAGAATTATTTCAGAAACATATTTAAAATAATAGGTGTGACGTTAATGCTTCTAACAATATAAGAGACTTTTTTTTTGCTTCAGGATACTGATGTTATTCTATTGTTCTATTGTATTCAACTACAGTTGTTAAATTGATTGTTTCTAGTCATAACTTACTGTTATCTCCGTCTCTGTCTCTGTCTCTTTCTCTCTCTGTCTCTGTCTGTTTGTCTGTTTGTCTGTCTGTCTGTCTGTCTGTCTGTCTGTCTCTGTCTCTGTCTCTGTCTTCTCTCTCTCTCTCTCTCCTGCGTGTGTGCGTGCGTTCGTCTGTCTGTGTGTGTCTGTGAGCGTGCGCCTGTCGGCGTGCGTGCGTGCGTATGTGTGTGTGTGTGTGTGTGTGTGTGTGTGTGTGTGTGTGTGTGTGTGTGTGTGTGTGTGTGTACGTGCGTGCGTGCGTGCGTACGTGCGTGCGTGCGTGTGTGTGTACGTGCGTGCGTGCGTGCGTGCGTGCGTGCGTGCGTGCGTGTTATTCGTTTTTCACTGTTTTTCGATTTTATTCTTTCTGTGTAAAGGACTATGTGCTCCAATTCTGACAAATGGCAAAATGATAAAAGAATGCATTATTATTATTATGAATATAAATATCGATATGATTGTTGTTGTTGCTGCTGTTATTGTTGTTATATTATAGAATTGCCGACATTCTTGGACAAAACCTGTCTGCATTTTCAACGTGGTGTTCTCATTCCTGAAGCTGAAAACGCGGGGGAAAGACGCAGACTTCACGGCACAAAACCATGTTTCTTCCACTGCCTTCTCTTGACCCTGGGGTCATTAACCTTTGCTGGTAAGAATGATGTCCTCCGTCTGTTAGTGTGTTTCTACTCGTACCACCAGCCGCCATGAAATTCTGCACTATTTTGTTTGAGGGCCACGCAGTCTGTCTGTCACAAACACTGGAGATGTTCAGGCCGACTTGTCTGTATACAATGGTCTATTACAAGGTTCTGTCATCTTTAGACTCTCTGTAATTCTGGTCCATATTTATAACCTCCGATTATATGACTTAATCTTCTAAAAGTCTGTACTTCTGCTCTCTCTCTCTCTCTCTCTCTCTCTCTCTCTCTCTCTCTCTCTCTCCCCCTCTCTCTCTCTCTCTCTCTCTCTGTGTGTGTGTGTCTCTCTCTCTCTCCCCTCTTCCTCTCTCTCTCTCTCTCTCTCTCTCTCTCTCTCTATATATATATATATATATATATGTATATATATACGTATATATATATATATATGTTATGGTGGGTTCACACTATGGCAGAAGTTTGTAATTTTCCAGAAGTTGCAGATCTTTGCAAGTTTTTGAAACAACAAACGGATGACAGAAATATTAGTTGAATCAAGTGTAAAAATGTGCCCCCAAGAATGAGTGCCTGTTCGAACGATAGCTCACAGAGAATTTGTTTCCTTTTTTTTTTCTTTTTCGCGGAATTACGTTTTGTATGCATAGGATGGTGCTTCTTACTGCTTTTTATGCACTTCTTTCACTCGATAGCCTGTTTTGGGTCGGTCTGTTTTAGATTCAAACCGAACAGACAATCCTAGAAAGACACAGTCCAAGATAGAATATTAGATAAAGTTTTCGAAACGGGTAAAGGACTGAAAATATAGGCTAAATAGCTGAAACAGACATACCGGCCGGTTAAGAGATTTGCAAGTAAATGTTTACAGATGTAAATATGTTCACTTCTTTGATGTGTGTACATTTTGCCAACGAAACTAGATGGTACACAAATCAAGAAATTTGTACGGCAGATAGCAGTCACATTTTGATTATTTAAAAAAAGAAGAAAAGAAATGGCATGGTAATGTCAGGAATAAATTACGTCAGAACTGTCCGTGATCGCTGACATAATGTTCCCGTCTTTCGTGTGTGTAAATTTGGCAATCAAATACACTGAAATAAGAGACACGGAAAAGAGGTTTTCACTCATATGAATGAAGAAGTATTAATACAAATTAAAAGATGATGTAATAAAATAAATGCTATCCAAAATTGCGTCAACCTACGTGTTCATTTACATTGTGCCTTCCTGCTTAACATGCAGTTACCTGTCAACTCATCTGATGGTCTTTGCACCCACAGGCATACACGGAAATACACGGAAATAAATCTACCTGTTCATCTTGATGCTACACTTCTTGCTAGTCATGATCGAAGATCTATTTGTCCCCTCAGCTAGGAGTCTACATGTCCACAGATGTACCCGTTTAACATACCTATCCGTTCATTTCGATGCTGGACGCATCTACATACCTACCCGAACATAAATTTGTTTAATGCTTTCCTTTTAGGCTACCCTACCACACCGTCAGGGTTAGGGTTAGGGGTTAGTTTTAGGGTTCGGGGTAGGTTTTGGGGTTGAGCGTTTAGGGTTTTGGGTTTTGAGGTGATGGTTTAGGGTATAGGGGTTAATGTTAGTGTTAGGGTTTCGGTTTCGGTTGAGGGTTTGGGGTTAGGGTTTGGGTTAGGGGTTAGGGTTCCGGTTAATGGTTTATTTTTTGGGGGTTAGGTTAGGGTTAGAGTTAGGGTTAGAGTGAGGTTAAGGGTTACCTTAAAGGTTAGGGTTGAGGGTTGAGGATTTGCAGTTATTGTTCCGGGTTATGTTTAGGGATAGGGTTAGGGTTATTGTTGAGGGATAGGGTTTAGGGGTTAGGGTTAGCGGTAGTTTTAGCGTGAGGGTTAGAGTTAGTTTTAGGGTTAGGCTTAGGTTCGGGCTAGGTTTAAGTTTAGGGCTAGGGCTTAAGGTTATTGTTAGGGTCAGAGTAAATGCTAGGTTACGGCTAGTGTTAGGGTTGGTGTTAGTGTTAGGGTAGGGTTAGTGTTAGGGTTAGGGTTGGGTTAGTGTTATAGTTTGGGCTAGGGTTAGTTTTAGGTTTAGGGTTAGTGTTAGGGTCAGGGATAGGGTTAGGGTTAGGATTATGGTTAGGGTTGGTTTTAGCTTGATGATGAGGGCGTCGGGTTAGGGCTTAGGGTTAGGGTTAGGGTTAGAGTTAGGGTCAAGGTTAGTGTTATGGTTATCGTTAGGGTTAGTCTGAGGGTTAGAGTTGGGGTTAGCGTTAAGGTTACGTTAGGGTTAGGGTCTGGGGTTGAGTTTTAGGGTTATGGTTAGCGTTGAGGTTAGAGTTAGTGTTAAGGTTAGTGTTAGGGTTAGCGTTAGGGTTAGTCTGAATTTTAGAGTTAGGGTTAGCATTGAGGTTAGGGTAAGGGTTAGGGTTACGGATTGGGGTTGATTTTTAGGTTGTGGTTAGCGGTTAGGCTTACGGTTTAAGGCTGTGGTTAGGTTTATGGTTAGTGTTAGGGTATAGATTTTAGGGTTTAGGGTTAAGGTTTATGTTGCTGATTAGGGGTTAGGCTTACGGTTGATGGTTTAGGTTTCGTGGTTAAAGTTAGGGTTTGCGGTTTAATGTTTGCGTCAGGGTTTGGGTTAGGGTTTGGGTTAGGTTGAGGGTTAGGTGTTAGATTTTATATTTGGTTTAGGGTTAGGGGTACATTTTAGGGTTCGGGGTAGGGTTTAGGTTTGAGGGTTTGGGGTTTGGGGTGATGGTTTAGGGTATAGGGGTTAGTGTTAGTGTTAGGGTTTCTGTTTAGTGTTTAGGTTAACGGTTTAGTTCGGGGGGTTAGGTTTAGCGTTAGGTTTAGAGTTAGAGTGCGGTTGAGGGTTAGATTAAGGGTTAGAGTTAAGGGATTGCAGTTATTGTTCAGGGTTATGGTTAGGGATAGGGTGAAGATTGAGAGTTTAGGTTTAGGGTTTGGGGTTAGGGGTTAGGATCAAGGTGAGGGTTAGGTTAGAGTTCGGGTGAGCGTGAGGGTTAGAGTTAGGGTTAGCGTTGAGGTTATGCTTATGGTTAAGTTTAGTGTGAGGTTAGTGTTAGGGTCAGCGTTAGTGTTAGGTTTAAGTTTAGGGCTAGGGCTTAGGGTTAGTGTTAGGGTCGGGGTGAATGTTAGGTTATGGCTAGTCCGAGTTTTAGAGTTAGGGTAGCATTGAGGTTAGGGTAAGGGTTAGGGTTAGGGTTTGGGGATGATTGTTAGGTTATGGTTTAGCGGTTAGGCTTACGGTTTAAGGTTATGGTTAGGTTTAGATTTAGGGTTAGGGTTAGGGTATAATATTTATGTTGAGGGTTTAGGGCTATGATTTATGTTGATGGTTAGGAGTTAGGCTTACGGTTGATGGTTTAGGTTGCGTGGTTAAAGTTAGGGTTTACGGTTTAATGTTAGGGTTAGGGTTTGGGTTAGGGTTAGGGTTAGGTTGAAGGTTAGGTGTTAGGTTTTATGTTTTGGCTTAGGGTTAGGGTTTAAGTTTTGGGTTCGGGGTAGGGTTTATGGTTGAAGGTTGAGGGTTTGGGGTTTGGGGTGATGGTTTAGGGTATATGGGTTAGTGTTAGCATTATGGTTTCTGTTTAGTGTTTATGTTAGGGGTTAGTGTTCCAATTAATGTTGTTGTTGTTTTTTGGGGGGGGGGTAGGGTTAGGGTTAGAGTTAGGGTGAGGTTGAGTCTTTGATTAAGGGTTAGGGTTAAGGGTTTAGGATTTACAGTTATTGTTTAGGGTTGTGATTAGGGATAGGGTGAAGATTTAGGGTTTAAATTTAGGGTTTGGGGTTCGGGGTTAGTGTCAGGGTGAGGGTTAGGGTTAGCGTGAGGGTTAGAGTTAGGGTTAGCGTTGAGGTGATGGTTAGGGTTAAGTTTAGTGTGAGGTTAGTGTTAGGTTCAGGGTTAGTGTTAGGTTAGGGTTAGTGTTAGTGTTAGGGTTAAGTTTAGGGGTAGTGTTATGACCAGAGTTAGGGTATGGTTTAATGTTAGTGTTACGGTTGGGTTTAGTGTTAGGGTGTGTGTTAGTGTGTGGGTTCGTGTTAGGGTATGGTTAGGGATAGACTTAGGTCTAGGTTCACGTTAGCTTGATGATTAGGGTTTAGGTTTAGGGTTTAGGATTTGGGTTAGACAGTTAACCAGTGAGTGACTCCACCGGTGAGTGAACCCAGGGCTATGCTGTAGTGCGCTAAGGGGTGTGAATGACCAAGCGTTACGGTTAAAGTTATGGTTAGTGTTAGTGTTAGGGTTAGGGCTAGGTTTAGTGTTAGGGTTAGGTTTAGAGTTAGGGTAGGGTTATGGTTGGGTTATTTTTAAGGTTAGGGTTAGGGCTACACTTAGTGTTTGGTTTAGGGTTAGGGCTAGGTTTAGGGTTAGGGTTAGGGTTAAGATTAGTCTTAGGGCTAGGGTTGGGGTTCGCGTTGGGGTTTGTGTTATGGTTAAGGTTAGGGTTAGGAGTAGGGTTGTGTTTAGCTTGATGATTAGGGCTGAGGGTTAGGGTCTTGGGTTGAGGGTTAAGCTGAGGGTTGGGGTTTTGGTTAGACAGTCACTCAGTCAGTCAATCGGTGAGTCAATCCAGGGCTATGCTGTGGTGTGCTCGGGGTGTGTGTAACCAAGATTTGGGGTTAGTGTTAGGGTTAGGGTTACGGTTTGGGCTTAGGGTTAGAGTTTAGTTTAGGTTTAGTGGTATAATTAGGGTTAGGGGTTAGGCGTTAAGTTTCTGGTTTGGGTTCGGTTTAGAGTTGAGGGTTTGGGGTTATAGTTTAGGGTTTAGGGTTAAGGTTAGGGTTGAGTGTTTAGGTTTCGGGTTTGCTGTTAGGCTTTAAGGTTAGGGTTAGGCTTACGGTTTATGGCTTACCTCTCTGAACTGCTGCATGTCTACACTCCGTCTCGTACACTACGCTCTTCTTCAGACACCCGCATGCTGGAAATTCAACAATACAAACGCAAGACTCATGGCTTTCGCACCTGCTCTTGCTTTGGACCCCACATTTGGAATTCACTTCCACAAGACCTTAGACACTGCTCAACCCTGTCATCTTTTAAAATCCAACTGAAAACCTTCCTCTTATCACAGTATTTCCATCCTAACTAATATCAGTACCCAGTTTCTGCTACAGTCATTGTATGTGTGTTTGTTTGTGTGTGTGTGTGTGTGTGTGTGTGTGTGTGTGCGTGCGTGCGTGCGTGCGTGCGTGCGTGCGTGCGTGCGAACTTGCGTGTGTGTGTGTGTGTGTTGTGTGTGTGTGTGTGTGTGTGTGTGTGTGTGTGTGTGTGTGTGTGTGTGTGTGTGTGTGTGTGTGTGTGTGTGTGTTTATAACACTTTTTGTCAATTGTTTTGGTAGGACTAGGGTTAGAATATCATATTTAGGTTAATATGTATCATGTGAGCGCTCAGCGCGTTGATGAGCGCATGATAAATGTACATTATTATTATTATTACTATTATTATTTTTGGGGTTATGTTTAGGGTTAGGGTTAGATTTATGGTTACGTTTAGGGTTAGGGTTGAGGGTTCATGATTTGCAGTTAAGGTTTAGGGTTACTGTTGTGCTAAGGATTGAGGGTTTACGTTTAGGTTTTTGGATTATGGGTTAGAGTGAGCGTTAAGGTTTATGTTTTGGGTTAGGTTTTAGGGTTAGGGTTAGCTTGAGGGGTAGTGTTAAGGTTAGCGTTGAGGTTAGAGTTAAGGTCAAGGTTAGTGTGAGGGTTAGCGTTAGGGTTAGTCTGAGGGTTCGAGTTAGGGTGAGCGTTGAGGTTAGAGTTAAGGTTAAGGTTAGGGTTAGGGTTTGTGTTAGGGTTAGTCTGAGGGTTCGAGTTAGGGTTGATTTTTAGGGTTATGGTTAGGGGTTGGGCTTACGGTTTAAGGCTATGGTTAGGTTTAGGTTTATGGTTATGGTTTAGGGTTAGAGGTTACGGTTAGGGTTAGTATTAAGGTTAGCATTGAGGTTAGAGTTAAGGTTCGGTTAGGGTTCGGCTTAGCGTTAGGGTTAGTTTGAGGGTTAGAGTTAGGGTTAGCATTGAGGTTATAGTGAGGGTTATTGTTTGGGGTTGATTTTTAGTGTTATGGTTAGCGGTCAGGTTTACGGTTTAGGGTTATGTTTAGGGTTTAGGGGTTAGTTTTTAGGTTCAAGGTTTGGGATTAGGGTTTAGGTTTAGGGTTAGGGTAATCGTAAGGTTTATGGTTTAAGTTTTGTGGTTAAAGTTAGGGTTTATGGTTTAACGTTAGGGTTAGGGTTAGGGTTCGGCTTAGGATTAGGGTTAGGGTTAGGGTTCGGGTTCGGGTTAGGGTTAGGGTATATATAATATCAACTGTCTGCTCGTGCGGCTTGGAAGGACACTTGCGCATCCAGTCCAGCTAATGGTTACTGACGGAACTGAGAGTAGAAACTGGACATAAAGTCATGGGAACATTTGAAGGCAAAATCCTTGTACGACCTTTTTCATCCGTGGGGCAAAAGAGTCAGTCAATGGTTGATTTTATGTCTGTTCACAGCAAAGTCATATTTGACCAAAGAAAAGAAAAGGGGGGGGGGGGGAAGGCGTGGGGGGTGGGGGGGGGGGGGGCGTAGGGGGGTGAGGGGGGGGGGGGGGGGTAGGAGAGAGGGGGAGAGAGTGGAGAAATCTATAACAGTAAGTTGTGACTGGATACAAACAATTTAACAAGTGAAGTAAAATACCTTAGAACAAATGAATAACCCCAGTATCCTTAAAAAAAAGAAAGAAAGCATTAACATCATAACGATTTTTGATAGAACTCACGTTCTGTGAATGTTTAGTGTTTCGACAGAGCTTGTTAAGTGCCTTGAACGAGAAAGTATCGCAGGTTTATTTTCAAGCTTTTTCTGTTGGACAAAATATGTTTTCAGAAGGTGTACAGTGATTTAAATCTAGTATTTTTTGCCGTGTCACATAAAACTGGTGAAAATGTTTCCAAATAATTATCTACAATTTGACGTGACTGATTTGCATTGGGAACTGTCAGTTTTCAGATAAGTGTAGAAAGTTCGAGAGGTTATGCTGGTAGGCCTAAGTAGACTACGTTGGTTCCAATTTTTGCTTCGGCTCTCGTTTAATGACCTACATTTATAATGCGCCGATCCATGCTGATCGACGCCATGGGCGCTCACATGATGCATGTTAACCTAAGCACATGATCCTGTACACATGTAGAGCACAATCCTGCCAACCGAAATTACCTAAAGTATGAATTGAAGAAGAGGAAATTAAATCAACAAGCAAAAGCAATGAAAATATAGATATATTAAACGGATCTGCAAACACAGAGGGAGAGAGAGAGAGAGAGAGAGAGAGAGAGAGAGAGAGAGAGAGAGAGAGAGAGAGAGAGAGAGAGAGAGAGAGAGAGAGAGAGAGAGAGAGAGAGAGAACAGCAACAACAACAATAACAATTTCAGTATCCGCTGAACAGACAATGATATTTAACTCACTTTTGTTGACGAGTAGGACAACCAAGCTAGCTTTGGACTTCCTATGTGTGTGTGTGTGTGTGTGTGTGTGTGTGTGTGTGTGTGTGTGTGTGTGTGTGTGTGTGTGTGTGTGTGTGTGTGTGTATGTGTCTGTTGTCTAACATAGATTTGTAACTAAGACATGTAGTGTGACACCAACACCAACACAAACAGATCTTTGCAGTCAAACGTATTTATTTCTTTGTCGTGTTGCAGCAGAAACAATTTCAATAACAATTACACGTACAGATCTCGTTCTCAGTTAAAACAGCATGCTGCCGCTGAGCAGCGCTGACAGCATGGGGAACAGGCCCCTCAGTATCATCCTCGCCCCGCAGGGCTGGGAAAACCCTGAAAAATTCCCCCCAAAAAAAAAACAAAAAAGGTAAGAAAACAAGGGGAGAGGGGGAAGGGGGGGATGGGGGAGCGAGAGGGGGAAGGGGAAAAGGAAAAGGGGACCGGAGGGGGGGAGGGGGGAAGAGCTTTGGGGCCAGGGGAAAAAAGGGAAACCGGGGGGGGAAAAGGGTTTTAGAGGAGGGGGAGGGGGAAGCAAGTTAAGGGGGAAAAGTAAAAAAGGGGGGTTTTACCCCAAAAACCCAGGGGCCCCCGGGGGGGGGGAAGGGGGGTGGGGGGTTTGGGTTTGGGGTTTTTTGTGTGGTTGGTTGGTTGGGGGGGGGGGGGGTGGGTTTGGGGGGGGCGGGAGGGAGAACGGGGGGTTTCGTTTTGCCCCTGCCGGGGGGGGAGGGGGGCGGGGTTTGTGGGTGTGGGGGGGGGTCCGCGGGCGGGGCGGGGTGGGGGTGGGTGGTGGGGGGCGCGGGTGGGGGAAGGGGGGGTGTGGGGTGTTGGGGGTGTGGGGTGTGTTGGGTTGTGGTTTTTTTTTGTTTCCGGGGGTGGGTGTGTGTGTGTGTTACCTGGCAAACAACCCCCGGGGAACAAATAAAATATTTTTTCCCTTCCCCCCTCCCCCTCTCTCCCCCCTTCAACTCCCAATTTCTCTCCCCCCCCCCCCCCCCCCCCCCCCCCCCCCCCCCCCCCCCCCCCCCCCAACCGAATTCTCGCTCCAACACCTTTTTCTCCCTCTCTATACTCTTCCCCCCTCTGTCATCCCCCACTTTCTCTCCCCCTCTCTTCATCCCTTCCCCATCCTCTCTTTCCCAGTATCTCTTTCTGTCCTCTTCTGTCTCTCCTTTTAACCCTCTCTCTTTACGCACCCCCCTACCCCCATTTCTACCCACCCCCCTCTCTCTCTCCTTCCCGAACCATCTCTCCCCTCTCCTCACTTTTTCTTCTCCCACCTACCTCGCCCCTCTCCCCAACCTTCTTTCTTTCTCTCCAACCGACTATCTCACTGCCCGTCTTTCTTATTTCTTGTTTCTCTCTGTCTGTCTGTCTGTCTCTCTGTCTGTCTCTCTCATCTCTGTCTCTGTCTCTGTCTGTCTGCCTGTCTCTCTCTGTCTCTCTCTGTGTCTCTGTCTGTCTGTCTGTCTGTCTGTCTGTCTGTCTGTCTGCCTCTCTCTCTCTCCCTCTCTGCTCTCTCTCTATCTCTCCTCTCTCTCTCTCTCTCTCTCTCTCTCTCTCTCTCCCCCTCTCTCTCTCTCTCCTCCCCTCTCTCTCTCTATGTGCCTACCACCCTCTGTCACACTCCCCTTTTCTCTCTGTCTATATGTCTGTCTCTGTCTGTCTCTGTCTGTCTGTCTGTCTGTCTGTCTGTCTGTCTGTGTCTCTCTCTATCTCTCTGTCTGTCTCTGTCTCTCTGTCTCTGTCTGTCTGTCTGTCTCTGTCTGTCTGTCTGCTGTCTGTCTGTCTCGTCTCTGTCTCTCTCTGTCTCTGTCTGTGTGTCTGTCAGTCTGTGTGTGTGTGTGTCTCTCTCCCTGTGGCTTATTTGAAGCTCATTGTTCCCCTTCTGAAAAGGTATAAAAGTGTTACATTTCCTGTTCTAACAAGGTATACAAGCGTAACTGCGACGTCCAACATTTATTACATTACTAGTTTACTGCCTAATAATAACGTATCTAGTCAGTTGGACCTTTTTATTTGTGTAAACTAGCGTGGAAGTTCATTGTACGAACTTGTTTGTTCTGTTGTCTTTGCTGCCCCTTTGCGTGCTTTGTTTTCCTTAATTTTACGATTCTGTTGAATTTTGGTTTTTCGCTCTCTTTGTGTAAATGTACTTTTTTCTAGTGTTATTGTTTTCTTTTCTTTTTCCGGTTCTTTTTTCATAATTTCCATCGTTTATTACAATGTTGCGCGTTGGTCCAGAATGTGTACCATTTGTATAACAAGGTTCCTGATCTGTGTTGTATTCCTTAGCCAGTCAACGCCTAACTATAACAATTTGGTATACGAGTCACGACTGACTCCAAGAATTTCTGAGCAGGATATTAACATTCAAAATTATTGTATTTCGAGAAAAGATTCAATTGTTATTGGACAGACTTGTATTGCAGTATACATACACAACTCTATTGCTGACATTACACTCAGGCGTCAAGACCTTGAAAGTGACCTTGCCGAATGCATTTGGCTTGAACTGAAACCAAGTACGAACGCTCCTAATATTGTTTATATATTATTATTTTTTATACAGAAACCCTTCTGCTTCTTATGAATGGTTTGACAACTTTGTACCAAAATTATAGATAACATGCCATACTGTTAAACCCAATTGCTGATATTTCTGTACTAGTAGATTTTAATATTGATTTTACTAAAGCCACAACTCTTCATGACTACTATTACCACTGCTAGGCATTAAACAACTTGTGAAATCACCTACTAGAATTACACAGACGTCTGCCACTCTTATTGACCATATATACACAAACAACCCAGACGTAATCACCGAGGTCAGTGTACCTGACCTGAGCATAAGTGACCACCATAAGTACCATAAGTACGAACGCTCCTAATATTTTTGTGTTTTTTATACAGAAACCCTTCTGCCTCGTATGAATGGTTTGACAACCTTGTACAAATGATAGATAGCATCTCCCTTTCTTCTCCCACCCACCTCGCCCCTCTCCCCAACCCTCTTTCTTTTTTAAACCCCATGCTGATATTCTTGTACTAGGAGAATTTAATATTGATTTGCTAAAGCCACACTCTTCCTGGGACTCTACTATTACATTGCTAGGCTTAACCCAACTTGTGAAATCACCTACTAGAATTACATAGACATCTGCCCTCTTACGACCATCTCTACACAAACAACCCAGACGTAATCACCGAGGTCAGGTACCTGACCTGAGCATAAGTGACCATTTGTCCCATATCTGCTTCAAGATCGATTAAGTAGCAAAATGTGAGCCCAAAACCCATTCATATATATCATTTTAATAAGGCTGCCTTTTTCAGTGACCTGCACTGGGCCCCGTTCACTGAAGTCCTGAATTGTACTGATCCCGATAAAGCCTTGGCGACACGGTACGATGTCTATCTCACTGTTGTCAGTAGAAATGCACCTTTAAAGCGCAAGCGGGTAAAACATCCAAAGTTACCACCATGGCTTAACAAAGACAACGAGGAAACAATGGCAGAGAGAAACAATCTAAAGAGAGAAAAATGTTTCCCTGAATACCAGAAATTAAGAAATAAAGTAAACAATCTTGTGAGAAAAGCAAAAAAATAATACTTCCAAAAGGTCATAGAGCGTGATAACAATATAGCATTTGTGTGGCGTGCTCTAAATGTGTTTACGAAAGGACATCGTTCTCTGCCGACATCCCGAAGAATCTAACTGCAAATGTTTTCAATAATCTGTTCCTGTCTGTGTCAGAATCATTAATAAAACCAAGAACAAATGTATATGAGTGCTCAAATCCTCTACATGATTTCTGCAAACAAAAAATAACGGGCAAGACCCATTTGTCTTCCCATATCTCTCCGTTTCGGAACTAGGCAAATACATATAGAGGCTGGAAAACACAAAATCGTCCGGTCTGGATGTATAAGCAACCAGCTACTAAAATGCCATTGCCATACATAATACACTCGTTTACATATGTTTTTAATTTTATGCATTGAGAAAAAAGTTTTTCCGTCTGAGCTCAAAAAAGCCAAAGTAGTTCCGTTTCCAAGCTCGGATAAAACAAATCCAACCAATTACAGACCAATATCACTTCTGTCTGTTTTGTCAAAGCTTCTCGAAAAGCATTTGCAATATTATTTAAATGATTACTTAGAAAAATGGCAACTCCTTCACCCCTTCCAGTCTGGATTTAGACGGTTGCATGTATAAAAGCATACATACTAACTTGCTGCTCTCTCTCTCTCTCTCTCTCTCTCTCTCTCTCTCTCTCTCTCTCTCTCTCCTTCTCTTCTCTCTCTCTTAATTCCAATGTTTCTGTAGACTTCTCCCCCCGTTTGTGCCGTGGAAAGGGATGCGTGTGCGCTTTACCGAACTACGCCTGTTCCATGGATAATCTACAACTCTTTCTTCCCTCTGGAAGACAGGGACCGTGTGGTTTGTTTTGATGCATGGTGATTACCATCTGTTTTTTCACCAACCCCATCCCGCGCCCCGTCCACCCGTCTGTCTTTTTCTGTCTGTCTGTCTGTCTGTCTGTCTGACTCTCTCTCTCCCCCAATGTGTACAGACACAAAGACAAAGACACACGAGCACACTCGCAAGCACGCACCCACGCACGCACAAACACATATACATACAAAGACACGTACACGTGCACGCACGCGGGCGCTTTATTTCATGAACTAACACACACACACACTCACACACAACACACCCACACAACAACACACACACAACACCACACAATCACACCACACACACACACACACACCACACACACACACATCACACCACACACACTCACACACTACGACACACACACACACACACACACACACACACAAACACAACTACACACACACACACTCACACACACACACACACACACACACACACACACCCACACACATCACTCACAACACACGACACACACCACACACACACCCAAACACACACACAAACACACACACACCACACACACACACCACACACACACACACACACACACACACACACACACACACCACACACACACACACACCACACACACACACACACACACACACACCACACACACACACACACACACACACACACACACACACACGAAACGCACGGAAGCACGCGCGCGCACACAAACACCACACAAATACAAACACACACACACGCCTGTTCATGAAAATTCTACAGTTCTTCTTCACCTCTGGAAGACAGAGGACCGTGTGGTTGTCTTTGAGCATGGTGATTACATCGTTCTTTCTCAACCCCATTCCCGCGCCGGCCACCCATCTCTGACTGTTGTCTGGTGCTCTGTCTGTAGTTGTCTGTCTGGTCTGTAGGGTATGTCGTCGCGTCTCTCTCCTCTCTCTCTCTCTATCTAGCTACGGCGCTCTCTCTCTCTCGCTCTCGACCCTATCATCACCGGCACGAATGATTTTCTTGAAACAGGGATCTCGCAAGTAAAGGCCGCTATCAGCTGGATATTTTGGTTTGAATAAAAACGTGACGGTTTAAAAGCAGTCGTATAGACAGCGTCTGAAACAACACACATTCAAAATGAAAACCACGAGGATGTATTGATAAGGGAAGGACCTCTGGCCCTCTCGAACCAATCCATCGTACACCATAATCCAGATAGGCTGGTAGTGGTGTGCTGTCCAAAACACCGGTATCGACCATCGTCACAGTCATCCGATTAGCTAGTTGGGGAGATGTCACCACAACACCCGGTATTACCTTCACCATCGTCACCTCATCAGCTTAGCTGTAGTAGTAAGCGTCCACAACACCCGGATTCATCCATCGTCACCCACTCCAGATTAGGGGGTTGGGTTAGAGTCCCAAAAAACCGGTAGAATACATGGTTACAGTGTTTCTAACATAAGTAATCACCAAGATTACCAGTTAGGATACTGCTTCCCACAACAACGCGAAGGACGATCAAAATCAAAAGGATACTAAAATAAAACACATAAATAGGCAGCCCACCTCAACCCCAAGCTATACAGACATCAAAGACACGAAACACGAGCAAATCGCGCAAGACGCAACACGCACCGCAAAAACCATTATAATACAAAGAAAGCACAATGTGCAACGACAACGCGCCCGCGCGATTCATGAAAAGGACCACAAACACACACACACAACACACAACACACCACACACACAACACAACACCAAACAAACAAACACAAACACACACACACACACAACAAAAAACACACACACAAAAACACACTCGAATATAAGCCCGAAGACCAGATGTGGAATCTATTACTCGAAGACGTTGAGGTGTGTCATGTGATCATCAAGTGAGCTTTGCGTCTCTTCTGAAAAGATAGAACGTTGCAATAAATATACTCAATATGTAGATAGAGACTGCAGGACATTCTGAAAATGAAGAACGTGAAATAATATATATAAAATATATTAGATAGAATATGTTCATACAGTCTGAAAATGATTGAACGTTGCAATAATACATATAAATACATGTACAGACAAGACGTACAGAGTCTGAAAATAAAAAAACTAAACAAACAAACAAACTAAAACTAGGTGAAAAATTAAAAATTTAATATAATTAATTTCTGATTGTCTGGTTTCTGTTTATATATATATATATAATTTTATATATATAAAATATATTTTATATATATATAAAATATATATATTATATATATATATATATATATATGGGTCATTCTCCTGAAAACTGGCCCAAAAGGGGGTTTTTTAAAAAAAAATTAAATTAAAACTTGAAATTTTTTAAACTACCGCTATATTTTTGATGAAATGTTTTGGGGAAAAAAGGGGAAAAAGCCAAAATGGGAAAATTCTTTTCATTATTTCTTGCGCGGGGAAACCTTTTTTTTTAAAAATGGGACATTTCATGGCCCCCTTTTTGGTACATGGTTTTGGGGAAAGGGGTTGGCTGTTTGCAGATATTTCCTTGGAATCGTTCACGATTGAAAAAAAACCCAGGTTTCTTGAGAAAAAAAGGAGGCCGTTCTTACATCAAATGGTTTTTTATTTTTGTTGCTTGCTTTTAACAGCCCCAAACAAAAAAAGATAACAGTGTCTCGCACTTCCCGATGGTGTTTCTGAGTTTTATCACGATATTGGGGCTTGTTCAAAAGGAAACAAAAAACTTTTTTTTTTTTCATCAGTTTAAAGTAGATAACCCTTTTTCACCTTTTTTTTAATGCTTTTTCGGATAAACAAAAGTGATACGAAAAAAATTACAGTCATTTCTTAAAGGGGTGGTTGACGTGGTTTCTTACAAAATGGTGTAACGTGCGGGGCACACAAAATAATTATTTCTGCTTGTACCATTGACTTTGACCTACCCTAACTCCAGCCCACATCAGCTGACTTGCGGCGGAAACGTTTAAACCTCTTTTTGGGGTTTGGGGTTTTGGGGTGTTTTAAAATTTTATTAAAAAGGAAAGCATTTGGGGGTGCCCTTTTGGGGGTGAGGGATGTAACGCTCGTGACACATATTTTTTCCCCAAATCGGCTAAATGTTTGTTTGCAATCTTTTGTAACTAAATTTGGGTTATTGGGGCTGCACCAGCATGACCGGAATGTATGCAAAAAAAAGGGGATTTTTTCAAGGTCAAGGTCACAGTGTGGGCTAATATAATAAAAATATGACAGTTTCTACTATTTTTTTTTAGTTCTAAACCAGTGAGTCCTTTTTTTAAACCCAAAATCAATTTGAGTTAGATCATCATAAGCAAAAAAGTGTCCCCTGAAAATGTTGGATTGCTGTGTTTCCCAAAGGGCAAAGTACACCAAGGTTTAAAATTTTTAGTTTTTGTTTTTTAGAACCATCACCTGAAACCCTTTGTAACCAAAAACCCCGTATGGTGAGACATTATTATAAGCCAGAGTGTCATATGCCCAAAAATGGGTTTCTATCTTCAACGTCAAGGTCACAGTAACTGAATTTCGGTTTTATACAATAAATATGACTATTTCTGTTAAAATGTTCTTAACTGCTGATTTTTTGGGGGGACCAACTTAGTTTGAAAGTGATGTTCATAATTTTTTGTCTTGTGAAAAGGGTTTTTTGGGTGTATTCAAGGTCAAAGGGCACAGTGAAGGTTCCCAACCTTTAGGAATGTTTTCCCCGGGCAATATTTGATGGTCAAAAAAGTATGGTGATCTCATCATCAGCCAGAGTATCATTCAGGAATATAAATTTTTTATGTTCAAGGCCCAAAACCACAATCGTTTCTATTAGATCTTCAGAAAAACTGAAACCTTTTTTCAATCCAAATTAGTTTGATGGGTTACAAAACATCACAAGACAGGCTAGGACACCGTGAAAAGATGTTCTTGCTTTTAAACCGGGCGTGAGACAGAGAATATGGCTTGGGGGACTGTGGACTAGATTGCTGCCACTCTTGGGTATCCCGGGTATCTAAAGCAGGGGTCAATTCCGGTTCCAATCAAAAAATTTGGGAAAAAACATTGCTTTTGTAAGGGAAAATACTTGTTTATTAAGTTTTTTTTGGGCGATGGTTCAAGTGTGTTATTCTTATATCCTTTTGTACTTGTGATGATGTCCACATAACATGTGAGACAGTTACTAATTAAGTGCGATTGGTTATTAACTTTAGAAAGCAAGAAACAAATATCCCTCTGACATGTATATTTATATATATGGTTCAGACCAAGTTAGTGCAATGTACCCCCCCGCCCCCACCCCTCCAAATTACTTTGAGAAAAAAGAAAAGAAAAGAAAAAACTAAGGAAAAGAAATGTGTAATCGATTTCGTGCATGTCTGTACTTCGAAGAAGACACTTTAAACCAAAATCGTTAAAGAGGCAGGACAGTTTTTTTTTTTTAGTTTTTTTAACGTCAGAAATTACAGATATTCCTTTATTAATTAGGAAAAAATTTATAATAAAAAAAGGGAAAAAGTCAAACTGGCCACTGAGCCGGCTCTATTCATGCCTTTTTTGGTGTCTTCTGTAACACGCAAGACAGTGACCTGACGTAACATAATGCACAATTAACCCCAAAAACTGTCACCCTGTCAATTTTTTGTTTATATTTGTGTACACAAGAGATGTCAAGCTTTATTTCCCCCAAAAAATAGCATTAAAAAAATTTACACTTTGAATTTTTTACCACTTGTCACAATTTTGACCATTTTTTAGGAGTGTTAATATATATATCCCGCAATCCCAAAAAATAGAAAATTTGGTCATATAACGGGGAAATTTTCAATACAGACCGGGTTTTTCAGAGAGTCCGAAAATGACAGAACCTTATACCCCGACCATTGTATACAGACAAGTCGGTCTGAAAATCTCCAGTGTTTGTGGGCAGACCGCGTTGGGCCCCCAAACAAAATAGTGCAGAATTTCATGGCGGCTGGTGGTACGAGTAGAAACACACTAACAGACGGAGGACATCATTCTTACCAGCAAAAGTAATGACCCCAGGGTCAGGAGAAGGCAAGCCAGTGGAAGAAACATGGTTTTGTCCGTGAAGTCTGGTCTTTCCCCCGCGTTTTCAGCTTCACGAAGAGAACGTCACTTTGAACCGGGCTGTCCTAATTCGTTAAAGGAGTTAACCTAAAAAATAAAAAAAAAAAAAATGAATCGCAAATTTTCCAAAAATTGGGGGTTTTCCCCAAACAACAACAACAACAATAATAAAAATTTTTAATATTAATTTTTATAAAATTTTAAAAATTTTTTGTATTTTTTTAAATTTTTTATGGATAGGGGTGAAAAAAGGGGAACCATCTTCCCATTGGTGGGAATTTGTTTATTTGTGGACTTGTGGGAGGCGCAGCCTTGTCTTGGGACCCACAATGATATAGTAGTTAGTGAGTTACCCTTTGAGGGATGATTATATTGACTTGACCTGACTTGACTTTAGCCTACATTTTGGATCATGCTCGTGTCGAACCATGTTCGGCGAACTAAAAGTTCAAAAAAAACAAATATAGTTCGTCAACTGTCGAATTTGTTCGGCGAACAAGATTCGCCCATAAAAAAGGGGGTTTAACACCACTTCGCAGGGGCCCAAAAATAGATTCAGGTGGAATGCCTGACAACCTCCGAGCACCCTTTTCGGGCACCTTCCCCCAAACTCTCCGATTTTTTTACGCCACTGAAGGGGGCCTCTTTATCCCCAGACTGTCCACCGACCGGTCAACCCCCTCCAAAAGGTTTGGGTACTAATGATTGGAAGGGCCCAACAGCACGTTGAGAATAGAAAAAAAAAAGGGCCCGCCCCGATTCAAACGATCGAGGTTTTATTTGTGCTGGTGTCCTTTTTTGGGGTTAAATGAAGGCCTTATTTTATTTGAGTTGTTGAACAAACTTACTACTGTTTGAGCACCACAAAAATGCTCGTTGCTGAAGTTTTCAGGAACCTATGACGTAACTAAATCGGCAGTGGCTGAAGGGAAAGGATGTTAAACCGGGGGTTGGAGTTCTGGTACAATAAAACTGTGGAAGCAGCTTGGCTCCCAAGCACCTACGTAAACATGAGACCTCCACCTCGGGTAAAAAAAAAAAAGAAAAAAACAAGAACATCCGTCTCGATTCAAACGATTTTGGTTTTATTTGTGCTTGCGTAAGCAAGTGGTCTTAAAAAAACTCTGATTTATTTGAGTTGTCTGTTACAAACTGACTGCCGTTTGAGCACATCAAAAAACTGTTCGTTAGCAGAGTTTTTCGAGACCCAGGCGTAAACAACTATGGAGTGGTTGGGGAAGGATGTCGTAAACCCGTGCTTGGAGTTTGGTCCTCGATATCAATCTGCCATCCACCCTCCCCTTTTTTCAGCTGTCGGCTGCTTACCCCACGTGCGCATCGCCCCCCCCCCCCCCCCCCCCCTTTCCCACCCCCTTCCCCCTTTGCCCCTTTCTTCCAGCATTCAGGCCAGATCGTTTGGTATCTAATAAGGTCGTGAAAGTTCATTAATTTTTTTTTTTTTTTAAAATTTTACGTCAGATAAATCGGAGTTTTTTTTTTCTTTTTTGAAGCCCTTCTTTACTTTCTCAGCTGATACAATGCTGCACCAAAAACAGATAGAGCACACATTTCTCAGCTTCTATAAAGCTGCCCAAAAACGATAAGCACACATTTTCAGCTTCTATAAAGCTGCAAAATACAGATTAACTTTCTCGCTTCTATAAAGCTAAAATCAATGGCACACATTTCTGCTTCTTAATGCTGCCCAAATGATAGGGACACTTTCTCGGGTTCTATTGCTGAAATCGATGAGCCACATTTTTTCAGCTTCTATTGCTAAAAAAAAAACAGATGAGGGACACTTTCCCGAAGTATAGGGGCTGGGGGGAAATACAGATGGAGAAAAACATTTCTCGCTTCTATAATGCCCCCGCCCAAACCCCCAAAATCGGAAAAAAAAAGGGACACTTTCTCGCTTCTAATAATTGGGTTGGGGCCCCCCCCAAAAATGGGTGAGCCACTTTCTCCTTCTATAAAAAAAAGGTGGGGCACCCCCCCAAATTTAACAGATAGGGGGGGACACTTTCTCGCTTCTATAGTTGCTGGGGGGTTTTCCCCCAAATACAAAAAGGGGGTGGACACACTTTCTCCTTTTATAAAAACTGGGAAAAATACAGATGGCACACTTTCTCGCTTCTATGTGCTGTACCAAATCAATGGGGAAAACATTTCTCATCTTCTATAATGCTGACCAAATAAAGGGTAAACACTAATGTTCATCGGGTGTGTGCCCTCTGTTCAGAGGGCGGAGGGTTTGGACAAGAAACCGCACAGTGAATTTTAAAAATTTTTAAAAAATAAAAATTAAAGATCTTCGGTATGCGCTATTCCTGGTATCCCAAACTCATTGCGCTTTACAATCTTCTCCCAAAATTTTCAAGTTTCACAAACATAAAATTTTAAATACAATAACAAAATTACGGGGTTTGCCTTGGGAAAAATAAAAAAAATTAACATTAATTTTACCAAATTTTAATAAACACACATACTAAGTAAAAACATTATACACGTAATAATTATGCATTATTACAAGTGACAATAAAATGATGACGGCCTGTTATGCATGATATTTTCTACATATAATTTGTATATTTTTTTGTTTTTTACCTGGGCAAAGGAGGTAGTGGCACCTGCATAAATTATTTTATGTGTGTGTGGTGTGTGTGTGTGTGTGTGTGTGTGTGTGTGTGTGTGTGTTTGTGTGTGTGTTTGTGTGTGTGTGTGTTTTTTTTGTTGTGTGTGTTTTGTGTTGGTGTGTGTGTGTGTGTGTGTGTTGTGTGTGTGTGTGTGTGTTGTGTGTGTGTGTGTGTGTGTGTGTGTGTGTGTGTGTGTGTGTGGTGTGTGTGGTGTGTGTGTGGTTTGGGGATCTTAGAAAGAAAAGAGAAAACAGAAATTTGAAAAGGTTTGATTTTTTTTTTTTTTTGGGGGAACGAATTTTTCGGAAACTTTTTTTGACTT
>JABMCL010001254.1:2500-10000 GCA_018857735.1 Alviniconcha marisindica
AAGGAAAACCGGGCGGAATGACTGAAGAAAAAAAATCAGTGAAGCTGTTATAAATATTTGCGCCGTGCACGTTTGGAGACCATCATCATACGAAATGCTTGCCGCCTGAAGTCGATTATCGTACTTTCGTTCAAATACATGAGTGCAGTAATGTAACAAAGGGTGAAGAACATTGTTTGTGCAAAGGCTTTCAGTTAAACTTTTGGATACTCAGAGTGATTCTAGGAAAGCAAGTGTGACTCTAGAAGATCCACTGTGACTCTAAGAGGAGATCCATTTTGGGGCTCTAGGAGTTCCAGTGTGGCCCCAGGAGACCCAGTGTGGCTCTAGGAGTTACAGTGGGGCCCCAGGAGATTTTTCTAGGAGTTACAGTGTGGCTCTAGGACGTCCAGTGTGACTCCTGGAGATCTAGTGTGGTTCTAGGAGTTACAGTGTGACTCTAGGAGATCAAGTTTGGCTCTAGGACGTCCAGCGTGACTTCTGGAGATCTAGTGTGGTTCTAGGAATTACAGTGTGACTCTAGGAGATCAAGTGCGGCTCTAGGAGTTACAGTGTGGCTCTAGGATACCCAGAATAATTCGAGGAAACCAAGTGTGATTCTAGAAGAGCCACTGTGACTCTAGGAAGCGATCCAGTGTGGCTCTAGGAGTTACAGTGTGACTCTAGGAGATCCAGTGTGGCTCCAGGAGATTTAGTGTGGCTCTAGGAGTTACAGTGTGGCTCTAGGAGTTACAGTGTGGCTCTAGGAGATCCAGTGTGGCTCTAGGAGATCACGTGTGTGGCTCTAGGAGTTTCAGTGTGGCTCTAGGAGTTACAGTGTAACATTAGGAGATATACTGTGACTCTAGGAGATCCAGTGTTACTCTAGGAGATCCAGTACGTGTCACAGTCGCAGGATGTCAACCTTACATCGCTGGATTGAGACATACGCAGTAACACTAATTTTACAGAACAGTACGGACAAGAGGACAAATTCAACAGACATGGAGTATAACACCACATCGGGACATTCAGGATGCATTAGCCTCCAATACCAAGACTTCATCCCTTGGGACAACCCCGACAACATCATCAGTTTCCAAGTGGAGGACGTGATGCGGAGACTGAAAGACGTGGTGTTTCTGCCCATCTTGTTCCTGATTGGCGGGCCTGCCAACGTCATCAACATGGCGGTCTTCTACAAGCAGGGTCTGAAGGAACGCATCAACGTGTGTCTGTTCGCCTTGTCTCTGGCCGACGGGCTGTACCTTGCCAACAACATGCTGTGGTATGGTGAACAGCTCGTTTACAGTTCACCACGAAAGAAATGTAAAAATATGATTGGTCTTGTGTGTGTGCGTGGTGAGTGTGTGTGTGTGTTGTGTGGGGTGTGTGTGTGTTGTGGTGTGTGTTGTGTGTGTGTGTTTTTTTGTGAGTGTGTGGCGTGGTGTGTGTACGTGCATCGCGTGTGTTGCTGAGAGTGTGTGTGTGCGCGCGTGCATGCTGCGTATGTGCGTGCGGGGGTTGGTTGTGTTGTGTGTGGTTTTGTGTGTGTGTGTGTGTGTGTGTGTGTGTGTGGGGTGGTGTGTGTGTTGTGTGTGTTTTAAATGGTATTGTTTGTGAGATTTTGTGTGGCCTGCTCATGCGTGGTTATGTGCGTGCGCGCGGGTGTGTTGTGTTGTTTTGTGTTGGGGGTTGTGTTGTGTTGTTTTTGTGTTGTGTGGGGTGTGTGTGTGTGTGTGTGTGTGTGTGTGTGTGTGTGTGGTGTGTGTGTGTGTTTTTTGTTTTAAATGGTTTTGGTATAATCTGTTTGTTCGCTTTTCTTTCAGGTTTTTTGGGTTACTAGGGCAATGTATTATTCACGTAATAGAGTAAGAACGCCATGTGTTGTTAGTTGACTGCGTGTGTATCATAGGTTAGCAAATTATGTCAAGTTATACTGGCAAAAGTGTGTACAAGAATGCAAGGCAAATTGGTCACAATATGATAAAAAGTTATTTTAACGTACAGATTTTCATGCTAGCAGCCATATTTGACTTGTACGATTTCAATCAAAATCTTGATTATCTCATAGTTCTGATCTAATGAAAGCCTCACAATTCACGCGGCTTTTGATTTGATTAGCTCATATCTATTGCAATCATAGACTATAGTTTATTATGTCTGAGAACTAGAGCAAAAATAACACAGAGAGAGAGAGAGAGAGAGAGAGAGAGAGAGAGAGAGAGAGAGAGAGAGAGAGAGAGAGAGAGAGAGAGAGAGAGAGAGACATACAGACAGACAGATAGGCAGACAGAGACACAGAGAGACAGACAGAGACATACAGACATACAGACAGACAGAGCAGCTAACTAAATTCACAAATCAGTTTTGAAACTACTGAAAAGAATGGGGGGGGGGGGGGGGGAGAAAAAAACAGCAACACACAACCACACACACAACAACCCGCTCTCTAAACACACTAATCAATCTGGCTTCTGTCGTTTAAAATATTGTTCCGTGCAATGAATTGATCTTTCCCCAAATTAGCATTAGTAGGGAACAGTAGTTTTTTAGAGGGGAGGGGAGGAGGGGATGAGAGAGAGAGAGAGAGAGAGAAGGAGAGGAGAGAGAGAGAGAGAGAGAGAGAGAGAGAGAGAGAGGGGAGAGAGAGAAGGGGACTCACACCACACACACACACACACACACACACACACCCCCAAAATAGACATGCAGACAGACGACAGATAGACATGCAGACAGACAGGCAGGCAGGCAGGCAGGCAGGCAGACAGACAGATATAGAGAAAACAAACGGACAGACAGACAGACAGAGACACAGACAGACAAAGACACAGACAGACAGATAGACATGCAGACAGACAGGCAGACAGGCAGAGACAGACAGACAGACAGACAGGCATGCAGACAGGCAGACAGACAGAGACAGTGACGGAGAGACAGACAGACAGATAGAGACAGACAGGCAGACAGGCAGGCAGGCAGGCAGACAGGCAGGTAGAGACAGAGACAGACAGACAAACAGGCAGGCAGAGACAGAGACAGAGACAGACAGACAGACAGGCAGGCAGACAGACACAGACATAGAGTGATCTCTCTACATGCCGACCTACATCAGTCTGTTTGGTCAGTCGCTGTGGTACTATCAAGCCCTACATTCATTTGTCTTTCACCTGAGTTAGATACGGGCCGGTGATGAAGACCATGACGAACCACTACCTGTTGGGTTTCTACGGGTTCACCTGGGTTTCCCAGGTCCTGTCCGCCATCATAGCCAGCGAGAGATGCTTCTGCATCCTGCAGCCTCTTCGCTCCCAGACCGTGCTCCGGACCTCCACCATGACCGCCATCATCGTCGCCGTCTACGTCGTGGTGGTGGGTTTGTACTTCCTTGTGGCCACTCGCTACTACATCGTCTGTGCTTACGACTCCGTTAGTGACAGCATCATTATGACGATCACGGGTGGCGAGTTTTACCTTCGACACAAGGGACTGGTTGATTTTTTGGACGTCTTTGTGTACGGTGCGGGCCTTCCTGGATTCGTGATGGTGGTGGTGACGACAACGACGATAATGACGGCGATAAAGCTTCGTCAGGCTGCTGCCTGGAGGGCCGGCACGTCGTCCAGTGGCAGCGTGTCTCCACGAGAGATCGCTCTGACCAGGATGCTCGTCTTCAACTCCGTCTTCTTCATCGCCTGCGTCTTTCCCATCGCCTTGTTTAGGTCAGTTGGTTTATGACCCGAATTCCCGCAAGGGACAAAGAAGTACTAAACAAAACATCAGTAAAGAAGACTCTGATTCCCGTCATCCGTTGCAACTTGCAACTCTCCTTTAAAATCTATTGTTAAAAGAAGAAAGAGTCGACAGATGGGTGGGATCAAAGTGCTTCTTTGCTGTGTAAGAAATACTATTGAACGTTCAAGAGAGTTGGTGCTAGTGTTAGCAAAGAGTAGGATTTATTTTTCTTTCTGCGTTTATTTCCTTTCCTTTTTCTCTCTGAGTGTGTGCAATGTGTAGAGAAACCCAGATAGAGAGCTGCAGAAAACGATTCCACCAAGTTACAGAAGTCCTGTCCTCTGAAATCGATTGTGTGTGTGCGTGCGTGCGTGCGTGTATGTGTGTGTGTGTGTGTGTGTGTGTGTGTGTGTGTGTGTGTGCGTGCGTGCGTGCGTGCGTGCGTGCGTGCGTGCGTGCGTGCGTGCGTGCGTGCGTGCGTGTGTGTGTGTGTGTGTGTGTGTGTTGTAAAGCGCCCTGTCCTCCTACCTTGTGCTGTAGATGGGCGCTCTAGAAATCCTCTTTATTTTTATTTTTATTATTATTATGTAATGGAGTGGAGTGGTAGGACAGGACACAGACAGCGGAGTCAGTAAAATGGAGACCACAGCAGGCGTACGGCAGCAATCAGGTTTTATTTGCTCAGCAGCTGACAATTTTCAGCACACTCAAAATCCTCACGCGCACGCATAGATAAGAGAACGGCGCGGGCCGCAAGGAACACACGCTATCGCTACAATCAAATCGGCCCTCTGGACCACAAAATGGCTGACAATTGTGTTTCCTTGGCCCGCACAAATACAGTTTCCTCAGAATAACTAAACTAATTAAAACATAAACCACATCAAATAAAAGCTGCAGTTACAATCTTTTAAACTGTATAAACAAAATGTACACACATGACTTATTTTATTTACAACAAGAGTGGGAAGTGTGGCTTGCGCCTGTCTATAAACAGATTCCGACAACTAAATCACAACTAACACAATGTACAAAATATAACTGTCACTAAAACTTACATCAGAATAAAGAACACGCTCCCACGGTTAAAACGGTACATAACAATTACAATACAACGCTCTGTAAGAGAAGCAAGACACACCAAAGACTAGCACTAAAACAATCGGTGCGAACTTTCGCCTGGGGCGCGTTATTTTAGTCGCAGCAGCGCTGATAGTGATATCAAGTAGTCTATGAATATAACTTAGCTTCTACAGTACACAATACTCAATAAGTTAATTTCAACCCGAAATAAACACTAAACATGAAATCAGCTAAGCAAAATACTATACGACAAAGCACTGATCGACACAGAATTACTTTAATCGAGTCAAAACAACGATTCACTACTATTCACTAGTACTAAACAGAGAACGCGCCATGCAGACGACGGCTATAAAAAGAATGGACCCAGAGAGGCATCTTTGTGAGCCGGTTTGGCCTAGCGGTAAGGCGTTAGGCTGGTAAGCGGAAGGACCTCGGTTCGATACCGCTTCAGCTCTCCTTTCTCTTCAAAAAGGTTGTGGTTTGTGGACACTGTCTTGTGACTTTGTCCACCACTTCCTCCTGAAACATTAAAATGGCTCTCATCGCTGCCCATCTTAATGCAGAAGTCATTCTGGTGGTGACAGTGTAGTGATAGGTATATAATCTCCCTCTCCCCCCCCCCCCATCCCCCCCCCCCCCCCCCCCCCATTCTCCCCGTCCCTAATAAGCCGTACGGTTTCTGTGGACGTTAAGCACCATGTTTACTTAGAGGCATCGGGAGAAAACAGATTTGAAACTGGCGCGCACCAGCGGCTATCGCCGGTCGGCTGTGTGAAGGCCATGTGGCGTTACGCTACACGCCGCGCTTCAAAACAAAAGCGTCGTCTGCTCCGGTTCCCGGGTTACTAACAGTACAGTAATGAAATTGCACGAATCTGATAACCGGGGCGGGATTGCCGTTAAAACGTACAAAGAGCACTTGCTCACATCTATTATTATTATTGACATGCAGGTTCGTCTTACCGTTCATGCCAGAGATGAACGCGGGACGACGTCACCACAACCTTTTCATGACGGGTCTGTGGGTCCTCATCATCCTCTCCTACATCAACGCCACCTTCAACTTCGTGGTCTACTACACCATGGGCTCTCGCTACCGACACACCTTCTGGGCACTGTTCGGCAGGAAGACCAGGAAGAGTGAATCCAGCAGAGCACCTGACACTGAAACAGTGGACTGATAGCTTCGTTGAATCCCAGGACTGTTTTCTATGTGGTCCGGATTTTCAGGTGGAGTTGGGGAGAAGGGGGCAAGTTGAATGGTAAGCATAATGAGGATTATACTGGCATTCTGCATTCTGCATTCTGCAGCTACTGCTCCGGGGCCCCATTTTGCAGTTCCTTCCCCCGTTTTTTAATTTTTTATTTTATTTGTTTGTTGTGTTTTTGTGTGGGGTTGGGGGTGTGGTGTGTGTGTGTGTGTGTTTTGGGGGTGGGGTGTGTGTGGGGTTGTGGTGTGTGTTTTGTGTGTGTGGTGTGGTGTGTGTGGTGGGGTGTGTGTTTTTGGTGTGGTGGGTGTGGTGTGTGTGTGTTTTGGTGTGTGGTTTGTGTGGTGGTGTGTGTGTTGTGTGTGTGTGGTTTGTGTGTGTGTGTGTGGTGGTGGTGGTGTGTGTGTGTGTGTGTGTGTGTTTGGGGGTGGGGGTGTGTGTGGGTGGGTGTGTGTGGGGGTGTGTTGTGGTTGGGGGTTTTGTGTGGTGTGTGTTTTGTGTTTTGTGTGTTTGGGGTTGTGTGTTGTGTTTTGTGTTTTTTTGTGGTGTTTTGGTGGTGTGGGGTGTGTGTGTGGTGTGTGTGTGTGTGTTGTTTGTGTGTTGGGGTGTGGTTTTGGGGTATGTGTATGTGTGTGTGTGTGTGTGTGTGGGGCGTGTTTTGGGGTGTGTGTGGTGTGTATGTGTGTGTGGGGTTTTGGTGTGTTGTTTTTTTTTGTGTGTATGTGTGGGTTGTGTGGTGGGGTGTGTGTGTGTGTTGTGTATGTGTTGTGTGGGGTTTTGTTTTGTGTTTGTGTTTTTGGGGGTTTTGGGGTTTGTTTTGGTTTTGTATGTGTGGTTTTGTTTGTGGTGGGTGTGTGTGTGTGGGTGTGTTGTGTGTGGGTATGTGCTGTGAGTGTGTGTGTGTGTATGTGTGTGTGTTGTTTTGTGTGGGGTTTTGTGTGTGGGTGTGTGTGTGTGTGTGGGGTACGTGTGCGTGTGTGTGGGGCGCGCGGGGCGCGCGCGTATGTTGTTAGTGTTTTTTTGTAAAGAGCCCGGTGCTCCCCCATTTTGCTTTAGATGGGGGTTTAGAAATCCTCTTTCTTCTTTTTCTTCTTCTTCTTTTATTATTATTATAATTTTTTTCTGTGAGAAGAGTTGCGGGTTATGGAATTTAATTTAAATTTCAAAAAAGAAAATCTGAAACAAGAATGATTGCTAGCGTTCTAAATCAAGATCCAAACACACCAAAGGTTAAAAAGAACGCTATTAAGTTTGACAAAACACAAAACACGCCATTTATTTTGAGAAAACCACATGACGAAACAGGTCAACCAAAGGCAGATAAGTATCCTAGATCTCATTTTTTACTGTTTAACTTTTGTGTACGTATTGTTTTGTAGCTTGAAAAAGGATTACCCCGTAAATCCGCACGTTTATTTTTTGTCAAAATAAATAGCTTTCTTTGTAACCGTTCATGTGTTGGGACTTTAAGTTAGCTTATTTCCACACT
>JABMCL010001254.1:15000-17500 GCA_018857735.1 Alviniconcha marisindica
TGGCGCGACAATCAACACACATTTGCATAAATTTGCAAGCCAGCCTCGAGGAGAGCGGCTGTTGTGCGTATAAAGGAGTGTTTTGCTACCAATCCACGAGTCCCACACAAAGACTATGTATATATACATAATTATACAGTTCCGTCATCCAGCCCATCCAAACCAAGGGAGATAATGCACGTTCGGTTGACCTTTCACCTAGCTGTGGCAAGGGACACAACGCCAGACAGCTTGAATGGATTAACAACAAAAGAGAGAGAGAGAGAGAGAGAGAGAGAGAGGAGAGGGGAAAAGGAGAGAGGGGAGAGAGGGGAGAGAGAGAGGGGGGGCTTGGGGGGGGGGTGGGGAAAAGGGAAGAGAGAGAAGAGGGGAAGAGAGAAAAGAGAGGGGGAGAGAAGAGAGAGAGGGGGGGAGAAAGGGGAGAGGGGGAAAAAAGAGAGAGAGGGAGGGAGGGGGGGGAAAAGAAAAAATGGGGGGGGGGGGGTGGGGGGGTGGGGGAGAGAAGAAGAAGAAGGGGAAAAAAAAACAAAAACAAAAGAAAAAACAAAAAAAAAAAACAGAGAAAAAGAAAAAAAAAAAGGGGGGGGGGGGGGGGGGGGGAAAAACAACAAAGCCCCAAAAAACCAAAAAAAAATTTTCGGAAAAAAACCTTCATTTTTGAAAATGTTTAGTATGCTTAAATAAATCTCCATTTTTCCCGTAATACCTTGCTTCAGCCCCCCCCCCCCCCCTTTCCCCCCCCCCCCCCTCCCCCACCCCCCGCTAACCAAAAAATATGTAGGATTGAAAATTTCTCTTTCCCTTTCCCTGCCCATTTTTATTTCATCCCCCCCCCCCCCCCCCCCCCCCCCCCCCCCCCCCCCCCCCTAAAACAATTTATGTTGAATTAAAAATCTCTAATGCTTTCTGTATTCCTTACTTAAGCCTCCCCCCCCCCCCTCCCCCCCCCCCCTCCCCCCCCCCCCCCCCCCCCCCCCCCCCCCCCGCCCTTCACCCCAAAAAAATTTTTGGGGAATTGCAGATGCCCCAAAAAGTCCACCGAGTTCAATGTCGGTTTTCTTGGGACTGCATCAGGTTTGAAGCACAAGGCCCCAAAAAACCCAAAGTCGGAAAAATGAAACCCCGTAAAAGTAGAAAGACGAAGAGAAAAAACGCCGGGGAAAAAACAAAAACAGGGGAAATGGCATTAATGAAAAACCATTAATCAAAATTTAAATTTTTAAAACCAATGATGGCCCCTGAGATATACAAGGGCCCAAACTCCAAACACTGATTTACAACACCCTTTCCCTTTCCCAAACCCACTCCCGTATTTAGTTACGCCATAGGGTCCAAAAAAACTGTCAGCTAACGAGCATTTTTTCGTTTGTGCTCAAACAGTAGCCAATTTTGTTAACAAAAAACCCCAAATTTAAAAAAAGGGGGCGTGCCCATTTATAGTCCCAACAAATTTTACCCCGGGCACAAAAAAAACAAAACGTTTAAATGGGGAGGGAAAAACTCCTTTCTTTCCCAAGGTGTGGATCCCTTTCTCATTTTTTACGTGGGGGTTTTGGGGTGGGGTTTTTTCTTCTACGTCATATTTTTTATACCTGAACCTTTCGGGGGGGCCCCGGGCCGCGCCCGGGGACAGCTCCGGAGAAAAAGGAGTGCCCCTTCAGTGGGGGTAAAAAATTTTCCGGCAGATTTTGGGGAAGGAAGGTGCCGGAAAGTGATGTTCGGAGTGTGACAAGGGTCGTGACAGTGTAATACTCAATACCCCCCCCCCCCCCCCCCCGCAACTCACCCACCTACCAACACACTAACACATCCCACATCTGTCATATAAAGTGGCAATGGAATAATAACTGCAGCTGCGAAAGGAAAGAAAAACAAAACAAAACAAAACAAAAAGCAAACAAAACAAAACCAGCAAAGATCCGACGTATATAACAAGAACCAACGCACATGACTGTACACGTCATTAAATAATCACGTCACTAACAGCGATGCTCTTAGCAATGACTGCACGGCCATCACATGTAGCTCTGGTAATCAGAATGGTTGTATAGATATTAATATTGTGCGAGGATAGTATTACAGTCCTAGTCTATAGATCGGACTAGTTTCTACTCTGAGCTTTGTTTCCGACTTTATTATCGAAAATGTATGTGTTATACAGATAATGTGCCGTCTGCATAGGCTGATGTAATGGTGGCACGGTGACAAACATTAAATAAGGTCTGTGGTTTTACAGAGGAAGGACGAAGTACTTCCGGGACAAAGTTCAGATTCCGGTGCATGAAGAATGCCGAGAAAGAGACAAAAAAGGCGAGAAACCGGTTTTTGGCCCCGCGGTTTAAGGGGCGTTGGCTTGGGAAGCGTAAGGACTCGGTTTTGTGCCCCCTTCGGCTTCCTTTCTTCAAAGGTTTTTGGTTTTTTTGGTTGGGGCACTTTTTCTTTGGTTTGGGTTTGTCCCTCAAATTTCCACTTTAAAACCCTTTAAAAAGTTAAAATTCGC
>JABMCL010001784.1:0-5000 GCA_018857735.1 Alviniconcha marisindica
TGTGTGTGTGGTGCGTGCCGTGCGTGGTGGCGGGTGGGGCGGCGTGCGTGCGTGAGGCGTATTTGGGGGTGCGTGTGTGGGGCTTTGTTTTATACTTGTTTTGTTCTCCTGTTCGGTAGATGGCAACTGAAGAAGAGCAAGGAGAAGATACGAATAGCAGAAAAGCCAGCGTACTTTTCAACCAGAAAGTGAGTTTTATTGAAGGACGTTGTCTTGCCTAGGCTTTGCTGGTTGACTGGCTGGGATGGTTGACTATCTGCTTGGTATGTTGGTCAGTTGTATCATTATCATTCTTCAGCGTGCCGTTTCTACCTTCACTATGACTATTTTACTCACAGAACGTGGAATACTGGAAAGACAGCGATGTGTTGCACTGCTGATGGCAACGTGCTGGTTTATTCACAGAACGTGGCATACTGGGAAGACAGCGGTGTGTTGGGTGCTGATGGCAACGTATTGGTTTATTCACAGAACGTGGCCGGAGACATTGGTGTGTTGCAGTGCTGATGGCAACGTATTGGTTTATTCACAGAACGTGGCATACTGGGAAGACAGCGGTGTGTTGGGTGCTGATGGCAACGTATTGGTTTATTTACAGAACGTGGCATACTCGGAAGACCGCGGTGTGACGGCCAGCTACCAGCCGAGCCACCAGACCTCAGACAGCAGCCATGTTGATGTCGAGGGCACTTAGATCGTGTTGCTCTTGAAATAAATATTGATGATTTCAATCGGTTGGACTTTTATCAGTGTGTGTTTTTGTGTGTGTGTGTGTGTTTTTGTGTGTGTTTGGTGTGTGTGTGTGTGTGTGTGTGTGTGTGTGTGTTTTTGCGTGCATGCGTGTGCGTCGTGCCCGTGTGTGTGTTAGTGTGCGTGCGTGGGGGGGGTGTGTGTGTGTGTGTGTGTGTGTGTGTGTGTGTGTGTGTGTGTGTGTGTTGTGTGTGTGTTTGTTTTGTGTGTGTGTGTGTGTGTGTGTGTGTGTGTGTGTGTGTGTGTGTGGTGTGTGTGTGTGTTGAAAAACCGGGGCCCCCATTTTGTAAAAAAAAAAGCTTTATTATTATTATTATTATCAACCGCTTCAAAGCATCCTCTCCGTGTGTTTCTGAGACGAATGGCAACACACACCGCTGAGTCTGAATTAAGCTTGCCCTAATAACGGTCTTCAATCCAACCCACAGCACAGGTAGATAGCAGCGGGATTAACGTATACAAGGTGTGCGATAACCGTTCAAGCGGTCAAGTGGCCTGTGGATCACATCAAGATATCACACAGTCTCACGCTGAGGGACTTGAACGCACGCGCCCTGCTGCAGTACGTCCCACGGTCGAGGTCACTGCATTGGGGGCAGAAACCCAGCCTGATGAACCGACGACTGCGGTGCTGAGGACTGTTGATTAAAGACATTATGTTGGCATTCGTTTTTATTTTGTTGGAGGTACTTTGTGTGAGTTGAAGACCAAAGGGAGTCACTTTTCGCCTGAAAAGGAAGAGGACCGTTGTTGTGTCAGTTTTCTGGCTGGAATTGTGTCTGGGGGCATAACCCTAATGTGTGCTTCTGTCCACCTGGTTTTAAAAACATTTGTTCTCTCTCTCTCTCTCTCTCTCCTCTTCTCTCTCCCCTTTTTCCCCTTTTCCTCTCTCTTCCTCTCTCTTCTCTTCGGGTTCGAACAAGGTGTAACGCTAACCAGGCTGGTCTCCAGGTAAGGATTAGTTCTCTCTCCTCCTCTCCTCTCTCTCTCTCTCTCTCTCTCTTCTCCTCCTCTCTCTCTCTCTCTCTTAAAGGGTTTTTAGGGGAAAACCACCTTCCCCGGTGGAAAGTTACTTTTCTCTCTCTCTCTCTCTCTCTCTCTCTCTCTCTCTTTTTTCTCCCCTCTCTCTCTTCTCTCTCTCTCCTCTCTCTCCTCTCTTTTTTTTTTTTCTCTCACTTTTTTGGGGAACTATAAAAATGCTTTAATCAATTCTAATCGTCTTATAAATTTGTTTGTGGTATTCCTTTTATTTTTTTGTAGTTAAGCAAGACTGGTTTTAAAAGGTTGGACCTAACCTACATCCTTGAAAAATTTTTCAATTCGTGTTCCCCTCTCTCTCTCTCTCTCTTCTCTCTTTTCTCTCTCTCTTTTTCTCTCTCTCTCTCCCCTCTCTCTCTCTCTCTCTCTCTCTCTCTCTCTTACAAACTTTCAAAATAAAAGTAACCGTCGTCAGAACTATCCATTCGTGAGAAGTTTATGTGAGGATTTTTGTAACATTTAGAGATACGGAGTATTTTTTCAGCAGGCTAAGCCAGAATTTGTACCTGAAGCTCGTAAAAATATGTAGTGACCATGTCTCAACTGAGATCATTAATTATTTATTGAATTACAGGTTAGTGAACTAATACACAGAACTCTTGTTTATTTTGAACATTTCCAAGAAAAAACTAATTTCCCGCAATTTTGTGTGTGTGTTGTTTGTGTGTGTGTGGTGCGTGCGGCGTGCGTGCGTGGTGTTTTATGGTTGGGCTATGTGTGTGGGTGTGGGGTACGTGCGTGCGGTATTTTGGTGTGTATCTGCGTGCGTGCGGCGGCTGCGTGTGTGTGTGTGTGTGTATACACACTGCAGTATTCAATGCATCAAACACATGCAGGCTGTGTGGAACTGGGGGGGTGACGTGACCACTTGAGTGAATCACAATCAACAGGCCAAACAGCGCCGGTGACGGCAGCAGTTCCGGGAGCGACAGCCGACCCGCGTCTCTTTACCTCCTGCGACTTTGAGACAGGCTGTGGCTACGTCAACGGGCCAGGAAACTTCACGTGGACAAAACATGACGGTTCCACAATGACAGTGGGCACCGGACCCTCTGGAGACCACACACCGGGACGTAACGGCAAAGGTAAGTCACAGGCCCAGCTACAGTGAGTCCTGACCGCCAGGGACGTAACGGCAAAGGTTAGTCACAGGCCCAGTTACAGTGAGTCCTGACCGCCAGGGACGTAACGGCAAAGGTTAGTCACAGGCCCAGTTACAGTGAGTCCTGACCGCCAGGGAAGTAACGGCAAAGGTTAGTCACAGGCCCAGTTACAGTGAGTCCTGACCGCCAGGGAAGTAACGGCAAAGGTTAGTCACAGGCCCAGTTACAGTGAGTCCTGACCGCCAGGGAAGTAACGGCAAAGGTTGGTCACAGGCCCAGTTACAGTGAATCCTGACCGCCAGGACGTAACGGCAAAGGTTGGTCACAGGCCCATTACAGTAAACCCTGACCCCGGGACTGGGGGTTGGTCACAGGCCCAGTTACAGTGAATCCTGACCGCCAGGGACGTAACGGCAAAGGTTAGTCACAGGCCCAACTACAGTGAGTCTTGACCTTCTGGGACATAGTGGCAAAGGTTGGTCACAATCCTACTTCAGTTACAGTAATTACAGTCTTGCACCCGAAGAAGATTTTTTTAGTTTTTGTCGAAAGCGTTTGTGTGTATGATTGTTTCCTTGTGTTTCGTCGCACTGGTGAGTACATTTCCCCAGATCTGTTCTATTTTTTTATATTTTTTATATATATAGTGAATTTGGGTACACCAGAGAATAGCGCTATACAAAAGTTATCTATTATTACTATTATTTAACCAACCTCACCAGCAGTTGTTCCCTCATTGCTCAGGAACCTAGAGGCAAATGTGTCACAATTTTCGGACGATAGCTAACGCTACACTATCAGTTCAACAGAATGTTTCTGCACTAGGAGAGACAGCGCTCTGGGCCATTGCACTGTTTCATTAATATCGTGTGTGCGTGCGTGTGCGAGCATATGTGTCTGTCTGCCTGTGTGTGTGTGTGGTGTGTGTTTTTTTTTTTTTTTTTTTTTGTGTGAAGAGGCAGGGGATGGGTGTGGTGTGTGGTGTGTGTGTGTGTTTTTTTGGTGTGTGTGTGTTTTGGGGTGTTGTGTGTGGGGGTGGTTTGTGGGGGGGGGGGGAAGAGAGAGAGAGAGAAGAGAGAGGGGGAAGGGGGGGGTGTGTGTGTGGTGTTTTGGGTGTGTGTGTGTGTGTGTTTGTGAAAAAGAGAGAGAGAGAGAGAGGGTGTTGGGGGGTGTTTTGTGGGTTTGTGTGTGTGTGTGTGTGTGTGTGTGTTTGCGGGGGGGGTGGCGGCGTGGGCGGGGTGCGGGGCGGGGGCAAAGTGCGTGCGTACGCGCGCGCGTCCCTTTGTGAAGGCGAGGGGGAAGGGCGGGGATAGTCACAAAACTGTCCGTAAAATCAAACCCAACGGTGTAAATAAAGCTGAATCCAAACCGATTCGAACCCCAGTCTGCCTGCAAACCTGTGTGCCTTAATACCACAAGACGAAACCGCCTCCTATGTA
This sequence comes from Alviniconcha marisindica, assembly GCA_018857735.1. Classification (NCBI taxonomy): domain Eukaryota; kingdom Metazoa; phylum Mollusca; class Gastropoda; family Provannidae; genus Alviniconcha; species Alviniconcha marisindica. The sequence continues at coordinate 4,331 of JABMCL010001784.1, forward strand.
TAGGTACAACAACTGGCATTTTTGTCTGTGTCCCAAGGACACTACGTTTCCTATGTATAAATCCAACAAGTGGAAGTGTTGTCTGTGTCCCAAGGACACTACGCCTCCTATGTATAGATCCAACAAGTGGAAGTGTTTTCTGTGTCCCAAGGACACTACGCCTCCTATGTATATTGTACAACAATGGCAGTGTTGTCTGTGTCCCAAGGACACTACGCCTCCTATGTATAGATCCAACAAGTGGAAGTAACAACTGTCAGTATTGTCTGTGTCCCAAGGACACTACGCCTCCTATGTATATGGTACAACAACTGGCAGTGTTGTCAGTGTCCCAAGGACACTACGCCTCCTATGTATATGGTACAACAACTGGCAGTGTTTTTGTGTCCCAAGGGCACTACCGCCTCTGTGTATAGGGACAACAACTGGCAGTGTTGTCTGTGTCCCAAGGGCACTACGCCTCCTATGTATATGGTACAACAACTGGCAGTGTTGTCGTTCCCAAGGACACTACGCCTCCTATGTATATGGTACAACAACTGGCAGTGTTGTCCTGTCCCAAAAGGCACTACGCCTCCTATGTATAGGTCAACAATGCCATGTTAATTGTCTGTGTCCCAAGGACACTACGGCTCCTATGTATAGGTACAACAACTGGCAGTGTTGTCGT
>JABMCL010001784.1:10000-12500 GCA_018857735.1 Alviniconcha marisindica
CAGCAACACCAGAGGCTATTTTAGCTCTCCACCCACTAGAGTTGTGCTTCAGTGAGTAAGGCTGATGACTATACCCTCAGCAACACCAGAGATGCCCTGGCAAGTGTTCCATTCCCTAGAGCAATGTTGTGCTTTAGTCAGTAAGGCTGGTGACTATACCCTCAGCAACACCAGAAATGCTCTAGTTTAGCTCTCCATCCCATAGAGTTGTGTAAGTCAGTAAAGCTGGTGACTATACCCTCAACAACACCAAAGATGCCCTGGCTAGCTCTCCATCCCATAGAGTCGTGTAAGTCAGTAAGGCTGAGGACTATATCCTGAACAACACCACAGATGCCCTTTAGATGCCCCTAAAGATGTGCTTCAGTCGGTAAGGCTGACGACCACACCCTCAACAACACCAGGGACGCTATCGTTTAGCTCTCCATCAGCTAGAGTTGTGCTTGAATATCTAAGACCACACCCTCAGCAACACCAGAGTTCTGCATCCACTAGAGTTGCGCTTCCGTCAGCTAAGCAAATAACCACACCTTCAGCAACACCAGAGTTCTCCATCCACTAGAGTTGTGCTTCAGTCAGCTAAGCAAATAACCACACCTTCAGCAACACCAGAGTTCTCCATCCACTAGAGTTGTGCTTCAGTCGGTTAAGCAAATAACCACACCCTCAGCAACTCCAGAGGGGACCTAGCTTTCCTTCAGTCAGTTAAGCTAATAACCACACCTTCGTTCAGTCAGCTAAACACCTTTGTCCAGTCAGCTAATAACCACACCTTCGTTCAGTCAGCTAATAACCACACCTTCGTTCAGTCAGCTAAACACCTTTGTCCAGTCAGCTAATAACCACACCTTTGTCCAGTCAGCTAATAACCACAGCTTCGTTCAGTCAGCTAATAACCACACCCTCGTTCAGTCAGCTAATAACCACACCTTCGTTCAATCAGCTAATAGCCACACCTTCGTTCAGTCAGCTAATAGCCACACCTTCAGCAACACCAAAGATACTCTAGCATTCCATCCCCCAGCGTAAACGCCGGTGCTTCTGTAAGTTATGGTACGTGAGGGTGTCCCTGAACATTACATATAGCACTGAGTGCACTCTAAATGGTGAACGGTAGGGGTATCTTCAGTTGTATTCTGGTTAGCTGTGGTGCTGGTGTACAAAACAGCTTTTCTGTTGTTTTTATTGACTCCTTTACTAGCATTTTTGCGATGTTCCTTTTTTATTTGACATTATCCCCCTCCCCCTTTGTGCGTGTGTGTGTGTGTGTGTGTGTGTGTGTGTGTGTGTGTGTGTGTGTGTGTGTGTGTGTGTGTGTGTGTGCTGAGAGAGAGAGAGAGAGAGAGAGAGAGAGAGAGAGAGAGAGAGAGAGAGAGAGAGAGAGAGAGAGAGAGAGAGAGTGTATGAGTGAGTGAGTGAGTGCGAGTGTGTTTTGTTCATTGGCTTTTCTTTTTCTTCCCCCCCCCCCCCCTCCCCCCCTCCCCCTGCCCCCACCCCGCCACCCCCACACACACATATTCAAAAACAATAATGCAACAGGAGCTATGCGTAATCGTAAATTAATTTAAGCATATAAAAAAAAATCAACATTATTTATTTTAAAAAAAATAATCAGAAGTCAGAGACGACTCAGTGGATAGCAGACCTCCAATGAAGCGTGATATCCTGTCTATATTCTATGCCAACAGGAAAGTACCTGTACTTCGCTAGTTCGAGCACGTCACAGCAGCAAACGGCTGTGCTGATCAGTGCACCGCTCAACCACACCAGCCCCAGGTGCATCTCCTTCTGGTATTACCTCTCCTCCACTCTCGGGGCTGCTCGCATGCTGGTGTCTTATACCAGCACCGACGCGCACCAGCCTGTGCGCATTTGGAACAGCTCGGGGCCGTCTGGGGCGTCTCGACAATGGCGTCAAGGCCACGCGGCGATCGGCACTGCTGGAGTGCATCAGGTAGGCCATTGCTTATCCCCACACACACACACCCTCCTGGTTTTTGTGTGTGAGCTGGCTGGTATAACGTGTCGGACTTTCGCAAGAAGATGGCTCTAAAGGCGACTGGAAAAAGAGTCCCATAAAGTTTGCGGACCAATTTTTGTTAGCAGAACTATGGTCTGAGCTATCTGAGGAGCAGGTGCACGGAATAATCATGTCATTCTAAAACGTCGCACAGTTTGAAGATGCAGCCATTTGAATATCAGCCTATTTTAGAATACGTGAGCCGGTTTGGCCTAGCGGTAAGGCTAGTAAGCGGACGGATGTCGGTTCAAGTCGATTTCGGCAAAAATTGTGGTTTGTGGACACATTCTTGTGACTTTGCCCCTTCGCAATTAAAGAAACATTAAAATAGCTCATGCCGCTGCCTGTCTTAATGCAGAAGTCATTCTGTTGGTGACAGTGTAGCGTTAGGTAGCCTACAGTTCCCCCCCCCCCCCCCCCCCCCCCCCCCCCCCCACCCAACCACACCACCCCACCACCTTCTGGGACCTCGGTTCCCGC
>JABMCL010001784.1:15000-22500 GCA_018857735.1 Alviniconcha marisindica
CACACAACACACAACACACACACCACAACACACACACAATACAAACAACACACACACACATACACACACACATACACACACACACTCTCACCGCTCAGTACACCTCCACCCCTTTCTCCCACACTCACCCACAAACTCGACTAGTCAAGCTCTCACTCCCTCTACCCACCCTCTCTCCACAAAGCCCCCAACACGGGCCAGTAACAGCTTACATACGTAAGCAGGGAGAGAGCCGGTTTGGCCGAGCGGCAAGGCGTTAGGCTGGTAAGCGGAGGGGCCTCGGTACGAATCGCTTCGACTCTCCTTTCGCTTCGAAAGTTGCGGTATGTGGACACTGTCTTTTGACTTTGTCCCTCACAATTTATGAAACATTAAAATGGCTCTCATCGCTGCCCATCTTAATGCAGGAATCATTCAGGTGGTGACAGTGCAGCAATAGGTATATAATCTCCCTCTCGACCCACCTCCATACCCCCGTACCCCCTTTCTCCCCGTCCCTAATAAGCCGTATGGTTTCTGTGGACATTAAGCACCATGTTTTTGACTTACTTACTTACTTACTTAAAAACGGGGAAAAGCCGAGCTAGGGTAGATAAGCTTCCATCCATCAGTAGTAGAATCTCTCCGCTAGAGTACCCTCTGTCGTTCTTTTGCAATGCCCACAGCGAGCACACCCCAGTCGGTGTCCAGGCATGCTGTGACGACAGAGGCGAAACCTGTAACAGGTGCGAGTACCAGACTTGCCAGCCAGTGGTCAGGTCTGACGACAACCCGAGCGTCAGCACCACGTCAGTCTGCGTCTGCAGCAAAATCAACAACGGCAACAGTGCCTGTGGCAACCACACCGCTGTCTGGGTCTACTGCACCGCTGTCTGGGTCTACAACACAGGCACCGCTGTCTGGGTCTACTGCACCGCTGTCTGGGTCTACAACACAGGCACCGCTGTCTGGGTCTACTGCACCGCTGTCTGGGTCTACAACACAGGCACCGCTGTCTGGGTCTACTGCACCGCTGTCTGGGTCTACAACACAGGCACCGCTGTCTGGGTCTACTGCACCGCTGCCTGGGTCTACAACACAGGCACCGCTGTCTGGGTCTACTGCACCGCTGCCTGGGTCTACAACACAGGCACCGCTGTCTGGGTCTACTGCACCGCTGCCTGGGTCTACAACACAGGCACCGCTGTCTGGGTCTACTGCACCGCTGCCTGGGTCTACAACACAGGCACCGCTGTCTGGGTCTACTGCACCGCTGCCTGGGTCTACAACACAGGCACCGCTGTCTGGGTCTACTGCACCGCTGCCTGGGTCTACAACACAGGCACCTCTGTCTGGGTCTACTGCACCGCTGCCTGGGTCTACAACACAGGCACCGCTGTCTGGGTCTACTGCATCGCTGTCTGGGTCTACAACACAGACACCGCTGTCTGGGTCTACAACACAGGCACCGCTGTCTGGGTCTACAACACAGGCACCGCTGTCTGGGTCTACAACACGCACCGCTGTCTGGGTCTACAACACAGACACCGCTGTCTGGGTCTACAACACAGGCACCGTGTCTGGTACAACACAGACACCGCTGTCTGGGTCTACAACACAGGCACCGCTGTCTACAACACAGACACCGCTGTCTGGGTCTACAACACAGGCACCGCTGTCTGGGTCTACAACACAGGCACCGCTGTCTGGGTCTAAACACAGGCACCGCTGTCTGGGTCTAAAACACAGCACCGCTGTCTGGGTCTACAACACTGCACCGCTGTCTGGGTCTACAACACACGCACCGCTGTCTGGGTCTACAACACACGCACCGCTGTCTGGGTCTACAACACACGCACCACTGTCTGGGTCTACAACACACGCACCACTGTCTGGGTCTACAACACACGCACCCTGTCTGGGTCTACAACACACGCACCCTGTCTGGGTCTACAGCACACGCACCACTGTCTGGGTCTACAACACACGCACCACTGTCTGGGTCTACAGCACCACTGTCTGGGTCTACAACACACGCACCCTGTCTGGGTCTACAACACACCACCCTGTCTTGGTCTACAACACAGCACCGCTGTCTGGGTCTACAACACACGCACCACTGTCTTGGTCTACAACACAAGCACCACTGTCTGGGTCTACAGCACCGCTGACTGGGTCTACAGCACACGCACCGCTGACTGGGTCTACAGCACCGCTGTCTGGGTCTACAACACACGCACAGCTGTCTGGGTCTACAGCACCGCTTTCCGGGTCTACAACACCGGTGTCTGTGTCTACAGCACACGCACCGCTGCCTGGGTCTACAGCACCGCTGTCTGGGTCTACAACACACGCATCACTGTCTGGGTCTACAGCACCGCTGTCTGGGTCTACAGCACACTCACCGTTGACTGGATCTACAGCACCGCTGTCTGGGTATACAGCACCGCTGTCTGGGTCTACAACACACGCACCACTGTCTGGGTCTACAATACACGCACCACTGTCTTGGTCTACAACACACGCACTACTGCCTGGGTCTACAACACACGCACCATTGTCTTGGTCTACAACACACGCACAGCTGTCTGGGTCTACAGCACCGCTTTCTGGGTCTACAGCACCGCTGTCTGGGTCTACAGCACCGCTGTCTGGGTCTACAACGCACACACTACTGTCTGGGTCTACAGCACCGCTGACTGAGTCTACAGCACACGCACCACTGACTGGGTCTACAGCACCGATGTCTGGGTCTACAGCACCGGTGTCTGGGTCTACAACACACGCACCCCTGTCTGGGTCTACAACACACGCACCGCTGTTTGGGTCTACAGCACCGCTTTCCGGGTCTACAGCACCGCTGACTGGGTCTACAACACACGCACCGCTGTCTCTGTCTGGGTCTACAACACACGCACCGCTGTCTGGGTCTACAGCACCGCTTTCCGGGTCTACAGCACCGCTGACTGGGTCTACAGCTCACGCACCACTTTCTGGGTCTACAACCGCAACATCAGTTGTGGTTGTGTCTAAAACAGCGTCACATCTGCTTGTGTCCACAACGTCGGCAACACCGCTGCCAGTGTCTGCCACAGCTACATCATCACCGGTTCATTCTACGGCAACATCTCCACAGTCTGTGCCTACAGCAACAGCAACAGCTGCTGCCGCGTCTGCATCTACATCTGTATCAGCTGCAACGGCGATATCATCACTGATGTCCAGCGAAAGAGCACCACCACCGTCTTTGTCTCCAACAACATTTTCATCGCCTGTAACAGCAACGACAGCAAGACCATCTCTGCTTGTGTCCACAGCGGCCAAAACGACAACACCTCCAGTGTCGACAGCATCGCCACCGTCTGTATCCACAACGACGACGTCTACGCCGGTTGCGTCTACGGCAGCAGCAACAACGCCCCTAGCTCTGCCTGTGTCGGGAACAGCGGGAACGGTACCACTATCCATGTCTGCAACAACAACAGCGTCACCCCTGCCCGTGTCTGCAGCATCACCACTGCTTACGTCTACAACAGCCACATCACCGCTGTCTGGATCTCCAGCAGCGTCAACATCACAACTACACGTGTCTGCAACAGCAACAGTTCATCTGCCCGTGTCTACACCAGCAACGTCACAACTGCCTGTGTCTTCATCAGCAACGTCACCACAGGCGGTGGGTTCAACAAGGGCAACATCACAACTGCTTGTGTCTACACCAAGGTCACGACTGCCTTTGTCTATAACAACAACAACAACAACAACAACAGCAACACGACTGCCGGTATTTACAACAACAACACCACGACTGCCGGTGTCTGAAATAACAACAACAACACGACTGCCGGTGTCTAAAATAACAACAAAAACACCACGACTGCCGGTGTCTAAAATAGCAACAACAACACGACTGCCAGTGTCTACAACTACAACAGTGTCTACAACTACAACATCAAAACTGCCTGTGTCTACAACTACAACATCAAAACTGCCTGTGTCTACAGCAGCAACATCACAACTGCCTGCGTCTACAACAGCAACATCACAACTGCCTGCGTCTACAACAGCAAGCTCACAACCGCCATTGTCTACAACACCACAACTGCCATTGTCTACAACACCAAAACTGCCATTGTCTACAACATCACAACTGCCGTTGTCTACAACAGCAAGCTCACAACTGCCATTGTCTGCAACAACGTCGTCACAAATGCCATTGTTTACAACAACATCTCAGCTGCCTGTCTTTACAACAGCAAAATCACAACTGCCATTGTCTACAAAAACATCACAACTGCCTGTGTCTACAACAGCAAAATCACAACTGCCATTGTCTACAACAACATTACAACTGCCTGTGTCTACAACAGTAAAACCACAACTGCCATTGTCTACAACAACATTACAACTGCCTGTGTCTACGACAGTAAAATCACAACTGCGATTGTCTACAAAAACATCACAACTGCCCATGTCTACGACAACAGCATCACAACTGCCCATGTCTACGACAACAGCATCACAACTGCCCATGTCTACAACAGCATCACAACTGCCCATGTCTACGACAACAGCATTACGGCTGACTACGTCTACAGCAGCATCACATCTGCCAGTGTCTGCAACGGCAACATCACAACTGCCATTGCCTACAGCAACAACATCACAACTGCCATTGCCTACAGCAACAACATCACAACTGCCTGTGTCTACGACAACAGGATCACAACCGCCTATGTCTCCAAATGCATCACAACTGTCTGTGTCTTCCACATCAGCATCACAACTGCCCGTGTCTACATCAACAACAACACAACTGCCAATACCTACGACAACATCACCACAGCTGTCTCTGTCTACCACAGCAGCGGTCCCTTTGGTTTCTTCACAGACATGGGCGGATGTCCAAGACACAGCGACGAGAACGACGACTGAAGAAAACGTGTCCAGCGAAGAAATGACCAGGTGGTCATCTTCCTCGGAAATGTCAGGTAATATTTCATTTCATTTTGTGTTGCCAGGTTTTAAGTTCAAAATTCAAAGTTTACGGACAAGATTTCACAACGCAGTTTCAGTATCTTTACTTGGGTCAGATTGAAATCAGAACAAAACCAATTCGTGGGGAGAGGGGTGGGTGGGGGTGGGGGAGGGGGGAGAGAGAGAAGAAAGGGGGGGGGGGCAGTAAGAAGAAGAAGAAGAGAGGGTAATTAAAGAGAGGGAATCGCCGATTGCATGGTGCGTCTGTCGAACGCCATTTCCGAGGTGACAAATCGTGTCGAGGTGACAAATCGTGTCGTGTCGAGGTGACAAATCGTGTCGAGGTGACAAAAAGTGCAGTCAAATTTGACACGTTTTGTCAGTATGGTGACAGAACGTGCCGGGGTGACAAAACGTGCAGGCAGTACCTCATATTTGACACGTTTTGTCAGTCTGGTGACAGAACGTGCAAGGGTGACAAAACGTGTAGGCAGAACGTCAAATTTGACACGTTTTGTCAGTCTGGTGACAGAACGTGCCGGGGTGACAAAACGTGCAGGCAGTACCTCATATTTGACACGTTTTGTCAGTCTGGTGACAGAACGTGCCGGGGTGACAAAACGTGTAAGCAGAACGTCAAATTTGACACGTTTTGTCAATCTGGTGACAGAACGTGCCGGGGTGACAAAACGTGTCCTTGTTTGCTGACCTCGAATCTTGTTCGTTGTGGCTCTGCCTCTCTTTCCAGATACGAAACTAATCGCACCAATCACCGGAAGCCTGGGAGCCCTCGTGTTCATCGTTGGAGCCGTTGTAATTACAGTGATCGTCCTCCGCCACAGAAAACGGTAAAATTGTGTAATGTTGATCTACTCTTTAAGCAAGTCTGTTTAACAGTGTTCGGGCAATAAAAAACGATACGTGAAATCACCGAAGCGGCACTGTCAGAGTAATAATAATAATGATATTAATAGCGGTCATTTCTATAGCGGCGTGTCTCACCGACATACCGCGCTTTACAAGATCAACAAAAAGGCATACGGGGAGGGGGAAGGGGGGGGGGGGGGGGGGGGGGGGAGGACGGATTCAAGTAAGAAGACAGAATTTGAAATCACTTGTGGTATTGTTTGTAGAGATGAGGTTTTAACGCAGTTGTGAAGGCGTGAGAGGCTTGAATGTGACCGATATCAGAAGGAAAAGAATTCCATTGCGTTAGAGCACAGTAGAAGAAATAGCGTTGGTCATAGGTTTTTGTTTTAACATGGGGGATACGATGCATCCTTGTGTCTGCAGAAGAACGAAGCTGCCTGGAAGGGGTGTACACAGTGAGAAGGTCGGAGAAATAGGCAGGGGATAAATCAGAGAATAAGCTGTGACAGATAGTTGACAGTTTGTAGTCTATTCTAGCTTTGACCGGTAACAAATGAAGAGCTTACACGGGATCATATTCGTGTGCTTTGAAAACCAGTTTCGCTGCAGAGTTCTGAACTTTCTGTAGTCTACTGAGAGTGTAAAATGCATGGGCAGCAAGAGAGAATAGAACGCACCTGGAGAGAACGAAGGCACAGATGCGAGTCGGCAGTACTTCTGGACTTTTTGTTTACAAACTTCAGGTTTAGGTTTACATTGGGTAACGTGGTAGAATCGGGTAACGTACAGAATCCGATGAACAAACAAGGCAAACAAACCAGTCTCAATCAGACCACTATAACCCTGTATGCATTTTTTTTTCTTTCGTTGAAAGACGCGAGACATCAACAGTAATCTAACCGTGTGATTTGTATTTCACAGCATAAAGCCTGCGGACGATTCTGAAAAATCAACTAAGGTATGTACAGACAGACACACAGACAGACCGGCACACGCACACAGACACACACAATTGCCGGAGAGAGAGAGAGAGAGAGAGAGAGAGAGAGAGAGAGAGAGAGAGAGAGAGAGAGAGAGAGAGAGAGAGAGAGAGAGAGAGAAGGGGAAGCGCTTAATTCCTAAGTAAGTAAGTAAACATGGTGCTTAACGTCCACAGAAACCATAAGGCTTATTAGGGACGGGGGCTTAATTCCTCTCCCAGACTGATAAACATGATGCTTAACGTCCACAGAAACCGTACGGCTTATTAGGGACGGGGAGAAGGGGGGAAGGGGGTATGGAGGTGGGGGAGAGGGAGTATATACCTATCGCACACTGTCACCACCAGAATGACTCCTGCATTAAGATGGGCAGCGATGAGAGGCATTTTAATGTTTCAGTAGGAAGTGATGGGCAAAGTCACAAGACAGTGTCCACAAACCACAACCTTTTTGAAGAGAAAGGAGAGCCGAAGCGGTATCGAACCGAGGTCCTTCCGCTTACCAGCCTAACGCCTTACCGCTAGGCCACACCGGCTCACCCCAGACTGCGCAGAACAGTGGCTGCTTACACCCCAGCCTGCTGCATGCCAACCTGTCGGCGGCTCTGATTGGTTGAAAGGAATCAGCCATTCAGGCGTCCGCTTATTCGGAGGAAGCATCTACACAGAGTTCTAATCAAATTATTTTTACGTCA